>JAVYIG010000730.1:0-466575 GCA_035222895.1 Strongylocentrotus droebachiensis | reverse complement strand
AGTTCCCCCCTCCCCCTCCTGCGCGAAGCGCGGATTCTTTGACATTTCATTACATTATTTGAGAAATGAGACGATTCGTTGTACCGTACCAGTCTCTTAATCCTTGTCTAAATTCAGCTCCCCACACCCGCCCCTACTGTGCGAAGCGCGAAAGCTTTTATATTTCATTAAATTATTAGAGAAAAAAGACGATCATTGTACCGTTCTCGACTCTTAAATTCTCGTATGAATTCAGTTCCCCCCCCCCCTCACGTGTGAAGCGCGAAAGCTTTTACGTTTCATTAAATCATAAGAGAAAGAAGACGATTCGTTGTACCGTTCTCGACTCTTAATTCTTGTCGGAACTCTGCCCCCCCCCCCCCTCCTGCACGGTTGTACCGTTCTCGACACCGAATCCTTGATTAAATTCAGTTATCTCCCCCCCCCCCCCCCTCCCGCGCGAAAACTTTGACGTTCCATAGAATTATTAGAGAAAGAAGACAATTCGAATTGGTCCTCTGAATTTAAAAATTTGAACCCCCCAAAAAAGGTAAAAATCACGTGATTTTACACGTTTTTTTTCCCCCAGGGGGGGGGGGGGGGGGGGGGCGGGCCTGGATCCGCCACTGTCTTGTCTGACTGCAAAAAACGCATACAAAAGTATATTTTACTAAAAAGTGAGGAAAAATCTCGGAAATTATGTCATTTCAGCATTATTTGTAAATAATTGTTATGGAATTAAACATAAATCACGTTTGAATGTTATTTCTCCCAAGTCCCCCCTCCCCTATCAGTACGCCAGTGCCCCGCTCCCCCCCCCCCCCCCCGATCTACTTAGTTTGCGGGAAAAATTGCAAATGATCTCCTCTACCTTTTGTCTTTCCTCTTTTTTTCCCCCTTTCTCTCCTCTTTCCCTTCCCTTCATTCTCTCTCTCTCTTTAGGTTTGCTGGGGGCAGGGGAGGCAAGGGCCTTTCGGCCCCCACCCCGATCCACATCGTTGTTGGCGGATTAACCGCAACTGATCTCCCCTTCACTTTACCCTTTTCTTTTCTTCTTTCTCTTTTTTGTTCCTTTTTCGCTCTCCTCTTTCCTTTTCGCTGCCTTCTCTCTTTTTTTTTAGCGGGGGCGGGGGGGGGGGGGGGAGGGGAGGCAAGGGCCATTTGCCCCCCTCCCGATCCCGATCTTGTTGG
Organism: Strongylocentrotus droebachiensis; assembly: GCA_035222895.1. NCBI lineage: Eukaryota > Metazoa > Echinodermata > Echinoidea > Camarodonta > Strongylocentrotidae > Strongylocentrotus > Strongylocentrotus droebachiensis. The sequence continues at coordinate 465,405 of JAVYIG010000730.1, read as the reverse complement.
CGGGAAAATTGCAACTGATATCCCCCTTCTTTCTTTTCTTCTTCCTCTTTTTTTTCTGTCCCTTTATCTGCTATTTTCCTTTTGTCTTTTCCTTTCCTTCCTTCTCTCTTATGTTTTTTTTATTGGGGGGGGGGGGGAGGAGGCAACAGCCTGCGACGCAAGGAACTTTCGCCCCCGGTCTCCTTCTTCCCCTTTTCTTTTCTTCTTTCTTTCCGTTTCTCTCCTTTTTCCCTTTCCCTTCTTTTCCTTCTCTCTCTCCTCTCTCTCTTTTTTGCGGGGGTGGGGGGGGGGGGGGGGGGGGGGGGGGGGGGGGGGGAGAGGCAAGGCCCGCTCGACCCCCCTGCGCCTGAGAGACAGAGAGGGGGAGGGTGGAGCTTTTATAGGATCAGCACACTGAGTGTCACAGACTCATGCAAGGAACCATCTATGTTGAATTCACCATAATACCTTCATTGTTACTACTATTATTGTTTGCTAGTGTAATGTTTATTGAAAAGTAATAAATATGTTGACTTTTATATCAAACTTTTTTTTATTATATGTTGTCTTTTTAATTAGCATCAATAACGAAGTTTGTACCGTTTGAACTGGGTGAAAATTGTGTGAGTGAATGTTGAATGGGTATGTCTTGTTGCTGTCTTAATTGGATAATAACTGATTATGAAGGTGACACATTAATTTGAACTAAAGAAGGGCATATTATGTGAAAGAGTGTAATTTTCCTTAAATTTAAATTTGTGTGGATGTGATAGCAACCATTATAGATGGCATATATGCCGGTGAATACATTATTAGATGGTATAGACATTTAAAGATAATTTTAATTTGTGCTGGCAAAATGTTTTAAAAAACACATTATAAAGCATGCTGTGAACCCCTACATTTTTTTCAGCAAGACTTAACGAATACTTAAACGTGTGTCTGATTAAGTAAAATGGCAATTAATTGTTATTTGTAATTTAACGACAGTTATGCAAGACTAGTTAACATTTAAAAACTGAATTCCATACAAAAAAAGATATGAATATTGTTTTTTATTTCAATAAATAAATGACTGATATGCAAAACTAGCTAAACACCTATATTTGACATTTTTTAAATATCTAAGACTAGGTTAATTATTTCATTGTGTTTCTTTTTATTTACTGATTTAATTCTTATAAATGCCTGATCTGGCAGACTACGCAAAAAGTAGTTTCAATTTTGATTATTTCAATTTATAAAACGACATTTCTATTCCTTGAACATTTAAACGACTGATGTGAAAGACTAGTCGACGCACCCTTTCGAGAAAAGACCCCCCTCTTTTCTCGAAAGGGTGTGCTAAGACGGTCCTCCGTTCTCAACGCACCCCTTTCGAGAAAGCGGGGGCCTTTTATCGAATGGGTGCGTTGAACTCACCACACCGCGCCGCACCGCACCCTTTCGATGAAAGCCCATCCCCTATGGATTAGTCGCTTTGAATTTTCTAACGTGTCACGATTGACTCATTAATTATTAATTAATCGCACTTTGTACTATTTACGATGTATATAATCATTAACAATTAATGATAACGATATTATTAAGATATTGGGTCAATTATTATTCATGCACAGTTTTTAAACAAACAAACCGCTCGTTATAAACTCGCACGTATTTTGGGATAGCAATCAATTTACGCACGCAGACATATATAGCCAGTGTGCATTGACTGAATGATCTCAAATGAGAGTTTGCAACATGATGTCCAAGCTATTTTGTTTGATAGGCTTCCTTAGCCTGCTAATACAAGGTAAGTGTCTACTCTCTGATCGCCTTAGCAGACTTCCATTTGACTGCGACAAAACATATTTACTTCAAATAATATCATGGTAATCGAAACAAAATCGGACGGGATTGTTGAAATATCCTCGTACAAACATTGTCATTCATTCAAGTTCTTTTCTAATCAGTGTCCTTTTCCCTTATGATAAGTGCCCCTTTTCCTTTCTCCATAACCTGCGCCTCTAGTTTGAGGCGACTTGTGGAAATATTGTCTTTAATTTCCCCAACAGTTTACTCGCTACACTCGCTCACATTTGTAGTTGATAAATTTCCACGTAAGTTTAGTATTAAATGTCTTTTCAGTGTGTCAAGGTTAGGTTGTGCTTAAATCCCAGCAGGTACTTAAGACCTATCAGTTTAGTTTTGAGTTTTCCTCTTTTAATATTAGATGTAGTTTCGTTAACACTACAACCTAACAAATCTCAAAACTTAGGCTGGCTCGCTTCGTTTTCTCGGAGATGAATATTCAGACCATCACACCACTAAGAGAAACAAAGATATTGAAATAATCCCTAATAATTTAAACACAATCATGATAATCTAGAGGTATATGCAAGGTCTAAAAATTGTATATTTAGATGTTGAGGATTCCCTTTGTAGGTGCCCCTTCTTTCTTTCTTTCTTTCTTTTTTAACCTGAAAGCGCCATTTTTATTGATGCCCCCCCCCCCCCCACACTTGGAATATGCTCCGCCACCTCTGGAGTAAAAACTGGTGTCCCCCTCCCCCTCCAATGACTGAGCGCATGCTACGCCATTGTTCTGCATGTATACAGGGATTAGCTATTCAATACGAAGCTGTATAAGTGTGTCGCTTCGATACATTAATTTCTGCTTGAAACATAAAATAAATGACTGATGGCCTGGAAACCCCCCCCCCCCCCCCACCAAAAAAAAAAATTATATATATAAATAAATAAATAAAATAAAAAATAATTATCAAAACAAAAATCAATATCATTGAGAAAGTTGCCTAAATTATCTTTTTATGTCCTCTTAGGTCGAGAAGCATCCATCGTCCCGGTTGTTGAAACCATTCCAGAGATTACTGTAACATTCGGCGAAGAAGGGCTGCTGAAATGTGGTTACGAACGTAAACCATATGCTGTCTATTGGAGATTCGTGAGCGATTCGTCATCCAGTGATCTGCTAATTGTTCTAGATCAGTACTTCCTGATCGGAGAAAGATCAGGGCCAGGGTATGACGAAGGGCGCTATAATATTACTAACGACTTCTCTCTTATCATATATGACGTCAGCGTGAAGGATGAAGGCAGATACATCTGTGAAGTCTCCGACTTTGTGACAGGGCAAATGTTTCGCGATTACACCAACGTAACAGTGACAGGTATGTATTACAGTACTGATATAAACTTATTCAATATTCATATTGACTGCCACGTTAATAATTGGCCATGAACATTTACATGTTTTCTTTTTGAATGAATAGTGCACAAATATTTCCCCAAAATAATGTTAATTGTTGTATAGAAAACAAAATAAATATAATCCTCATTGATGACTGATGACAGAGACCTTGACAGGCCCCTGTTATAAACTAAGCACTTCTCTTGCAGTTGTCTGAGGAAAAAGGTACGTAGTGCTAGTCTTTCCTGCTTGCCCCAAATCAGTAAAAATGTGTAACCTATAAGGTTTCCTTCCTTCTTCTTTTGCGACATTGTATTAAAAACCCCATCAAGATCTGTTAATTTCTCTAAGAAGATCTAATCGGTCGCAATGTGCCCTAACTAATATCATGCATTCTTTCAAAAGGGTTAGTTGGACGTTTCGATTGGTTGTACCTATTGTCTTCAGGATTTCTTAAATGATGATAATTGTTGATATTGCATTATTTTCCCTATTACAGTACAAGCAATAAAACCTCTCGTTAGGATTCACCAATGTGGAAGCAACTCTCCTGTCTCTGTGAATATGACGGACAATCCAAAGGAAATCTGTATCATCAAGACCATAACTGACCAACGTCATGTACAGCTAGATTGCTTCGTCGAGGGCGCTAAACCACACGTTGACATGTCCTGGTTTGATAACACCACCCTGCAGGACTTGTCGAACGGTACATCTTTAACAAATACCCAGGGAAAACTAGAGGGAACTGTGGATCAAAAACTAACTGTGATAGTTGAGGTTTCTGGATTTCAGTCCGATCAAGAATACTACTTCACCTGCATCGCTGAGGGCCCGGCAGTTAACGGAATAGCATCCATGGTTATTGGGATCACCAATGTTCCATCTGAAGGTTAGTCTTCCAATTCAAGACAAATATATCGAAAGCTTAAAATATAACCCAACCTTTAAAATAAGTTCAATTGTAAGAAAACAGAGGAGAAACAGAATGGCGAAAGTTCGAATTAAATCGGACTCATAATGAGGTAGCTACGAGTTAACTTCATGCTAGGAGTCCACTGGGCCAGCGCCAGTTGGTGCCAGTTCGCGCCAAAGATTATGTGATTGGCGCATAGTGGCTCGCTGTGGCGCCGAATTAATGTCTGCTCGGCATGTGTCGCCAAGTGGAATAAACTGGGTGCCATATGGCGTGCGCCAAATGCCACCCGGCTTGCTCCAAAATGTTGCGCCAGTTTGCGCCAGTTCGCGCCATTACACGGCCATTTGATTCCAAAATTCACCCTGTTGGCGCCATTCGCGCCAATAGACGGCTACTTGGTGATTAGTTTATGCCAAAGATCGCCAAATTGGTTTGAACTTGCCGCCGCTTGGCGCTACTTGCCGACTATATAAATACCGGCCATCGGCTACCTGGTTCAGACCCTCGTCAGCTACTGTATGAACAACATCTCTACTAAATATTTACAATTTTGATATGGCTTGCTCCAAAATGTTGCGCCAGTTTGCGCCAGTACGCGCCATTACACGGCCATTTGATTCCAAAATTCACCCTGTTGGCGCCATTCGCGCCATTTGGTGCCACTTGGCGGACACTTGGCGCTGATTGCTCGATGCAAGTGGCGCGACGAAAATTTCAAACATTTTGAAATTTTCTTGCCGCCACATTCAAATTTGGTGCCGTTACGGGCCACCACGAGCCAGTTGGGAGGCAGTTTGAGCCACTAAACGCCACTAGGCACCTTATTTGCGACACTAGGCGCCACAGTAAATTGCATTGGCGCAAACTGGCACCAACTGGCGCTGGCCCAGTGGACTCCTAGCATAACCCATGCGATTCAGCCCAAATAGGCAATTTGGTCAGTGGGTTGTGAGGTGTGAAAATTTTCCTTTTAGTAAGTTCGTGTATTGAAACAAATATGAAGTTGTCCGACGTTACGTCACGATGGCGCTAATGATTCAGCCAATTTGAAGTGCCCATATAAATATAGTGATCAGAACTTCCAAATAATCAGAACTTCATTTTTGGGGGTCATAATTTATGTAAAATTTCACCTGTCATGCCAATCTGCTGCTCCGGTTGTGTTGCTTTCTTTTACAATAGTTATCTATCAAGGTTAAATTTCCTTTAATAATATTACCTCCTTAAAGAGAAGGTTCATTGATTTACAAAGCTAACTTTAATGTCATTATTGCAACGGTGACACTTTGATTGGCCAATGTTATCAAAAGCCAATGCTAGGAAACATTCGATGTAATGATATTTAACAATTACAAAAAGCTTAGATACAGCCCCAACATAGCACCTGAAAAGCTCACCGGTCGCTTCTGAGATATGACGTCACATGTTGAACATGATGTGCAGAAGCAGACGATGTCCCATGACTTCTCACACAATTTCAGTGCCTGTTTTGTCATCTTTTTTTAGTTATTTCTCTTACTTCAATACCCTCAGGCGAAATGTTAAATATATTGCCTCACTCTAATTCCCGTGCATGGTATTATTTTGATGACAAATGCAAGGATAAAAAAAAGGGAATCCGTTAACAAAATACGACGCCATTGTATTTTCAGCTGCATACACCGCGGCATGTTCGGCGTTTCAAGAGGGAACAAATTACATCCATGCTAACATTCCGGAGGTTTTTTAATTTGACCATGGACCTATTACGAATGGACATTCATCGTTTTCTTAATGAATTCATTGTGATTGTCTTCGTCAATGTCGTCTCAATAACATTCCGTACATTTTTCTTCTCTTTGATCTCATCATGGTCGCCGCCAATAAGCCGGGACAGAATCAAGAAAGTGATTTTAAACATGTTAATCTACATGCGCAGAAGATAATAACTCGCTTAAATCATGGAAAATCGATGTGCAGTTCTGGGTTATACTCGGAAATTGTTTTTCCGTGTATTGAACATGTATTTTATTTTGAAAAACATGTTTATATTTCCAGTTAGAGGTTATATTTGGATTTTTTGGTTGTGATTTAAAATCCGGTTTCCCCCTATTTCCTCATAATATTCCAGAGTTACAACGCACAGGGCTGATACAGATCATGGCCTTCTAATTGTTTTATAAGGTCATAGGTGTGTGCGAAAGTTTGCGAATCAGTAATAATACATTTCATATCACCAAAATCGTCTGCTTGTCAACTTTGCTGCTTCCCATTGAGGATGCTTTTATTTAAGACACACTCTTACAGAGCACACCATCCAAACAAACCCAAGAGAGGAAAACCACTCCTTTGTCAATGACCGAAAATGCTTACGCAGTCGTTATTGTTAAAACAGCTGAATGTTCTCATTAAGATGCACATAATCAGAAGGCGGCGACTATCATTGGATCAAAGAAAGAATCACGTTGAATGTCCATCCGTAATAGGTCCATGATTTGACAGTGTGATTTCTTTGATTGTTCATTAACCCATATCCTGTGTATTTACAAACGAAAGAATTCAGTTATCAGAATGGGGGTCATATCCCTTTTTGAATGGTGTACAATTCCATCACATTTGTATACACTAAACTCATTATAATTTGAGAAATAAAAGCATTGCATTAATGTTCATTCTTTATGGGATGTCGTCTGCTTGGGCAGGGTTGGTTTATATTGTGACGGCATTAAAACATCGTTATTTTTCCGGCGAATCTCTCGCATATCCCAGATGCTATGGAGGTTGTTTTATTTGTATTTGTATAAAACACCCGATATGCAGTTGACCTAAAACTTGCATGATGGCCATCTATAAGCTTACCAGTTTCTAGTAATACGCTATTTGCCATATTTGTGATTTTCTATGAACTCGCACTTTAACACTTGGTTTTCCCTACGAGATTATGGTGACATAAAAATCAGTTATACATGCATGAATAATCCTAAATGGGTCCACTTCTAATTCGAAAGATGATAATTAAAACTATGGTTCACATCATTTACATGGCGCCGTATTTTTGTTTGAAACTTTCATGTAATACAACAATTTTCTTTTTTATAGAAAAGGGTGTGGATGCTTTGATCATATTTCAATAGCTAAACATATGAACCTCCCTTGTTAAAGGTTATTAGTTAACTATACCTTCTTATAATTGACTTATCTTTTTTAGTATTAACATCGGTGATAGCCCCTGCAACCATTTGGACATCGGTTGTGTTGGTGGTGTTGATGCTGGTTGTCCTCATATTTGTTCTCTTCTGGAAGAAATACAAGAGACGACAAAACGGTAACATTGTCGAACTGTCTATCATATATATCTACACTGACTACCCTCAATCTAATTTCACAAAACATACGTTAGGCCTACATCTGATTTACTTATGAACTCAGGCTATTTCCGCTTGTTATGAAGAGAAAGTGAATTATGAAATATTTGTGCCCCTTTAAGGCATCAAGTAAGACCAACATAGAAAATGAAAATCATTGTGTATATATTTTTCTAAAAGTGCTTGTTTTCCTTGGTTAATCCGTCAATTATAATCATATGTAATGCCTTTTCAATTCGAAAAATATACCTATTGGACCAACAAACTAGAGCAGTAAAAAATAATTATTTTATTTTATTTGTTTTTAAATATTTTTAGACAATGTTGTTCTTCCTTGTCGTTTTATTTTGCGACGTCCTCTGTGCTTAGTTTTACATGGTGAAGGTACACGTGATGATGGCAAATGGAGTAATACTGAATAAACATATCTATACCACGTTGCCAATTTTTAATTTTTATTTTGTTATACTCTTAAACAGATGACGATTCTCAAACGCATGATGAGGCACGTTTACCTTTACGTAAGTAGGCTTATAATTCATACGAGGAATTCAGACTACCCTCTTGAATAGAATTATAACAAAACCTTAGGTGAATGAACCTTTTTACCACTACGACAATTATTACAACCACTAATTCCATTACTAAGATTACCACTACTACTGTTATCAGTTACACTAGTAGTAGAAGTACTACTACTATACTACTAAAGTACTACTACTACTACTACTACTAATACTATTAGTATTAGTATTATTACTACTTCCACTACTGTTACCATTATTACTACTATTACTAATGTTACTATCACTACGACATGTATTACTCTTACTACTTCTACGACTACTATACTACAACTACTATCACCACTAGTAATATCGCCACCACTACTATAATTACTACCACTTGTATTATACTGCTCCAACTACTATTACTCTTTCCAATATTACTACTGTTGCTAACTATAATACTACAACTACTATTACTACGACTAATAATTTTCCTACTACCACTACTACTGCTACTACTTCTATAATTACTAATACTATAAAACCACTGTGACTACTACAAATTTCCGCCTTTTCTATTTTAAGGGCAATATTCTCCACGGATACGAGCCCCATTTCACAGAGTTTACTTTGGGTTGATTATTACTATTATAAAGTATGTATATCATAACTATTTGGCAAAATCCATATCGATATTATGATTGAAACTACAACAATGTTGTATTTTTTTTCTCTCAATAAATGCCGTTTGATCAAGTTATTAAATTAATAATAATTCCATTTTCCCTTGTCCCCATATTCGCAAAATCTTGATTAATATAGAATATTATTATTAGTCGTTCGTAGACATTTTTTAACAATATGACACATTTCTACGTTTTGTATTCGATGAGCCACAGGGGGGATACGAGATAGAAGGTCATCATTAGATACCAGAAGGACCGAAATACTCAACTATTCACCAGATAGACCAACAACGATGAATGAAGACACTGGTCACATCAACCTGGGGGTGTTCGGCTTAGGAAAAGCTGGGAAGTCATCTTTAATTAATTCACTCATCTTTTCTCTAAAAGGTAACAATATTATTTATTTGTTCAGATTGTCATAAGACAAATGGATCGCTTCTTAAGCTCCATTGCAATATATTGCGTTCGTCAGTATATCTCATTAAAAAATGAAAATGAATTTGAATATGAATACGAATATGAATATATAACCCTACGTGTTGTATTAACAGGACATTTATATATAACGTAAATGTTATATTAACAGGACATCATAAAAACTGGTATATTATCCTAACCCTAGCCCTAAATTAAAAACAATATAACTAAATAAACTATTGACTAATTATTACGCCTATTGTTTTTGGGGGAGGCCTTTAAGTTTAAGTTTCCTCTGCCTGCAAACGTACGTAAAGGGCAGTAATTATTTTGTTTACTCGTTAACAGGACACGAAAATGTACTGCTAATGACCATGTCTACTTTAAATGACTAATTTGTTCTTTTACATGTTTCCGTATAATGAAACTGTAAGAAGTATAAGAATACGAATATGAATATGAGTATAAAAATACGTATATGAATAATAATATGAATACGAAGATGAATGCGAAGATGAATATGAAAATAAATTACAAACGAATATGGAATTGAATACAAATATCAATATTGATATGAGCATGAACATAAATATGAGTATGAACATGAATAATGATATTGGTATAAATACGAATATGAATTCGAAAATGAATGCGAAGATGAATACGAATATAAATCACAAACGAATATGTAGTTCAATACGAATATTGATATTAATGTGAACATGAACATTAATATGTGTATAAACATGAATGATAATATGGATCTTGCAGTATTCTTCTCAAATCGCGTACCTAATCTACATAATATTGATGTAGTAATTCGTTTTTGGTTTATGAACCTAGGAAGATATCCGGGTAAAGCGGACAACGGAGCCACAACACGTGGGGAGACGGATAGTAATCGACAGATTGAGGAGATAGCACTGACTAATCACATTCATTTGTTGAATTACAAAGGGATGGTGAAGTACGACCTGACCCAACAAATGGAGATTCTCTCTAAAATCAGTAAGACAGCCATTTTTATATTTGCATACAATTGTTATCTGATATCTTGTGGTGGGAGTGATCAAACTTCGCGTACATTTGAAGAATACGGTGGGATGTCATATCCTATCCATAATTGTATATATATGTATATATTTAACTAGTTATGGTGAGACTAAAAAAATGTATCGACAAAGTATTCCGGAGATACCTCAAATCGTCGTTGAAACAAATATACAAAAAGACAAACAAACTACTTAAAGGGAGGCTTTACTACTTCAGCCAGAAGGGATTAGACCACCCAGTGAACCAGCGAGGTCACTGTGACAGGTGGCTATCTCATTAACTCAGCTCTCATTTAACATAAGAAAAAGAGGATCATGGGGGACCAACAGGCACCGATTTGGGAAGTTTTCTATATAGAGGGAGCAAGTAGCTACAAGTAGGACAGTGTGCCTTTAAACATTAATAGCAAGAAAACATAAACATATCATTCAGGAAAACATTTCAAGATTCTTCCTAATGTTACAAATAAACTAATTATTTGTATACGGTATTATATTATATTATATATATTATATAACCTTTTCACATTTGCTCTAGCTTTAAAAAGGGGTACCGTAATATTTATACATGAATTTGTGTTCTTTTGTTTTTTTTATAGAATGGGCTCAGAGTAACGCATGCTCAATAATATTTTCCCCTCATCTTTCAATATTTGTTCTTCAATATATTTCACAGAGGGACAATCGATAAAGATTCACTGCCCAATCTTCATCTGTGACTCATGGTGAGAAGTGTCGTAATTTCAGCCTTTCCTCTTTTTTAAATTGAGGATAGATATTCGTATTTCACTCGTTTTTTGTTCGGCAAATTTGAGAGAAATGCTCCTTTCTCTAAAATGTCGCTGCCATATGTAGCCACCTACCACCGTCTCTCTCTCTCTCTCTCTCTTTCGCTATCTCTCTCTCTGTTTTTCTTTCTCTCTTTCTTGCACTCTGTTTCTCTCTGTCTCTTTCTTTCTGTCTCTCCCTTTTTTTCTCTGTCTCTGTCTCTCTTTCTCTCACTGTTTCTCTTCACTGACCGTCAGTAGGGATACCGTGATGATCGCTATTAAACTACCGGTCGGTTACTACAAACAAAATGGCGGTTACTTTCACATTTGCCTTCTTAAAGCTATATTGCAATATATTGAAATTGTCTTTATATTTTTGTTTGATACAAAAGTGGAATATGATTATAAACTAAATTATCCACCATTTATGGAGAAGGGTCTACAATAAATAACTGAAATGTTGGTGAATCTTGAGTCTTTAGTGGTAAGCTGGTCATTTTACCACACTACGACATCGGTCCTTGACAACATAAAGACATGCAAGAATTTTTAGCCGAACTTTAAGATTACAACAAAGGAACAGATATCTCTAATACTTTATTTCCAAGTATAGTCAAGACAAAACAGACGAATGTTTACGGTTTGCCAAAAAGGATTTGTATCTGATGTCACAATTTCATATCAAATTTATCTTCTTCATTCCAGGAATCTTATGGAACAGTCCAAGAAATTCATGAAGTTATTGTCCAAAGACGTGGTTCGCTATTTTGGTAAGATTCCACAAATTGCAGTGACTTTCCTACTTCTAAAAAGAATTACTCAACATTTGATGCAACTCATATGATGCATATTTCACGCATGAGTGATTAAAAACAAGACCACTACACTGGGGTTTTCCTCTATTCTTATACGAATAGTGCAGTGAGTTCTTAACGTGCAAATGTAGTGACTCTTCTGTACACGAAGCCTCCATTTAACGTCCTATCCGAGGGACGGAATGTTTACCACTTAACATAGCCTGTTAACCTTTCATTTAATATTAATAACATTTAGCCAATAGAAAAAGTTTGCCAAGGAACGGGTCGAAGATCGCCTTTCCTTCTTTTCAATTTCTGTTCGTCTCATGATTTTATTTAAAATCAACGTCATCAATGTTGAAATGAGCAATATCGTACACACAAGAGTGCGACGGATCGGTGACATTGTTGTTTTCAGAACGAAAGGGGGAGGTCCAAGGGCAATGTTTTTGACATTAAGCAGGGGATTTTTTTTCTTTCTCGATCTAGAATTGGTAGGAAAACGAAAACTCAATAGGCCTCCATAACAGGGGAAGGGGAATTTAAACAAAATTATAAAAAAGACAGTAGACGATGGTGGCTGTAGAGGGTATGGGGAAGGCAATGCGATTTTGAAAATGTCAGTCTTCTTTGTTTCATATGAGTGAGGGTGTAGTGGTCCATTGAGAAATACCTCATAAAATGCCTAGCGCCAGCATTGGCTCATGATTGGTTTGATGAAGATTTCACAGCTGAACGACTGATTAATTATACTTCTAGATTTTTCAACTTGCAGGTAGGGGAATAATGCTGGTGATACCAAAAAAGGGTGACCTGGATGAAAATGATGACAACATTAAAGCAGCGATGAGCAAGACCATTGGGATACCAAAAAATCATGTTTGGATCTTCGACAACTACACACTGGAGAGCCATGAGGAAGATGTGGAAAGGAGTTTAAAATTCCTCGATTTCATTTTGCATTGTCTAAAAGTTGTAGAGGAAAACCAGCAGTTTCGAGATATCCAGGATGAAGACTTATGGTTGCAATCAGGCACGTACGCAGGGGGGTGGTTTTGGGGTTAAACCCCCCCCCCCCCCCTCGAGTTTTTTTTATGTGTATGTTTTATGTATGTTTTTTTGGAAAACCCCCCCTTTTGATTTTAAAACCCCCCCTTGAAAAAAATCCTGCGTACGCCACTGGTTGCAATATCATGAAAGATGAAGATTTATCTTTTATCACAGTTAAAGACACATAACCGTGATTTATCGAGATAAAATGTACATCTTCTCGGTACTCTATTAAGAGTCATAGAGAATGATCAATATAGTTCCGTGAAGACATCAACTGTATCCTTCAAGAATAAATCACAATCAATTCGAGAAAAGACGAACGATAAATCTATTCCAGTATTATTGACAACAATGTACGTTTGGATTTTGAGAGAAATTGCGCTCGGGTTGAATGTGGACTGTTAAACTTTCATGGATATCTGCAATTGAGGTCCCGATTGGTCATTTTAATATGATAAACAGACTTGCAATGTCTTTTAACCGTTTCAGTCCCAAAAAGTCAAATCAGCTACTATCCTGTGTCCTATCACAGGGAATACTGCTGTATAATCATTCTGCCTAAAGAAGTCATATTTAATAACTTAACTATTTAATTTTGGAAAATTTAACCAACTCTTTACATGCTTACTTCTCACATACGTATTCTAGTAAACAATTACAACATTTTCTGCATTTCAATATTAAACATTGTATGTGAATCATTTGTTTTACATTTTAACTGTGATAGAAAACTGATACCAAGCAATCTGCGGAGGAAGCAATTTGTGTATGTGAACTATAATTCCATCAAAGCTATATTATCACTATGGAAAATAATTATCATACCATTTGAAGTGACGAAATTATATTTTTGTCACTACGATATAATATATTTTCTTCTTCAAAATTTGTTTATGTATGATTTTCTTGATGACTTGATTTTGGGGGATTTTTGTTTACTTGCTGAGTTTAAATTTACATTTGAAATTTAATGTGTATTCTTTCTGGGATATCATGTTTACTATTCACCATGTAATGACGTTTTCATGTTCATGTATGTCTTTATATGTATGTTTATGTTATGCAGGGCCCCAAGAATAACAGTATTTTAACTACTGATGGGGCTACGCTTTTGAAATAAAACGAAATAAATAAAACACCGTGTATTATATTTGTATGTAATAAGATATTCAAGTGCATAGGCATATTATATAAACTACGTAGTAATCTTACAGAAAAAACCTCTTTATATTACTCTTTCATACTTCTTTATATTTATTACGGCAATATTACATTTGCAAGCTCTGGCATAACAAAATTGGACCCCATATTTAAATTGGAAAAAGGGGCTTTACACATGTTCAAAATCCCCTTATTTAGCTTCGTCACGCTCAATCTTTACACGAGTAAACGCAGTGACAAGTTTTGATATTCATATAATCCAAATTGCGGTGCTGATGTATTATGCGAAACATAAATTACCACCTAATGAATATAATTTAAAAAATCAGTTCAATGAAAATCACTCTAAATTCCATTATCTTTTAACACACAGTCAGTCAACTCTTTATTCCTTTAAATATGTTGGGTCCTCGTATATGACATTATCTTCCTTCTGATAAGTTCTCGCTTAAATGTTACTTGATTAAAAATGTAACTCAAACGTTTAATGATATGGTTAAAGCCAGACAAACATGTACATTCCTATTGCCTGTATCCCCCCGCCCCTTATCTCTCTCTCTCTCTCTCTCTCTGTCTCTCTCTGGCTCCCACTAACGCACACTCACACCCTCTCACCCTCTTCCCCCTTTCTCCCTTTCCTTATTTCCCTTTTTTTACTTTCTGTTTTCCTGTAGTTAAGTGTGTAATGTTTTGTAAAATGTACTTTTGTTATAATTATGTTTACTTGTAAATGTATTGGGTGTCCGTATTATTATTTGTATTCTTATTTGTATTCAAGGCTTTGTATATTTGATTTTGAATGGTTGAATAAAGTGAGCTGAACTAAACTGAACTTTACCTATTTTCTGTCCCTCTCTCTTATAACATAGATTTAAACAGAAAATGCAAGAGAGCAAAATATCAGCTCAGGTGTATTGGTTAAATATAAAATAACTTTATTCAAGAATATTCAGCGTTCTAGAGCCATTATCAACTTGTAGTTTTGTTTTGTATGGTAGCCAATTCTGAAGCACATCAATATGAACATCAATATTCGAAAGTTCCCTTACATGAAATACTCTTTGCTCCTGATTACCTTACTTCCAATTGCAGATAAGCGCAAATATTATAGCCCCTTAAAGTGTTGGGAGCCCCAAATGTGCCCCAAATTTGATGGCAAAATTTAACTTGAATTGTATCATAATGTGAAAGAGGATGTCATATTAGCCAAACTTCTGCAAAGATTCCCCCAAACACTGTTTTTGAAGACAAATACTTATAAAAAAAGTACATAATTTGGGTTCTCAGTTGTAACTGTAATTTATGTTTGAAATATGCAATGAGTGTTTTAATTGTACACATGACGAATTCAGTCATTGGGCTGCAACACATGTTTTTAATAAACCTTGAATTGAAATGTAATTGTACGCAGTAAACTTAAATTTGTATTCTTTCATCTATATATTCGACTTTAAACGCATATGTTTTGAAAATCCTTGTTGACATGTGTTTTAAATGACATCGTCTTTCCCATATGATACAATTCAATTCAAATTTGGCAATCAAATTGTTAGGCGCCCAACACTTTAAAGGGGCTTTAATTAATTGTATTCATTTCTATGAGTTTTATTATACACTGTCGCTCATATATTTGGAATATTTTTTTAAACCCCAAAATATAGAATTATTTTGACAATGATTTATTCCTAAAAGATCTAGATAATAGTATACATTCTCAGATTTTATTGAATAATAATTTTCCAGTGTTTGTTTTGCGTGACTGCTAAAGCATATGTATGCTACTATGCTTATCAACTAGGGGACCTACGCCCTTAAGTCGTAAATGACAGTTCTGAGGATTAATGCCCCACAAAAGGGCATATGGCACATCGCCACGGTTTTGATCCTGGGGCCTCACAGTTACGGGGCCATTGCTTTGCCACTGAACCATGACTGTACTGTAGATCTAAATACTGTTTTGCTATGAAGTATTGAATACAGGCTATATTTATTCAATTTATGATCCCATGAACGCACTTTGTGCTATTTGCGAGTTGAATGTAAACATTAACAGTCAACATTTACTCATGAAATTATTCAAACGTGGGGCCAATTATTGATCGTGCACAGTTGTTAAACAAACAAACCGCTCGTCATCTCGCATGGATTTTGGGAAAATGAGCAAGCTTGCCATCTTATGCATGCAGACATTATACAGCCAATGTACAGGAACTGAAACACGCTTGAAGAAAAGATTATAAAATGATTTCCAAGCTATTTTGTTTACTAGTCTTGCTTAGCCTGCAAATACAAGGTAAGTGCCTACTTTCTGATTGCCTTTACAAACTTTTACGTAACTGCAATCAAACATATTACTTTGACAT
The DNA here is from genome assembly GCA_035222895.1 of Strongylocentrotus droebachiensis. Taxonomy (NCBI): domain Eukaryota; kingdom Metazoa; phylum Echinodermata; class Echinoidea; order Camarodonta; family Strongylocentrotidae; genus Strongylocentrotus; species Strongylocentrotus droebachiensis. The sequence continues at coordinate 449,159 of JAVYIG010000730.1, read as the reverse complement.
GATACCATGGTAATCGAGGACGGGATCTTTGAAATATCTGCATACAAACATTGTGATATATTAACGTTATCATATCGTTTTCAGTTTTTCTTCATTCTAAACATTGCGTGAATGATAAACAAATTAGCCTTTTGGGGAGAAAAGAAAGCAAAAGAAAGAAAGAAGATGAATCTTATCGAGTGTATTTTGATAACTAAATATTTTTTTTGCCGCTCGTTCGCATTATTCTGGATCCGGAGAGTTTACTTCCAGGCAAGATACCCTCACATCCCCACCAAATCCTTTTTGATGAATTTTGGATTGGGTGGACGCGAAAATGTATATCTCCTAAAAGGGTTTCATGAATAAGTTTGAAAACCACTGATATAGTAGACTGGAGACTGGTACCTCCCCCCCCCCCCCTCTCCCCATGCATGAGCCCATGCTTCGCCACTGTTCTGCATATAAACAGGGATTAGCGATTCAATACGAAGCTATACGTTTTGTCGCTTCGAGACATTACTTTCTGCTTGTACACATTACATAACCGATTGATGGAAAACCCATCAAAAATACCAATATTGTAGGGAAAAGACGCTTAAATGATCTTTCCATATCCTCTTAGGTCGAAAAGCAATTATACAAATGTTACAGTGACAGGTATGTTGTATTATTGCGCTGATAAAATAAAAAGTGACTTAGCGCAGTCACTTGTCTTGTCATATTATGTAACCTTAAAGGTCTTTCTCATTCTACTTATGCAAAATTGTACTGAAAACCCCCTGAAGAACTATCATTGTCTCTATAAAGATTCTATATCGACCTAACAAATAAATAATCTCTATTTTGTTTGGCTCGCTTGCAAATGATTTTTCAGACCTTCATACACAACTGCAAAGTAATGAAATCCGTGTACTTTAATATGAGTTAATATATAATTTGTTTATTCAGGAATATTTATTTCTATTAAAAATCCAAGTTGCACGTGATATTGCAAAATTAATTTAGGAACTCACAGCAAAAACGTTTATAGTTATAATGTCAAAATATTTGTAATCTTTGAAGGCTTCCATGGTGAGGACAGATTTGAGTGAGTAAGGTTTGCGGTCACTCAACGTTTGACAGGGTTAGTGTGCCCTAGAAAGGGCCCATTTATGCTCTATCTGGACGTTTCGAAAGGTTGTACCTATCGTTTTCAGGATGTCTTGTGTTGGTAACTTAAATGGTAATGAGTATTGATAATTTTCCCTTCTACAGTACAAGCAGTCAGGCCTTTCGTTAGGGTTAACGATTGTGGAAACGACATTCGTGTCTCTGTGAATGTGACGGATAATCCAAAGACAAGCTGTATGATCCAGATCACAAGTAACCAACGTCATGTGCAGCTAGATTGCTTCGTTGAGGGAGCTAAGCCACAAGTACACATGTCCTGGTTTGATAATACGACCCTGCAGGACTTATCGAACGGTTCATCTTTAGTACTTACCGACGGGAAGCGAGAGGGAACTGTAGATCAAAAACTAACTTTGATATTAGAGGCTTCTGAATTTCAGTCCGAAAAGGAGTTCTACTTCACATGCATCGCTGAGGGCCCGGCAGTTGACGGAATAGCATCTGTTACTGTTGGGGTCAACAAAGTTTCATCTGGAGGTTAGAGTCTTCCCATTCAAGAAATATATCGAATCAAAAGTCTAGTGTAATCCAACCTTTGTAGTAAGTTCAAATGTTTAGAATAAGAAAAAAAGAAGGACAAAAGGAGAAAATGTTCGAATTAAATCGGACCAATAATAATTTACTTAAAGCTGATATTCTAAGCAAATAAATGTCCCTTAATTTGGTACCTACGGCAAGCATATATTATTTATAGGTTTTTCAATTACATAGTATATCACACACAAATTCTGGCTACTCGAAATCCTTAATTGAAATGTCGAAATTATCCACCTCTCTTTGCATAGCAAATCAGTCACGGCGCTGGTCTACTATATATGACATCACGTCCGGGAAAGAGTATATTGACGTACCCGGATGTTCCATAGAAAGCATGTGCAGAGAGATACGATTTTCTGCTTATTTTGTTTCAAAGGCTGAAAATCCTAATAAATCATAATTCTATGCACAATTCTTTACCTTCCCCTAATATTACATAGTATTAATATCAATTCCCCTTTTAAAAAGTATGACATATACATGCCAACGATGTGCTATTAGTCGATATTTTCACCATGTAATTTTTGTTTTGGTGTTGAAATCGGCCCAGGCACGGAGTGAACAGTAGCTGTCTGGTTATAGTGCACCCATGCACAGTTAATTACCAGGCGATCTCCCGATGGTTTCTTCTTCCTTTTTCCCCATGTCTTTCGCCTTCTTTGGCCCTGAAGATCCTTCATCTTCTTGCATGCTGTGCATTGTGCAATCTGACATCAATTCTGACATCAGTAGTCACTGAGGAGCAGGTCTTTGTTAGTTGTTTTTCTTAGCTGGTAACGTCGCTTTCATTATCTTGCAATTGCCGATAAACATATGACTAGCGCACGTACGTTCCATCACAAGCAAGCCGCGCCTAGAGCAGCGGCCTGGTCTTACCTCCCGATTCTGCTCGCTTCACGAACGTTCGTGCAAGAGCCGCATCACTCGCGGATGGAATATCATTCGAACACTAGACGTTGTCAAAATATTATAGAGGAAGCGCGCTTGCACGAACTCGGTCAAGTTTGATATTTTACAACATAAAAATGTTTAATTGGTACTGTATCCTTTTTTGAGGCAGCCACACACATCTATGATAAGTACTATCATAGTTCTAGGCCTATTCGTTTTACGAAACTGCTCCTGTACCTTATCTGATGACAAGAAAATTCATCCGCCTATTCATACGTGCATGATTTAACCTTGTTTCCCAAGCAGTAAACTCGTCTTAAATCTCTACCAAATAGGTGAAAATGAGGATATAAAAAGAAATCAGCGACTGGAAAATGTTGCTTCGTTATTCTTCATTCAAATGAAAACAGAAAATCCATCAAATATACTCATTAACAACAAAAAAACTAAGCTCTGACAGGATAGCATTTACGTAGGGATATCACTGCATTCACTCTCACTGAACCCATGAGTCCCGTTTGTGACGTCACGGATAGAGGCCCGACTGTACATGCACTTCCGGGTTTCAGACTTAGATAGTTTGGTAAAGTTTACTCGCATAAAATCACCATTCTAAACTTGTTTTTGTCAGTTGGACACCATTTAGTGTTATTCTGGGAGTTAAAAGCTTTCTATTGATGTACTAATCTCAATATTTGGGATCGTCTTAGAATATCAACTTTAAGATTTTACTTACCTTTGCGGTTCTATTATGAATTATCATATTATCATAGGTCATGTTAGAATACCCTCCTGAGTCATAGACTTTTGGAAATATTACGTTTCAGAAATGTTGTGTATTGAAATAAATGTTAAAGTTGTCCGGCATACGTCACGATGGCATTAACCAGTCAGCTAATTTGAAGTGCCCATATGTATAGTGATCAGAACTTTAAAAATATCACAACTTTCATATTTTGTTATCAAATTTTACCTAAAATTGTACCAGTCATGCCAGTCTGCATTTCTGATTTTTGTTTGTTTTGTTTGTTTTAGTAGTTGTCTATTACGGTTTAATTTTCCCTTAAGAATATTATCTTCATACGAGTTTAATCCTACGTGATCATGGTGATATTAATTCAGTTTTACATGCATGAATAATCCTAAATGATTGTCAGAGGATAATGAAAATCATATTTTACATCATTTACATAGCGCCGTATTTTTGTTAAAAACATTCATGTGAAACAAAAAGGTCTGTTTTTAGAAAGGGGAGGGGTGCTTTGATTGTCTTTCAATAGTCAAACCTATCTAAACCTAACACTATGCCTTCTTATATTTAAATGATCTCTTTTAGTATCAGGAGGAATTTTGGCAGTGGTAGGGTTGGTGGTGTTGGTGGTGTTGGTGATGATTATCCTCATACCCGTACTCCTGTGGAAGAAATACAAGAGACCACAACGTAAAAAAGGTAACATGATCGATTTTCTATCAAGGAATTACATTGACTACCCTCAACCCTATTTCATAAATCATTATTTAGGCCTACATATTGTATGTACTCCATTAAGAGTAGGCTATCCTCGCTTGTAATGGAGGGATACATCACCTTGCCCAAGCCAGACCCACAAGTTGAAATCCATTGAGTGTACATTCTTTTTAAAGAAATGTAGTCCCTATTTCCTATGTAAATCTGTCAATTCTAATCATATTCAATACATAAATTCCTAAATCAGATCAAACAGTACGATTATGGGGCCAACGAATAAAGAAAGAAAAGAAAAACTAGCATATATATCAATCAAGTGGAGTTTAAAAAAATTAATTTGGACAATTTTATTTATTTGTTGACGTTATTACATGATTGTATCCATCGGTGTTGTTTAAAGTCATTCCATTTATTTCATTTCATTTATTTATTTCACTCTCTTTTTAAAAACATTAAAAGCAAATACGTGTTTGTTCATTATCGACATAAAATAAAAGAAAGTGGGGAATCATGAGAATGATCCCCAAAGAAATACTTTGCATAAACAAGATACAAACTTATTTTATATAAAAAGAAAACATGGTACATACACTCACAACAACATAGGACAGAGAAAGGTTAAAAATAACATAAGGTAAAGACAGTTATAAGAAAATAAAAAGAGAGGGAAGATAAGAAGAAGGAAGTTACAACTTGAATTTTACATTCTACAAAGTTAGTGACAATTTCAACTTAACTAACCCTTATACATATATTTGAAGCGTTTCAATGTATTTACACTGTTTTATGTCATCTGGCAAGCTATGCCAAATTAATGGGCCATGGGAAAATATGGAATCTTTAGAGGTTGAAGTACGGTGTAAAGGTAAATGCGAATTACAATGATAATATATTCCAGGTTTAGTTTTTTCATTTGACGTTAAGCTGCACGTGATAATATAAAATGGATTAATAATCAATAACAGTACTAATACCTGTTACCATTTTGTAAACATTTTCTTTACGGTTTTAAACAGATGGCGATCTTCAAATGGATAATGGGAGTAGTGAGAGGATGGACAATGAAAGTACACCTTTTAGTGAGTAGGCAAATAATTCACAATATAAATTCAGACTGACCCCTTTAATATACATATTGTTTTTTACTTAGTGGACTAATTTGTGGAAAGTTTGCCCCGGGCTTAAAAGGATGTCCAATAAGGTGTACTACTGCTTCTAATACCACTACTACCACCACAACCACTACCATTATCGTTACACTTACTAATACTATTATGACTAATAGAGTTCAAAATCTTACTCCACTCATGAAAGGTAATGTATGGTCTGGATCCACAGTACTTGCGAAACCTCATAACAGAATATATCGGAGGCAGAAATCTCCGCTCTTCTGGTACTGCACGTGATACTAGATAACATTATTCATACCATGTTCCCAATTTGTTAAATATTTTATTTACGCTTTTAAACAAATCCGATCTTCAAATGGATATTCAGACAAATAAACCCTTTTTGATAATAAGAGTAGTGAGCGAATGGATAATGAAAGCAGACCTTTAAGTGTGTAGGCTAATAATTCACAATATAACTTAAGACTGAAATATAATTGTTGTCTTTCTTGAACAATTTCATTTATTTGTTGAAATTATTAGATGGTGTTATTGTTTTGTGTTGTATTTCGTTTAAAAACATCCAATGAGAACAACGACGATATACCCAAGGCTTAGCTTTTTCATCCCACGTTTAGCTGCACGTGATAATAGAAAATGGACTAATACTGAATACAAATATATAACCTACGTTGTCAATTTTTGTTATCTTTTCTTAATGCTTTAAAACAGATGACGATCTTCAAAACGATAATGAGACACGTACACCTCCAAGTAAGTATGCTAATCATTCATACGAGAAATTCAGACTACCCCTTAAAGAAAACAAATACACAGATGGACGTGGGGCAAATTTGTCCCGGGTCAAACTTTATCCAAAAAGTTTACTATTTCTACTTCTACCACTTCTACTACGACCATTACTGATACTACTACTTCTATTATTACAATTACTACTACCACCACTATAACTTCTATTACTACTCCAACTACCACGACTACTAACAGGATTACTACTTTTACTACTTTGACTACTATTACTGATATTACTATCACTACGACAACTATTACTACTGCTACTACTATTATTACTTCTTTTACCATTAATATTATACTACTACAATTACGAAAATTATTACTACCACTACTATTCCTAATACCATTACCACTAATATTACCCCCCCCCCCCCAGTAGTAGTTCCGCTACTACTACTACTACTATTACTATTAGTAATGTAACTATTACAACTAATTCCACTATTACTACTAATGCCAGTTCTGCTTCTACCACTTCTATTTTTACGACTAATACTATTACTACTACTAGCACTATTACTACTACCACCACTACTACTTCCACTAGTTATACCATTACTACTACTACTACTACTACTACTACTACTCCTTTATCCTACTACTTCTACTACTACTTCTTCTACTACTACTAATAATAATAATACTACGACGACGACGACTACTACTACTACTACTATTACAGATGTAACTAATATGACTTTCGCTACGACATGTATTACTACTACTATCACAACTACTACAATAATTACTAGCACTATTACTACTTTCACTAATACTGTTACTGCTTGGTCTACAACTCCCACTATTATTTATACAACTAATATTTGTACCTCTATCACTGTATACAAATATTGACTGCTCATGAGGATGGCGGTGGGAATTATCACTCCCAAGGTGGTCTTCATACCGGCCCTTCTGTCACACACGGTGCGAGGCCGAGGAGGGGTGATAGAAGGGCCGGTATGAACACAACCGAGGGAGTGATACTTTTCCCCACCATCCAATTACAGGGCAGTCCATATTTTGTTGTATATACCTCATCATTTTCATTGATTCATGAATATGTCTAGAAAATAAATCTAATATCAAAAATCTATATGCTCATCGCAGTAATTTATTTACAGTATTTTGAAGCTCAAACCAGTTTCAAATATCCAACGCTAAAAGAAATCCAACATACGGAAACCCAATTTATACTGTATGGTGGTGTGACCAAAGTTTGCTATCTCAAAATATCAGTAACATTTCGAAAATCTGATATCACCAATGGAAAGAGGAACATAGAATTAGCCAGATATGAAATTTTCTTTCGAATTGGGTACGAAATTGTGAAAATATTGACAAAGGATCAGCAAATTATGATATTAACTTATTTTTTGATGGATCGCATTTTTTAATAAATCAACTGTAAATCCCCGTGCGTGAAATTAGGTCTCGATTTGTTTATGTTTTTGTTTAGATGCAGCGCGCACGCACGATCGGACATCAAATTTTTAGATCGCGATATCTCCGAAATCCTTCGACAATTAATTTTCTAGTTTAACCAATCTGTAGTAAAAAAAACTTTGCCGTCAATTTGGTAATAATTGAAATAAATAAATTTGTGTAGAATATGAGAAATTATAGATCGAATATCACATTTTGTAATATGTTCTAAAATGTCCGCGAACTTTGGTCACCCCTTCATACATGTTTACAGGTACTGCAGTAAGGTAATACAGTTACTGCGGCCCAGCGTAAATTGCATGGCTTGAGCGCGCATTTGAAATCTTGTGTGTGCAAAAGTCGCAGAGCGATTAGGAGTTCTATCACAGGTTTTGATAGTACTATCAAACCCTCTGACGCAATAATAGATCGAAATGCTCCTTGTCATGTGATTTAGTTTTGACCAATCAGTGAATGAAAATCTATGTATGAGGTATATCATTACTTGTACCACTTATACTACTAGTATCATTACTTATGCTACTACCTCTATCACTACTAATAATTACCCCTTAACTAATACTATTGTTACTACTACAACTACTAAACTACTAAGACCTCTTTTACTGCAAATAGTTTTAGGGCAATATACTCCTTGGATACAAGCCCTATTTCATAAAGTTTAATTTGGGTTGATTATTACTATTAAATGTACGTATGGCATAAAGACGGTAAACTCTTTGACAGTAACCATATTAATATTTTGTTTGAAACTACTACAATGTTACATGTCTATTTTCTAACAATAAATGCCGTTTGATCAGGTAATTAATATTAATTTCATTTCCCCTTGTCCCCATACTCGCTTTATTTCTTGATTTATATAAAATATTATCATTAGTCGTTCGTAGACCAGAGGGAGTTCCTGAAGAGAGGTAGGTCATCATTAGATTTAGATACCAAAAGGACCGAAATACTCAACTATTCACCAGATACAGCTACAACGATACAAGATGGCATTGATCACATCAACCTGGGGGTGTTCGGCTTAGCAAAAGCTGGGAAGTCATCTCTAATTAATTCACTCATCTTTTCTCTTACAGGTAACAATATTAGTGATCACTTCGGATTTTTATAAGACGAAGCGGTTGTTTCTTAAAGCTCCATTGCAATATATATTGGGTTTGTCAATATATCTGATTAAACAATGAATAACAATATATGTATGAAAACAAATACGAATATGAATATTAATATGAATAAGCATATTTCACGCATGAGTGATTAAAAACAAGACCACAACACCGGGGTTTCCCCCTACTTCTATACGAATAGTGCAGTGGGTTTTTAACGTGCAAAGGTAGTGACTCTTCTCTACACGAAGCCTTCATTTAACTTCATATCCGAGGGACGGAGTGTTTACCACTTAACATAGCCTGCTCACATGCGTCTTTCATTTAATATTAATAGCATTTAGCCAATAGAAAATGTTTGCCAAGGAACGGGTCGAAGATCGCCTCTTCTCTTTTTTAATGCTGTTCCCCCTTACAATTTAATTTAAAATCAAATGTTGGAATGAGCAATATCGTACACATACAATTCTCGCTACCCTAAATAGGTACGAAAATCTCGAAATTCGCGAGACGAGGTAATTTTCACTCTCTCGGGTCGTCACTACAACTTCCGGTATAGAGTCCCATCCCGCTGGCGCTAGCTCCTGTGTTCGCTGTGCAGAGTTTTCACGCACGCTAAAATCGATGCCAATCAGTGTAATTTGTACAGATTATAATATGCAATGGAAAGCTTCGGGCAGAATTAGTGACTTTAGCACAAAAGGCCGTTAAACTCTACCGTGAAAGAGAGGGTTGTGATCACGAACGCCTGCACAGGAAGCTGTAATGTCGAAAAGCTATCCCATAATGCAATGCGTTTTTCAGGATTTTCCCCGGATCTCGGCAGAATCGCTATTTGGGGTAGCGAGAATTGCGACGGACTGGTGACATTGTTGTTTTGAGAACGAACGGGGGAGGTCCGAGGGCAATTTTTTGATTTTATTCAGGGGACGTTTTTTTTTCTAGATCTAGGATCGGTAGGAAATCGAAAACTCAAAAGGCCTCCATAATTCATTTACAAGGAAAGGGGAATTTAAACAAAATTATTTAAAAAAAAGACAGTAGGCGATGGTGGCTGTAGAGGGTTTGGGGAAGACAATACGATTTTGAAAATGTCAGTCTTCTTTGTTTCATATGAGTGAGGGTGTAGTGGTCCATTGAGAAATACCTCATAAAATGCCTAGCGCCATCATTGGCTCATGATTGCTTTGATGAAGATTTCACACCTGATTAATTATACTTCTGGATTTTTCAACTTGCAGGTAGGGGAATAATGCTGGTGATACCAAACAAGGGTGAACTGGATGACAATGATGACAACATTATAGCAGCGATGAGCAAGACCATTGGGATACCCAAAAAACATGTTTGGATCTTCGACAACTACACACTGGAGAGCCATGAGGAAGATGTGGAAAGGAGTTTAAAATTCCTTGATTTCATTTTGCATTGTCTAACAGTCGTAGAGGAAAACCAGCAGTATCGAGATATCCATGAAGAAGACTGATGGTGCAATATTGTGTAAGAGATGAAGATTTGTCTTTTATCAAAATTAAAGACACATAAACGTAAATCCTATTGAGATAACATGTACATCTTCTCGGAACTCTATTAAACTAAGAGTCAGAGAGATTGATCGATATAGTTCCGTGAAGATATCAACTGTATCCATCAAGAATGAATCACAATCAGTTCGAGAAAAGACGAACGATAAATGTATTCCAGTATTATTGACAACAATGTACGTTTGTATTTTTGAAAGAAATTGCGCTCGAATTGAACGTGGACTGTTAAACTTTCATGGATATCTGCAATTCAGGTCCTGATTGGTCATTTTAATATGATAAACAGACTTGCAATGTCTTTTAACCGTTTCAGTAAAAAAAAGAGCTAAATCAGCTCGATCTCGTGGCCAATCAATCAGGAGACTAAAATCATATCTATACGAATGGCATTTGATTGAACCCTCCCCCCTACTCCTAGGCTCAGAGTCAACCCACACTGTAATATGTATACGACTTATCATGTGTCAGTTCATTCGGAAAGAACTTACAGTTTGGAGATAAAGATCTATTTTTTTCCCCTCAAATATTTAGCCTTAGCCCGAAAATGTATCACAAGTGACAAGTAGCAAGGAACAATAACAATAGGGTAAATACGATAACTATTGACTTTGAAGAAGAAAATAGCAATTTAAGAATTTAGCACACAACAAGATAACAACCAGGTAATATTTAGTTGGTTGACTTTTACGTGGTCATTTATTCTTTTATTAGGAATCGTCCCAAGAAAATATTGATATATTACTTGTAAATAGTTGACCGCTTAAATATCCTATATCTGTACCTTGTTGGGTTATGAACTGGGTTTGTGCTTGGTGTAGGGTTGGGTGCGTTGTATGTTTCTTAACCGAGGTTGGGATTGGGAATTTGATTAATGTACTGAATTACCGCGGATTAATTGTAGCCAGAGCAGGTGTCGTAGAAGCACAATTATATATTATATGTACAAAAAGAATTGCAATTTTACTATCATAATGTTACCATGCATACGTTTTACGTGTAATTTTACTTTGTCACTGATGTATACATTGTGTAAAAAAAACTGCAATTCGGCTTTCGGGCCGCGAACGGTCTTTAATAAAATAAAACATTTTAAATTAAATTAAGTTTAATATAATATCGATATATTTCCATTGTATATACCATATTCATGACGTTTGTCTTGTCATTGGTGAACTTCTTCATCATGATTTAACTTCAAAATGCCATCTGCGGAGGAGTGCAATTTGTATATAATTCCATCAAAGCTATAATATTACTATGGCACATAATCATCATACCAATTTTAAGTGACGAAATTATATTTTCTCCTCCGGAGGGTGTACTATCCGCATCATTATATCATTCTTATTCTTGTTTATAATTGTTCATTTGTCAACGAATCATGGTATAAGCGTAATCTGCAGAAGTTGTCGCCGCCCACGATTATTTCAGAATGAAGATACATTTATTATGACAACACATAGCAACTTCAATATTTCTATTAGAAATCTGTAATTATGTGTAAAACCTAAGATATTCCTTCAAATTGTGTAATTTCCGTTTAATTTCTAGGATTAATACTCGATGATAATCTGTATATGTAATAAGATATTTAGGTGCATAGGCATATTATATAAATTACGTAGTAATATTACAGAAAACACCTCTTTATATTACTCTTCTATACTTCTTTATATTTATTACGGCAAGATTACATTTGCAAGCTCTGGCATAACAAAATTGGACCCCATATTTAAATTGGAAAAAGGGGTTTTACACATGTTCAAAATCCCCTTATATAGCTTCGTCACGCCCAATCTTTACACGAGTAAACGCAGTGACAAGTTTTGATATTCATAAACTCCAAATTACGGTACTGATGTATTATGAGAAACATAAATTAGCACTTATGAATATAATTTTAAAAATCAGTTCAATAAAAAATCACTCTAAATTCCATTATCTTTTAACACACAGTCAGTCAACTCTTTATTCCTTTAAATATGTTGGGTCCTCGTATATGAAGTAATCTCCCTCTTGATAAGTTTTCGCTAAAATGTTACTAGATAAAAAACTTAATTCAAACGTTTAATGATACACTTAAAGCCAGACAAACATGTAAAGTCCTATTGACTGTATTACCCCCCCCCCCCCTCCCCTTCTCTCTCTCTCTCTCTCTCTCTCTCTTTCTCTCTTTATCTCTCTCTGGCTCTCACTCACACACACACACACACACACACACACACACACACACGCGCGCGCACACTCTCCTTCTTCTCACTTTCTCCCTTTCCATCTTTCACTATTTCTACGTTCTGTTTTCCTGTAGTTTTGTGTGTACTGTTCTATGTAATGTATTTTTTTAAATAATTATGTTTACTTGTAAATGTATTGGGTGTCCGTATTATCTAGCCTTTGCATTTAGGGGCATATTAACAGACAAAAAAGTTGTATTTTTATTTGTATTCAAGGCTTTGTATATTTGATTTTGAACGGTTGAATAAAGTGAGCTGAACTAAAATGAACTTTACCTGTTTCCTGTCCTCTCTCTTACAACATAGATTTAAACAGAAAATTCACGAGAACAAAATATCCGTTCAGGACTGTTTTGGTTAAAATTAAAATAACTTTATTCAAGAATATTCGGCGTTCTAGAGCCAATATCAACTTTTAGTTTAGTTTTGTATGGTAGCCAATTCTGAAGTACATGAATATGAAAATCAATATTCGAAAGTTCCCTTACATGAAACCCTTTGCTCCTGATTACTTTACTTCCAATTGCAGATACGCGCAAATATTAAAGCCCCTTAAAGTGTTGGGAGCCCCAAATGTGCCCCAAATTTGATGGCAAAATGTAACTTGAATTGTATCATAATGTGAAAGAGGATGTCATATTGGACAAACTTCTGCAAAGATTCCCCCAAACACTCTGTTTGAAGACAAATATTTATAACAAAAGTACATAATTTGGGTTCTCATTTGTAACTGTAATGTATGTTTGAAATATGCAATGAGTGTTTTAATTGTACACATAACCAATTCAGCCATTGGGCTGCGACACATGTTTTTAATAAACCTTGAATTGAAATGAAATTGTACGCAGCAAACCTAAATTTTGTATTCTTTCATCTATATATTCGACTTTAAACACATATGTTTTGAAAATCCTTGTAGACATGTGTCTTAAATGACATCGTCTTTCCCATATGAAACATTTCAAGTGAAATTTGGCAATCAAACTGTTAGGACTCCCAACACCCTAAAGGGGCTTTAATTAATTGTATCCATATTTATGAGTTTTTATTATAGGTAGATACGTTTAGTTTGTTTTATGCGATGATTTTACAGTGACAGAGTGCCTAAAAGGGGAAATCGGAATGGACAAAAATAACAATGCAAATTTACATATGTTTTTAATATGCTGTTGAAATGTAAGATTTTCGTAAGTTATAACACCAAGTTCTCGTAAATTGACAACCCCTCAGTGAAACATCTCTGGTAACCAAGTCAGGGAAAGAATCTTCTGAATTTGAAAGTAATGTGGATCATATTAGATTTGTGTTCATTTTAAGCAAAGTCTATTGTTAAAAGACCAGAACCTAGATTCTAGTTATTTTTGGAATATGTTACCTTTGGCCGAGGTTGGCTGGAAAATACCGTCTAGCAAATCTAGATGAAGGCGGGAAATACCGGGAAAATAATGGGAAATCTCAAATAAACTAAAATGAAAATATTTCTTACACTCCCCTTTCCACCCACTCATCCCACCCTTCTACGCCAATACACGTCAACCACCTTGCACATTCATACTTAGGCCACACATATCCACCCACACCCCACTCACACCCAACCAGACTGTCAAACACTGATTCTCGAACACACATCAACCCCTTTTCCATAATCCATCTTGTCTGTTTGTTTGATTTTATTTCTGTATTTGTAACATAATATCAAAGTAATATACAAACTAGGTAAATATGAATTATTAACAACAGTTAGAGTAACTGTCTAATCATATCACAATGGTCGCCCGTATAGGTTTCTTTCCTGGGACCACCATCACGTTCAAGCTCTAGCTTGAGATGGCAGTCTCCTGCATTTTAGATTTGGAACTGATTTGTCAACCATATGTTTTTTTAAAGGTACATGTATCATGATTTATTTGATTTGTATTGTGATATCACTTTATATGTAAGTTTAGCTCTTGTTAATATGATCATCATTTTGTTTAAAGGCATATCATGAAATGCGTTGAGGGTATATGTGTATAAAGAAATGTGGCTTTGGTGAAACGTGTTATTAGGTATAGCACACCAAACATAAGTCAACAAACACATGTTATTTGATGATTCTAAATGATCAAGCTTTATGAAAGCTTCAAAAAAAGATTTGTGCGCAATTAGCCATTTGGGATTTATCTAATGAAAATTCTGAAAGTTTTGTGTCGGATAAGTATGAAATGTGTTGTTTATAGCAAAAAGGTTGTGGAATGCCGGGGGAACTAGGTTGTTAGAGTATTTGACCATATATATTGCAACCTGCAACATATTGATATCAAATCAATTGTTGATGTTTTCGAATCAATATAGCACGGTTTGACGTATCAAACGTTTCCCTTTTAATAGTCTTATACTATTCCTAATACGTGTTTCTTATTTGCCACTACACTGGTAATTATGTCGTACGTTTATACGAGAGCTAAAGCCAGCTGCCGAGTGTTTTTTTTCCTAAACCCGAGACGGTTTTCAATGATGTAACCTATTGTAGACAATTTTTTCGCGAATTGTTGATATACTATACAGTATAGATATTGGGCGGTTATTGCTCATTTTGTCTGGAATGTCCTTTTTGTAAATATGAATTACTTTTGTTATTTTAAGGAGAAATCATAAATCAAATATACGAACTACCGGGGATACCCCTGTAGTGGTGTGTTACGCCAGCCATACACCTCTAGATGCCAGACACCCTTAATTAGTGCGAAATTAATACCTGTAATAAAAGACTACATTTATCGCGAGAAAGTATCTGAATAGAAACAAACTTGATGAAAAATGGTAGATCATTTCCTCTTTATCATAAATTACCACTGCCAGACGTTTCAACGTGTGGGTTATTCAATGTATGCATTAATTAAGGGCGACTGGCATTTATGTCATTTGGTGGGCACTACTCACCACTTAAAAAGGTTGATCATGTTTTAATCAGGATTTATCATGTTACTTTTCTCACTATATGAAGGTAGTATTGTGCTATATCTATTCAAGTAGTGCCACAATTAACAGCGTACAGCAGGAGAAAGGGAGTGTGAAACACACCAAAAAGAAGAAAATATATCAAAATGAAAAGTGTTATTTTTAAATCCACACATGCACTGCTCGGGAGTATCAGCAGTCATAAGCGTAAGACAAACAAGATAGAGAAGTGCTCCTATACCAACAAGCAGTTTCCGTTGGTCTTTTTAATATTTGGCTACATTATTATCAGTTATCTTTATGTAATTATCATGAAACATTGATAGCAGCCCCTTGGAAGCTATAGACGAAAAATAAAGAACTATTTAATGGGGAGAGGGCGCACACCCCCATAAATTAGTAACGTAGTATTTTCTTACATATCATAATTCATCGCACTTTGTACGTTTTAAGAGCATGTAAACATGAACAGTCAATATTTACCCATGCTATTATTCAAACTGGGTGCCAATTATTGGTCGTACACAGTTTTTAAACAAACAAACGCTCGTAATTCGCATGTATTTTGGGGCAATAAGCAAACGAGACATTTTACGCATGCAGACATATACAGCCAATGTGCAGGAACTGAAATACTCTCGAAGGAAAGATTTCAAAATGACTTCCAAGCTAATTTGTTTACTGGGCTTGCTTAGCATGCTAATACAAGGTAAGTGCCTACTTTCTGACTGCCTTTCACAAACTTATATGTAACTGCAATCAAACATATTACTTGGACATGATATCATGTTAATCGAGAACTATAAACGGACGGGATCGTTCTAATATCCGCATACAAACATTGTGATATATTCACGTTATCATATCGCGTTCTGTTTCTTCTTCGTTCTAAACATTACGTGAATGATCACAAATTTAGCATTTTGGGGAGAAAAGAAGTTTGGATTTTAAAAAGAAAGCAAAAGAAAGAAAGAAGGTGAATCTTATCTAGTGTAATTTGATAAGTAAATGAATGTTTTGCCGCACGTTCGCAGTATTCGGGATCCTGAGAGTTTATTTTCAGGGAAGATACCCTCACAGCCCCACCTGATGTGCCCGTACGTCTATGTATACGAGGGATGAAAACACAAATTGATGAATTGTTGATTGGGGAGACGCGAACATTTGTAACACCAAAAAGGGTTCCATGAATAAGGTTGAAAATCACCGACCCAAGTAGACTAAAGACTGGTCCCCCCCCCCCCCCTCCCCCAATGCCTGAACCCTTGCTAGCCACTGATTTGCATATATCCAGGGATTAGCGATGCAAGACGGAGCTGCATAAGTTTGTCGCTTCGAGACATTACTTTCTGAAAATTAAATAACTGAATGATGGAAAAACACAGCCACCACATCAATATTCTAGAAGAAAGCTGCAAAACTAACTTTACATGTCCTCTTAGGTCGAGAAGCATCCATCGTTCGGGATGTTGAAACTATTCCGGAGATTACTGTTACATTCGGCGAAGAAGGGCTCCTGAAATGTGCTTACGAACGTAAATCATTTGCCGTGTTTTGGAGATTCGTGAGCGACGATTCGTCATACGGTGATTTGCTAGTTGCTCTAGATCAATACTATCAGGTGGGAGAAAGATCGGGTCGGGGTACGATGAAGGACGCTATAACATGACCAACGACTTTTCTCTTCTCATACATGACGTCACCGTGGAGGATGAGGGCAGATTCATCTGTGAAGTTTCCGACTTTGAGACAGGTCGAGTGTTTCGCAATTATACCGATGTTAAAGTGACAGGTATGTTGTACAGTGCTGATATAAACTTACTTATTATAAGTTATATTGTTTGCCAAGTTAACAATTGGCCATGTACATCAACATTCTATCGGAATGAATAGTGCAATATATTGGCTAAAATTCATGGTTTTTGTTGTAAAGAAAACAAAAATATGTAACCCCCACTGGCCTTTGTTATGAGCTTTGCACTTCTCTTGCAGTTGTCTGAGGACACTATTATCATGTGACATGTCTGTAGTGCTAGTCTTTCATGCTAGCCCAAAATCAGTAAAAATGTGTAACCTTACGGGTCTTCCTTCTTCTAATGTTAGCGCCATTATATTGAAAACCCCACCGATATCTAGCATCTCCTGTTAGAAGATCTGACCAGTCGCAATATAACCTAACTAATATGTGTGTTAATTTGCTCGCTTGTAGGTGAATTTTCAGACCTTTGCAAAGTAATTATTTGCCCTTTGCTTCCATTTCCTTCTACTTTAATATCAATTATTATATAATTTGCCTTATTCAAAAGAATTCATCTCGATTAAATCAATGTTGCAAGTGATATTGCAAAATCAATGCGCTTGTAGCCTTACTGTAATGAATAAATGAACTCACATCAAGAACGTTAGTTGTTTCTTTTGTCGAAATATTTGTGATCTTTGAAGGTTTCTACGGTGAGGACAGATTTACGCGAGGTTTGCCGTTACACCAGTTATTCTTTCGACAGGGTTAGTTAGTCCTGTATAAGGCTCACGCATGCTCTATCTCGATGTTTCGATAGGGTGTACCTCTTCAGGATTTCTTTTGTTGGTTACTTAAATGATAATGATTATTGATAATGTTTTAACTTCCCTGCCACAGTCCGAGCAATCAGGCCTCCCGTTAGGGTTCACCAATGTGGAAGCAACTCTCCTGTTTCTGTGAATGTGACGGGCGATCCAAAAGCAAGCTGTATCATCAAGACCATAACTGACCAATGCAATGTCCAACTAGATTGCTTCGTTGAGGGCGCTAAACCACAAGTTGACATGTCCTGGGTTGATAATTCCACTCTACAGGACTTATCGAACGGTTCATATTTAACAATTACCCAGGGAAAACAAGAGGGAACTGTGGATCAAAAACTAACTGTGATAGTAGAGGTTTCTGAATTTCAGTCCGATCAAGAATACTACTTCACCTGCACCGCTGAGGGCCCGGCAGTTGGAGGAATAGCATCCGTGACTGTTGGGGTCATCAATGTTCCTCCTGAAGGTTCGAGTCTTCCAATTCAAGAAAAATATCTTATCGAAAACTTAAAATATAACCCGACCTTTAAAATAAGTTCAATTGTAAGAAAACAGAGGAGAAACAGAATGGCGAAAGTTCAAATTAAATCGGACCGATAATGAGGTAGCTACGAGCTAACTTAACCCATGCGATTCAGCCAAAATAGGCAATTTGGTCAGTGGATTGTGACGTGTGAAAAATATCGTTTTAGTAAGTTCGTGTATTGAAACAAAATATAAAAGTTGTCCGACGCTACGTCACGATGGCGCTAATCATTCAGCCAATTTGAAGTGCCCATATATATATAGTGATCAGAATTTCCAAATAATCAGAACTTCCTTTTTTTTTTTTTTTTTTTTTTTTTTGGGGGGGGGGGGGGGTTATAATTCATGTAAAATTTCACCTGTCATGCCAATCTGCTTCTCCGGTTGTGTTGCTTTCTTTTACAATAGTTATATATCAAGGCTAAATTTCCTTTAATAATATTACCTCCTTATAAAAGAAAAGGTTCATTGATTTAAAAAGCTAACTTTAATGTCATTATTGCAAAGGTGACACTTTGATTGACCAAGGTTATCAAAAGCCAAAAGCCAAAGCCAAACATTGAAGATATCCTGTGTATTTACAAACAAAACAATTTAGTTATCGGAATGAGGGTCTCTCGCATATCCCAGATGCTATGGAGGCTGTTTAATTTGTATTTTTATAAACCATCCGATATGCAGTTGACCTAAAACTTGCATGATGGCAATCTGTTTGCTTACCAGTTTTTCCCTACGAGATTATGGTGACATAAAAATCAGTTTTACATGCATGAATAATCCTAAATGGGTTCCACTTCTAATTCGAAAGATGCTAATTAGAACCATGGTTCACATCATGTACATGGCGCCAAATTTTTGTTTAAAACTTTCATGTAATACAACGAATTTATTTTTGTATAGAAAAGGGTGTGGATGCTTTGATTATATTTCAATAGCTAAACATATGAACCTCCCTTGTTAAAGGTTATTAGTTAACTATACCTTCTTATAATTGACTTATCTTTTTTAGTATCAACATCGGCGATAGCCCCTGCAACCATTCGGACATCGGTTGTGTTGGTTGTGTTGGTGGTGTTGATGATGGTTGTCCTCGTATCTGTTTTCTTCTGGAAGAAATACAAGAGACGACAAAATAAAAACGGTAACATTATCGAACTGTCTATTATATATATCTACACTGACTACCCTCAATTTAATTTCGCAAAACAAACGTTAGGTCTACATATGATATATCTTATGAACTTAGGCTATTCCCGCTTTTTATGAAGAGAAAGTGAATTATGCAATCTGTGTGCTCCTTTAAGGCATCAAGTAAGACCAACATAGAAAATGAAAATCATTGTGTATATCGTTTTGTTATAAAAGTGCTTGTTTTCCTTGGTTAATCTGTCAATTCTAATCATTTGTAATGCCTTTTCAATTCGAACAATATACCTATTGGACCAACGAACTAGAACAGTAAAACAAATAATTGTTTTATTTTATTTGTTTTTAAACATGTTAGATGATGTTGTTCTTCTTTGTCGTTTTATTTTGCGACGTCCTCCGACTATTACATGCTTACTTTTACATGGTGAAGGTGCACGTGATGATAACAAATGGAGTAATACTGAATAAAAATATCTATACCACGTTGCCAATATTTTAATTTTTATTTTGTTATACTCTTAAACAGATGACGATCCTCATGATGAGGCACGTTTACCTTTACGTAAGTAGGCTCATAATTCATACGAGGAATTCAGACTACCCCCTTGCATAGAATTATAACAAAACCTTAGGTGAATGAACCTTTTTACCACTACGACAATTATTACAACCACTAATTCCATTACTAAGATTACCACTACTACTGTTATCAGTTACACTAGTAGTAGAAGTACTACTACTACTACTAAAGTACTACTACTACTAATACTACTAATACTATTATTGTTATTATTATTACTACTACTACTTCCACTACTGTTACCATAATTACTACTATTACTAATGTTACTATCACTACGACATTCATTACTCTTACTACTTCTACGACTACTACTACAACTACTATCGCCACTATTAATATCGCCACCACTACTATAATTATTACCACTAGTACTACTACTGCTCCTACTACTATTTCTACTATTACTACTGTTGCTAATACTACAACTACTATTACTGCGACAATAATTGTCCTGCTACCACTCCTACTGCTACTACTTCTATAATTACTAATACATTAAAACCACTGTGACTTCAGCAAATTTCAGCCTTTTCTATTTCAAGGGCAATATTCTCTTCGGATACGAACCCCATTTCAAAGAGTTTACACTGGGTTGATTATTACTATTGTAAAGTACGTATGTCATAACTATTTTGCAGTGTCCATATAAATATTTTGATTGAAACTACAACAATTGTATATATCTACATTTATCAATAAAAGCCGTTTGATCAGGTTATTAGATTTATAATAATTCAATTTTGGCCCCATATTCGCAAAATCTTGATTTACATAGAATATTATCAGTAGTCGTTCGTAGACCTTTTAAAAAAACAATATCACACATTTCTACGTTTTGTATTTGATGGGCCACAGAGGGAGTACGGGATAGGAGGCCATTATTAGATACCAAAAGGACCAAAATACTCAACTATTTACCAGATACACAAACAACGATGAATGAAGACACTGGTCACATCAACCTGGGGGTGTTCGGCTTAGGAAAAGCTGGGAAGTCATCTTTAATTAATTCACTCATCTTTTCTCTAAAAGGTAACAATATTAGTGTTTTTCTTCGGATTGTCATAAGACAAATGGATCGCTTTTTAAGCTCCAATGCAATATATATTGCGTTCGTCAGTATATCTGATTAAAAAATTAATATGAATTTGAATATGAATACGAATATGAATTTATATAACCCTACATGTTGTATTAACAGGACATTTATATATAACGTAAATGTTACATTAACAGGACATCATACAAACTGGTATATTACACTAACCTTAGCCCTAAATTCAAAACAATATAACTAAATAAACTAATGACTAATGATTACGCCTATTGTTTGGGGGAGGGGGGGAGGCCTTTAAGTTTCCTCTGCCTGCATACGTACGTAAAGGGAAGTAATTCTATTGTTTACTCGTTAACAGGACACGAAAATGTACTGCTAATGACCATGTCTACTCTAAATGACTCATTTGTTCTACTACATGTGTCCGTCTAATGTAAGATGTATAAAAATACGAATATGAATACGAATGTGAATACGAAAATGAATACGAATATAAATCACAAATGAATATGGAGTTCAATACGAATATTAATATCAAAATGAACATGAACATTAATATGTGTATGAACATGAATAATAATATGGGTCTTGCAATATTCTTTTCAAATTGCGTACCTAATTCACATAATCTTGATGTAGTAGTTCATTTTGGTTGATTAACCTAGGAAGATATCCGGGTAAAGGGGACAACAGAGCCACAACACATGGGGAGACGGATAGTAATCGAAAGACTGAGGAGATAGCACTGACTAATCGCATTCATTTGTTGAATTACAAAGGGATGGTGAAGTATGACCCGACCAAACAAATGGAGATTCTCTCTAAAATCAGTAAGACAGCTATTTTTACTTTTGCATACAATTGTTATATGATATCTTGTGGTATTGTTATCAAAATCGTCGTGTGGTGGGAGTGATCAAACTGCGCGTACATTTGAAGAATACGGTGGGATGTCATATCCTATCAATTATTGTTTATATATGTATATATTTAACTCCGTATGGTGAGACTAAAAAATTTAGCGACAAAGTATTATGAAAATTAATAGCAAGAAAATGGGGTACCGTAATATGTATACATGAATTTGTGTTCTTTTGTTTTTTTATAGAATGGGCTCAGAGTAACGCATGCTCAATATTATTTTCCCCTCATCTTTCAATATTTGTTCTTCAATATTTTTCACAGCGGGACAATCGATAAAGATTCACTGCCCAATCTTCATCTGTGACTCAAGGTGAGGCCTGTCGAAATTTCAATCTTTCCTCTTTTAATATTGAGGATAGATATTCGTATTTCACTCGTTTTTTGTTCGGCAAATTTGAGAGAAATGCTCCTTTCTCTAAAATGTAGCCACCTACCACCGTCTTTCTCTCTCTCTCTCTCTCTCTCTCTCTTGCTATCTCTCTCTCTCTGTTTTTCTTTCTCTCTTTCTTGCACTCTGTTTCTCTCTGTCTTTTTCTTTCTGTCTCTCCCTTTTTGTCTCTGTCTCTGTCTCTCTTTCTCTCACTGTTTCTCTTCACTGACCGTCAGTAGGGGTACCGTGATGATCGCTATTAAACTACCGGTCGGTTACTACGTACAAAATGGCTGTTACTTTCACATTTGCCTTCTTAAAGCTATATTGCAATATATTGAAATTGTCCATATATTTATGTTTGATACAAAAGTGGAATATGATTATAAACAAAATTATCCACCATTTATGGAGAAGGGTCTACAATAAATAACTGAAAATGTTGGTGAATCTTGAGTCTTTAGTAGTAAGCTGGTCATGTTACCACACTACGACATCGGTCCTTGACAACATAAAGACATGCAATAATTTTTAGCCGAACTTTAGGATTACAACAAAGAAACAGATATCTCTAATACTTTATTTCCAAGTATAGTCAAGACAAAACAAACGATTGTTTACGGTTTGCCAAAAAGGATTTATATCTGATGTCACAATTTCATATCAAATTTATCTTCTTCATTCCAGGAGTCTTATGGAACAGTCCAAGAATTTCATGAAGTTATTGTCCAAAAAAGTGGGTCTCTATTTTGGTAAGATTCCACAAATTGCAGTGACTTTCCTACTTCTAAAAAGAATTACTCAACATTTGATGCAACTCATATGATGCATATTTCACGCATGAGTGATTAAAAACAAGACCACTACACTGAGGTTTTATCCTACTCTTATACGAATAGTGCAGTGAGTTCTTAACGTGCAAATGTAGTGACTCTTCTGTACACGAAGCCTCCATTTAACGTCCTATCCGATGGACGGAATGGTTACCACTTAACATAGCCTGTTAACCTTTCATTTAATATTAATAACATTTAGCCAATAGAAAATGTTTGCCAAGGAACGGGTCGAAGATCGCCTTTCCTTCTTTTCAATTTCTGTTCCTCTCATAATATTATTTAAAATCAACGTCATCAATGTTGAAATGAGCAATATCGTACTCACAAGAGTGCGGCGAATTGGTGACATTGTTGTTTTCAGAACGAAAGGGGGAGGTCAGAGGGCAATGTTTTTGACATTAAGCAGGGGATTTTTTTTTCTTTCTCGATCTAGAACCAGTAAGAAAACGAAAACTCAAAAGGCCTCCATAGTTCATTTACAAGGAAAGGGGAATTTAAACAAAATTATTTTTAAAAAAGACAGTAGGCGATGGTGGCTGTAGAGGGTTTAGGGAAGACAATACGATTTTGAAAATGTCAGTCTTCTTTGTTTCATTTGACTGAGGGTGTAGTGGTTCATTGAGAAATACCTCATAAAATGCCTAGCGCCATCTTTGGTTCATGATTGGTTTGATGAAGATTTCACAGCTAAACGACTGATTAATTATACTTCTGGATTTTTCAACTTGCAGGTAGGGGAATAATGCTGGTGATACCAAACAAGGGTGAACTGGATGACAATGATGACAACATTATAGCAGCGATGAGCAAGACCATTGGGATACCCAAAAAACATGTTTGGATCTTCGACAACTACACACTGGAGAGCCATGAGGAAGATGTGGAAAGGAGTTTAAAATTCCTTGATTTCATTTTGCATTGTCTAACAGTCGTAGAGGAAAACCAGCAGTATCGAGATATCCATGAAGAAGACTGATGGTGCAATATTGTGTAAGAGATGAAGATTTGTCTTTTATCAAAGTTAAAGACACATAAACGTAAATCCTATTGAGATAACATGTACATCTTCTCGGAACTCTATTAAACTAAGAGTCAGAGAGATTGATCGATATAGTTCCGTGAAGATATCAACTGTATCCATCAAGAATGAATCACAATCAGTTCGAGAAAAGACGAACGATAAATGTATTCCAGTATTATTGACAACAATGTACGTTTGTATTTTGAAAGAAATTGCGCTCGAATTGAACGTGGACTGTAAAACTTTCATGGATATCTGCAATTCAGGTCCTGATTGGTCATTTTAATATGATAAACAGACTTGCAATGTCTTTTAACCGTTTCAGTAAAAAAAGAGCTAAATCAGCTCGATCTCGTGGCCAATCAATCAGGAGACTAAAATGATATCTATACGAATGGCATTTGATTGAACCCTCCCCCCCCCCCCCCCCTACTCCTAGGCTCAGAGTCAACACACACTGTAATATGTATACGACTTATCATGTGTCAGTTCATTCGGAAAGAACATACAGTTTGGAGATAAAGATCTAATTTTTTCCCCCTCAAATATTTAGCCTTAGCCCGAAAATGTATCACAAGTGACAAGTAGCAAGGAACAATAACAATAGGATAAATACGATAACTATTGACTTTGAAGAAGAAAATAGCAATTTAAGAATTTAGCACACAACAAGATAACAACCTGGTAATATTTAGTTGATTAACTTTTACGTGGTCATTTATTCTTTTATTAGGAATCGTCCCAAGAAAATATTAATATATTACTTGTAAATAGTTGACCGCTTAAATATCCTATAGCTGTACCTTGTTGGGTTATGAACTGGGTTTGTGCTTGGTGTAGGGTTGGGTGCGTTGTATGTTTCTTAACCGAGGTTGGGATTGGTAATTTGATTAATGTACTGAATTGCCGTGGATTAATTGGAGCCGTAGCAGGTGTCGTAGAAGCACAATTATATATTATATGTACAAACAAATTGCAATTTTACTATCATAATGTTACCATGCATACGTTTTACGTGTATTTTTACTTTGCCACTGATGTATACTTTGTGTAAAAAAAAACTGCAATTCGGCTCTCGGGCCGCGAACGGTCTTTAATGAAATAAAACATTTTAAGTAAAATTAAGTTAAATATAATACCGATATATTTCCATTGTATATACCATATTCATGACATTTGTCTTGTCATTGGTGAACTTCTACATCATGATTTAACTTCAAAATGCCATCTGCGGAGGAGTGCAATTTGTATATAATTCCATCAAAGCTATAATATTACTATGGCACATAATCATCATACCATTTGGAGTGACGAAACTATATTTTTCTCCTCCGGAGGGTGTACTGTCCGCATCATTATATCATTCTCATTCTTGTTCATAATTGTTCATTTGTCAACGAATCATGGTATAAGCGTAATCTGCGGCAGTTGTCGCCGCCCACGATTATTTCAGAATGAAGATACATTTATTATGACAACACATAGCAACTTCAATTTTTCTATTAGAAAAAAATAATCATGTAGAATATCCAATAAGTTCGATGCTAATATTCTGATTGTTAATTAAAAGAAAACGAATGTTTCCTTCCATCTATAATTATGTGTAAAATCTAAGATATTCCTTCAAATTGTGTAAATTCCGTTTAATTTCTAGGATTAATACTCGATGATAATCTGTATATGTAATGAGATATTTAAGTGCATAGGCATATTATATAAATTACGTAGTAATATTACAGAAAACACCTCTTAAATTACTCTTGTATACTTCTTTATATGTATTACGGCAAGATTACATTTGCAAGCTCTGGCATAACGAAATTGGACCCCATATTTAAATTGGAAAAAGGGGCTTTACACATGTTCACAATTCCCGTTATATAGCTTCGTCACGCCCAATCTTTACACGAGTAAACGCAGTGACAAGTTTTGATATTCATATAATCCAAATTGCGGTACTGATGTATTATGAAAAACCTAAATTAGCACCTATGAATATAATTTTAAAAATCAGTTCAATGAAAATCACTCTAATTTCAATTATCTTTTAGCACTCTGTCAGTCAACTATTTATTCCTTTAAATATATTGGGTCCTCGTATTTGAAATAATCTCCCTCCTGATCTCGCTAAAATGTAACTTGATTAAAAACTTAATTCAAACGTTTATGATACGCTTAAAGCCAGACAAACATGTACATTCCTATTGACTTTATTACCCCCCCCCTCCGCCCCTTCTCTCTCTCTCTCTCTTTATCTCTCTGTGGCTCTCTCACTCACACACACACACGCGCGCGCGCACACACTCTCCCTCTTCTCACTTTCTCCCTTTCCTTCTTTCACTATTTCTACGTTCTGTTTTCTTGTAGTTTTATGTAATGTATTTTTAAAATAATTATGTTTACTTGTAAATGTATTGGGTGTCCGTATTATCTAGCCTTGGCATTTGGGGGCATCTAGACATTTTTTTTGTATTCTTATTTGTGTTCAAGGCTTTGTATATTTGATTTTGAATGGTTGAATAAAGTGAACTAAATTCAAATGAACTTTACCTGTTTTCTGTCCCTCTCTCTTATAACAAAGATTTAAACAAAAAATGCACGAGAACAAAATATCCTTTCAAGTTAATATGTTTAATATAAGAAAAACGTTATTCAAGAATATTTAGCGTTCAAGCGCCCTTATCAGCTTGCTGTTTGATTTTGTATGGTAGCCAATTCCGAAGCACATCAATATGAAACATTAATATTTCAAAGTTCGCGTACATTATATACTCTTTGCCCTCGATTACCACACTTCCAATTGCAGATAAGCGCAAATATTAAAGCCCCTTTAAATGTTAAGAGCCCGAAATTCGCCTAAAATTGCAAAATGTCGGTTAAATTGTATCATAATGTGAAAAAAACATAACATAATTTTGGTGTTCTGTTGTACGCAGGAAACCTACACTTTGTATTCTTCCATCAATATTCCACTTTAAACACATTTGTTTTGGAAAACCTTGCAGACATAATAAATGACATCCTCTTTCACATTATGATACAATTCAAGTGAAATTTGGCAATCAAGTGTGTAGGGCTCCGAACACCTTAAAGGGGCTTTAATTAATGTAATCCATATTTATGAGTGTTATTATAGGTAGATACGTTTATTTTGTTTTATGCGATGATTTCGCATTGAAAGAGTGCCTAAAAGGGGAAATCGGAATTGACAAAAATAATTGTTACATATGTTTTTAATATGCTGTTGAAAAGTAAGATTTCGTAAGTTATAACACCAAGGTCTCGTATGTATTGCCAATCCTTCAGTGAACCGTTTCTGGTAACCAAGTCAGGGAAAGAATCAGTGCTTCTGAATTTGAAAGTAATGTGGATCATTGTATTCTTTGTGTTCATTAAATGTCTATTGTTAAAAGACCAGAACCTAATGTCTATAAATGAATAAATCTGAGGGTCGTCAGCGTACATGACAGGCTAAATTCCCTGGTTAGAATCGCTAAATAGTCTGTGAATAAGGAAGAAGAATAAGAAGAGATAGAAAGAGCAGTTCATTTTAAGAACAAATATTGATACTTGATATCATACAATGGCTCATCCTAGACTAGATTCTAGTAATTTTGGAATATTTTACCTTTGACCAAGGTGAGCTGGAAAATACCGCCTAGCAAATCTTGATGAAGGCGGGAAATATCGGGAAATAATGGGAAATCTCAAATAAACTAAAATAACAATATTTCATACACTTCCCTTTCTACCCACTCATCCAACCCTTCTACGCCAATACACACCAACCACCCCCACACATTCATACCAAGGCCATACATATTCACCCACACCCCACTCACACCCAACCAGACTGTCAAAAGACTGGACGAAAAGCATAAATAGGCATACGAAAAACAATAGAGCTGTGTATGTCTGGATAGAAGAACATGCTCTAACAACTACGAGCAGTGTTTTTTTTTTTTAAATCTTTGTAATGATTTTCCCTAGTATTATCAGGTATCTTTAATTAATGATCATGAAACATATCTAGCGTTCTCTTGTAGGTTGCCATAAAAGAAAACGAAAACAAAAATTAAACGGGGAGAGAGCGCACCTTCGCAAAACCTGTCTAGATTAATAGCCTAGCATTTGCTTACATGTCACAATTGACTCATTCATTATTTATTGCTCGCACTTCACACTATTTACGATATATATGTAAACACGAACAGTTAACACTATATATATTATATTATTTTTAAATGGTGCCAATTCATGATCACGCGCTGCTTTTGAACAAACAACACAACGCTCGTAAATTCGCATGGATTTTGGACAAAGAGCAACCGAGCAATCTTGTGCATGGAGACATATACAGCTAATGTGCAGGAACTGGAATAATCTGGAAGAAAAGATTACAAAATGATTCCCAAGCTACTTTGTTTACTAGGCTTGCTAAGCCTGCGTATGCAAGGTAAGTGTCTACTTTCTGATTGCCTTTTACATATATATATATATATATATATATATAATTTCATATTATGATATCATGGTAGTCGAGAACTATATAAACAGACGGGATCGTTGAAATATCCTCATACAAGCATTGTCATATGTTCACGGTCTTCTTATTAGGTGATCTGCTCAGGGAGTTGATAAAGAAGGAGTGGAATCAAGCCGCTCTTCTTTGACCCCATGCTCTAAGCCGCCTAAAAGTTATGCGCTAATCTGCAACTGATGACCAGGTGTTGAGATAAAAGAGCGTATGAAATATCAGAATTTAGAACTCCGACATTAAAAAAATGGTATCACAGCAAATATTCGCTATCCCTGTCAATGATTTCTCATCAATTGATGAATGTGTAATGTGTAGAACAACCGAACACGAATGTGTGATATTTCATCCTTTTTTCCAACTGCAAAAATACAAAAACACGCGAAAACACGCATTAGCAAACTAAAAATTATCGAAGATGGTAAATCATGAATTAAATGACGAGACATTCAAAAATGCGAAAATAAGCGCATTATCCTAAAATATTGAGCTTTTGTCAGGATCTAATTTTTCTTTTAACAATCCTGTCACTCAAATAATAGGGAGGGCGTGGTACTAAATTTGAAAAATAGTTTGATGCACTATTCCAAATATAACCCCCATATGAAGTTTTTAATTAACACTAAATTTTTGCCAGTAATTTAATATTTTGTAATAAATGTGAAACTGGTGTCCTGGCCTCCGAAATTTCCCGCAGTGGAAGAGCGGCTCGGAGCAAGGAACTTCAAAGCCAGATGGAATGTTACAAATCCCATTGATACGCATGCGTTTGAAATAAATTACAAGACTTTCCACTCCTTCCTTATCACCTCCCTCGCGTAGCGTAGCTGAGCACGTATTGATTTCGTCAGAATTTAGTTTCTCTTTTTTTCTGAATGGATTTTGTTCGCTTCATATCTCATTAAGGACATGGTTAATGACAATGAAATTGTTATGACATATGCCATATGCATGATTAATTATCCTAACGGAGAATTTGTTTGTATTACTGATGCGTGACGTAATCTAGGCGCCATTTTGTTAATTTCTATTAGTGACCATATTTCCGTCATCATATTGTAATTTCTGAATGATATTTGATATCCATAAGCTGGACGTCGTGGGTAAACCTTTGGTAACACCCATGTCCGTGCGCGCGCCATGGCGGGCGCATACGTGTGTGAAACTTTAAAAGTGGTCTAAATACTTGTCAAACCAATTCACTACACGTTTCAGTTATTTTTTTTTGAACATTTCAAAAACTGGCGATCGCGCGCATTTTAGCGTGTGCCATCTGTACTGAATGTAATAATTCATGGTTTAGCTTATCCCACGCTTTACTTAAATTAAACAAATATTCCTTACAACGTGTTCTTTAATTGCACTTGTAATTTTGTCGTTTATTTGAACAAGAACTGATCCTGTCGAGTGTTTTTTTTAACCCGCATTGGTTCGGATTCAACAATGTGTTTGTTTTTCTGTTTTAATTCAAAAGAATTTTGATAGACTGTAGAGAATAGATATTGGACGTTAATTGCTAATTACATGGGAATTTTCCTTCTTGTAAATACGAATTACTTTCGCTACTCTATGGAGATCTGGACATACTCCTGTTAAAATCGATAAATTAAAATATACGAACTAAGGGGGATACAATGAAATGAATCAATTCAATTTAATGTGGTGGGTTACGCCCGCCAGACACATCCCGATGCCAGACGCCCTTAATTAGTGGAAAAATACATGTTCGCGAGAAAGTATCTGCAAAGTACTTTTTCCATCAAGTTTGATCCAGTTCTTCTCGCTAGTAATGTTGTATAATATTATATTCATTCATTTTTTTCCATGATTATGGGCTTAAGCATTTCGGGGAGAAAAGAAAACGAAAGAACAATTCAATCGGGGTGAAGGCACACTCCCGCACACCCCTATGGATTATTACCCTAGTTTTTCTAACTCGTTACTATTGACTCATTAATTATTAATGATCCTACTTCGCACTACGTACGATATTTATTGTTCATGCACGGCTCTTAAACAGACAAAGCGCTCGTAAATTCGCATAGATATTTTTATACAGAGCAAACGGGACATATTACGCATTCAGGCATATGCAACCAGTGTGCATTGACTGGAATAATTACGAAGAGAGATTCCCAAAATGATTCCCAAGTTATTTTGTTTACTAGGCCTGCTTAGCATGCTAATCCAAGGTAAGTGCCTACTTTCTGATTGCTTTTTACCAACTTCTGTTTGAATGCAATCAAATATATGTCTGTGACATGATATCATGGTAATCGAGAACTATAAACGGACGGCATTGTTGAAATATTATCATACAAACATTGTTATATATGCACGTCATCATATTGTTGACTGTTTTTTCTTCAATCTAACATTGCGTGAATGGCCACGGATTTAGCCTTTTCGGGGGAAAACAAGTTTCGAAAATAAAATGAAAGCGAAAGAAATAAGGTGATAAAGAGAAAAAAATATAGTAAAGCGTCTTCCGCAATGACCAAATATATAATTTCATAGCTGATCTTATGTATTTTGATGACTAAATAAGAATATTGTCGCCCACACGCAGTATTCGGGTTCCGGAGAGTTCGTTTACGAGCAAGAGGCCCTCAAAGCCCTCACTTGATGTGCCCGTACGTCTATGTGTAAGAGGTATTGAAAACAAAATCCATTTTCATGAATTTTGGATTGGGGAGACACGAACATTTGTAACAATAGCAATGTGCCACGAATAAGGTTGAAAACCACTGATCTAGTAGACTAAAGACCCCCCCCCCTCCCCCTCCGATGCCTGAGCCCACGCTACGTCACTGTTCTGCATGTAAACAGGGATTTGCGATTCAATACGAATCTATATATAAATTTGTCACTTCGAGACATTGATTTCTGCTTGTAAACATTACATAAACGATTGATGGAAAACCCATAAAAATATCGATATTCTACGAAAAATCGCCAACATTATCTTCCTATGTCCTGTTAGGTCGAAAAGCAACCATCGTCCCGGTTGTTGAAACTATTCCAGAGATTACTTTTACTTACGGCGAAGAAGGGCTACTGAAATGTGCTTACGAACGTAAACCATATGCCGTGTTTTGGGGATTCAGGAGCGATTCGTCATCCAGTGATCTGCTACTTGTCAAACATCAATTATACCCGCTCGGAAAAAGGAGTGGTCCGGGGTACGACGAAGGGCGCTTTAACATTACTAACGACTATTCTCTTCTCATACATAACGTCAGCGTGGAGGATGAAGGCAGATATATCTGTAATGTTGCCGACCTTAAGATGCGTCAAATATTTCGCAATTATACCAATGTTGCAGTGACAGGTATGTAATAGTGTGCTGATAAAAAGTTAATCAATATAAGTTATATTGCCTGCCAAGTTCTATTTGATTGAATAGTGCACTATATTCGCTAACATGGACCACTCATTATTCCTGGTATTTTTTGGTAAAGAAAAGAGAAATATGTAGCTCCAATGATGGCTGATGACAAAGACAACGGTTAGGTCGACAAACGTTTTATACCGTCCTTTGTTTGCGCTATGTACTTCTCTTGCATTTGGCTGAGGACAAAGGTCATGTCCGTCCTGCTCTTTCATGTTTGCCCTACCTCAGTAAAAATGTGTAACCTAAAAGGTCCTGTTCCTTCTTCTTTTATGACATTGTACTAAAAACCCATTAGGTCTGTTATCTTCTCTAAGAAGATCTGATCAGTCGCGTTGTGAACTTACAAATATGGGTTTATTTCCTCGCTTGCAAATGAATTTTAAGACCTTCATACACAACTGCAAATTAATGATTTGCCCTTGGTTTGATTTCCTTTTATTTCAATATCAATTTATCAATAATTTGCTTTATTCAGGAAGAGTTTTTTTTAATCCATGATGCACGTGATGTAAAATGAATGCGTTTGTAGCCTTACTGTCATGGGATATGTAGACACGAATTGAGGAACTCACTGCAAAAACGTTCTTTTGTGGAAATATTTGTAATCTTTGAAAATTTCCATGTAAAGGACAGATTTGAGCGAGGTATGCCGTTACATCACGTATTCTTTTCGACAGCGTTTGTACCTATCGTCTTCACGATTTATTTTATTGGTTACTTAAATGAATATGATTATTGATAATGTATTTCCCCCCTATTACAGTACACGCAGTCAAACCTCTCGTTAGGATTCACCAATGTGGAAGCAACTATCTTGTCTCTGTGAATGTGACAGACAATCCAAAGGCAAGCTGTATGATCCATATCACACGTAGCCAACAACATGTGCAGCTAGATTGCTTCGTTGAGGGCGCTAAACCACAAGTAGACATGTTCTGGGTCGATAATAACACCCCGCAGGACGTATTGAACGGTACATCTTTAACAACTACAATGGGAACACGAGAGGGAACTGTGGATCAAAAACTAACTGTGATAATAGAAGTTTCTGAATTTCAGTCCGAGCGAGAGTACTTCTACTTCACCTGCATTGCTGAGGGCCCGGCAGTTGGAGGAAAAGCATCCGTGGCTGTTGGGATCAACAATGTTCCACCTGGTGGTTAGAGTCTTCCAATTTAAGAAATATACTCTTCAAAAAGCTTAGTGTAACCCAAACTTTGTAATAAGTTCAATTATTTGAAATTAGAAAAAACGGGGAAATGGCGAGAGTAAATCGGACCAATAAAAATGTAGTTAAGCGTCTACTCAACTTATTCGATTCAACCAAAATTGACAAATTTGGTCAGTGGGTTGTGCCGTAGTGCTGGACAACTTTCCCATTTGTCGTGTAAAAAATCTGAATAATTTCTGTCTTTTTCCTTGGGGCACTTCTCGAATATATATACTATGGGTATCAAATTAACATAGGTCCTGTAAAAAGACCCGCGTAATAAATCTTTTTGATAAAATGACGTTTTAGTTATGATGTGTTTTGAAAAGAAATAGAAAAGTTTTTACGGCACTACGTCACGATGACATTAACCAGTCAGCCAATTTGAAATTCCAATATGTATAATAATAATAAAATAATTATTATCTTTTACAGTCCCCTCCTAATTGTATTAAGTTAAACCGAAAATGGAAAAAAAAATTGCCCAATTGATCGTGAGCCCGGCAGCCACTGAGCAGCGCCAGATCGAAGTTGCTCTATCCCTTATTGTTGAACGCCAAACAAGAACTTTAAAAAAATCACAACTTTCCTTTTTTTGGTCCGGTTTGATTTATACTTTCACCAGCCATGCCAGTCTGCTTTTCAGATTTATTTGGTTTTCCTTTACGGTAGTTTTCCCTTTAAGAACATTATCTCCATGGCACTAGTATATCCCTACGTGATGATGGTGCCATTAATTCAGTTTGCCATGCATTAATAAACCCAAATCCGTGACACCTCTGTTTCGAAAGATGATAATGAAAATCATGATTATTTACAAATCATTTACATAGCGCCATATTGTTGTAAAAACATTGATGTAAAACAAAAAAACGTGTGTTTTTAGAATGGGAAGGGAATGCTTTGATTGTCTTTCAATATTCAAATATATTGAAAACTAACTTGTTAAAGATAGTTTACTATGCCTTCTTATAATTTAATGATATATATTTATTTGTTTAGTATCAGCAGGAATTTTGGCATTTGTGGGGTTTATGGTTTCGACGCTGGTTATCCTCATACCTTTACTCCTGTGGAAGAAATACAAGAGACAACAACTCAGAAGAGGTAACACGATCTAATTGTCTGTCATGTAATTACACTGACCACCCTCAACCTTATTAAAAAAAAACATACTTTAGGCCTACATATGATATAACCTGCCTTATGTGTTCCATTTAGAGTAGGCTATCCTGGCTTCAAATGAAAGGATATATCACTTTGCCCTTTTTTGCCATCAAGTCAGACCAAAAAATTGACATTAATTTGTTCTAGTTAATTAAGAAAAAAGTTCTCTATTTCCTTTGTGTATCTGTAAATTCGTATCATATTCAATACATGAATCGCAATTCAGATCAAACAGTACGATAATGGGACCAACGAATAAAGAAAGGAAAGAAAAACTAGCAGATATATCAAAGTAGCGGAGTTAAGGACTATTAATTTGGACAATTCTATTTATTTGTAAACTTTGTTAGAAGATGTTATTTAGTAATGTTGTATTGCGTTTAAGGTCATTCCCTGAGAACAATGACGATATATTCGAAGCTTATTTTGTTTGTTATCGCATGCTAAACTGCACGTTATAAAAAAAATGGATTGATAATGAAAACAATATTTATACCATGTTCCCAATTTTTAACATATTTTCTTTACACTTTTTAACAGACGGCGGCGAGAGTAGTGAGAGAATGGATAATGAAAGAGTACCTTTAAGTGAGTAGGCGTATAATTTACAATATAAATTCAGACTACCACCTTCATTTTTTTTTTTTTTTTTTTTATTTTTTAAACTGGACTATTTGGAAATTTTCCCCCAGGCAAAACAAGTTATACAATAAGGTGTACTACTTCTTCTATACCACTACTTCTACCACCACAATTACTACCACTGTCGTTAAAACTACTATTACTACTATTATGACTACAACTACCACTACTAGCACTTTTACTACTACTACTACTACTACTACTACTGCTAATATTTCTACTTTTACTACTACTACTACTACTACTTGCACTACTAATACTATTTTGACCACTACTACTATTACTACTACTACTTCTACTACTACTAAAACTACTACTTATGTTTAATACCATTTGTACTATTACTACAACGACTATTAGTACTACGACTTAATAATAATAATAATAATAATATGTTTTTTCTTTTATAGCGCATTTCATGTCTGTTGACATTTCAATGCGCTTTACATTTTTACAATATACATAATTATATAAATTATTAACGATCATAAAAGGAAGTAAGACTTCTATTATTACCACTTCTAATACCACCATTTTTACTTATTCTACTACCACTACTACTACTACTACTACTACTACTACCACCACCACCACAATTACTAGTAAAAATCCATTTATTAATACTACTGCTACTACTACCACTGGTACCACTATTATTTCTCACACTACGATTACTATACAACTTTTTCTAAGACTACTACTACTAATTATACTACTACTGTTATTGCTACTGCGACTTCAAGTATAATTACTATAACTATTACTACTACTACTACTACTACTTTCACCACAGTTACTACTACTACCACAATTACTACTACTGCTACTATTACTACTACTTTTATTGCTACCACCAATACAACTTTTACTAATCATGCTATTACTACGACTAGTACTACCACTACTACCACTATAATAAAGGGAACTTCCTAAATCAAGTTTTTTTAAGGGCAATGTTCTCGTAGGATACGAACCCAATTTCATAGAGTTTACTTTGGTCTGATCATTATTATTCCAACGCACGTGTATCATCTACATGGTAAACTATTTGGCAATATCATATCAATATTTTTACAATTAAAAACTTCTACAATCTATTTTCTAGCAGTAAATTCCGTTTGATCAGGATAATAAATATGTATAAAAAATCAATACTCTTCTTCCATACTCGCAACACCCTGTGTTATTTAAAATATTATCAATATCGAAGTTTCGTAGACCTATCAAAATATCACACATTTTTTACTTTTGTGTTCGATTGGCAGACGAGACAGTTCCTGATAAGAGGCCATTATTACTTGACAAGAGGAAGAAAATAAAGGACTGTTCACCAATCACACCAACAGCAATGGATGATTACATTGATCAGATCAACCTGGGGGTGTTCGGCTTAGGAAAAGCTGGGAAGTCATCTTTAATCAATTCACTCATCTTTTCTCTTACAGGTAGTGATTAGTTCTGATTCGTATAGGTCGAGGGATCGCTTCTTAAAACTCCATTGCAATATATTAAGATTGTCCATATATTTATTTAAAAAAGAGAATATGAATATATAAATTTAAATATGAAAACCGATACAAATACGAATACGAGTACGAATACGAATACGAATATCAATACCAATACCAATATAAATATAAATATTAATATCAATATCAATATCATTACATAAACGAATCGTTCGTTTGTGTCTCTTTAGTTCAAGATTAATGTACAGTTCCTAAATTAAATAACATTAGATTAAGTTCTTCCATCGCCTGATGGCTGCGATAGCCGTCTCATTTACAAGGACTAGGTCTTCATCTCTGCAACCCGTTCCCCCGCACCGCAAGATGGGGTCAATTGTCTGAGTCTCTCCGCAGTCGCAGAGAGTATCTTCTTCATGGTCATAGCCCCATATTGCCAATTTGACCTTACAACGACCAATTCTCGTCCACATTCGATGTAGGCATTTCCATTCCGTCCACTTCAGGTTTAGTCCTTTGATGAGTATCGGCTTGGCCGGTGATGAAGGATTCTGCTCAGGTGGTGGGACAGAATCGAGAAAGCTGTGTCGGAATACATGGCGTATGTGGGCCGGTAGGTAGCCGTATAACATGTGTCTGTCATCTGTCGCCTGCTTCATCCGTTCCTTTAGGCATGATTGTATTAGAGCGTCTTGATAAAGATCAAGATCAAGATTATAAACGAATACGAATACGAATAAGAATATGAATATAAATATGAAAAATAGTATGGGTCTTGCAATATTCCTCTTAAATCGCTTACCTAATTAACATAATCTTGATACAGTATTTCATTTTGGTTGATGCACCTAGGAAAATATCCGGGTGAAACGGACAACAGGGCCACAACACATAGTGAGAGAGATATTACTGGACAGAGAGAGGAGATAGAACTGACCGATAACATTCATTTGTTGAATTACAAAGGAATGGTGAAGTGCGACAGGACCGAACGAGAGGAGATTCTTTCCCAAATCAGTGAGACAATCTTCTTTACTTTTGCATACAATTTGTGTATATGATATCTGTTGGTATTGCTATCAAAAGCGCTGTATGATGGGGTCGACGAAATTTCGCGGACATTTGAAGAATTCTGAGGGATGTGATATCCTATCAATGATTTATTATAGCAATTGTACATATATAAACCTATATGTTGTATTAACAGGACATCTATATAACCCTAAATATTACATTGGCAGAACGTCATAGAAACTGGTATATTACCCTAATTATATCCCTAAGCTTAATCCTAAATTCAAAACGATATAAATAAATCAAACTATAAATTATTACACCTCTGTCTGCAAATATACGTAGAGGGCATTTATTATATCGTTAAATCGTTAACAGGACATGAAAATATGGTGTATTTATATATTTGTATATATAAAGGCGTGAAGAAAAAGGTCTGGGAACGTGAGACGTAGCTGTATTTTACAATTTTATTACGATCTTTCGGCTCGTGAGGCCTTCTTCAGGTTCTGAAGTGCAAACACATACAGAAACAAATACATTGTATGAACAAATATACATGGCATACAAACTTAATATCACTCAATCATAGTCAAGCATCATGAACATACCAGAAATTAGTACAAGAAATACTTCGGGATTAACTTAGAAATGATTATGCAATTTCAAAGTGTTTTACCCTGCTTGTGTGTTGGGCTGTCGGTGCTGTGTGTGTGTTTATTCAGTTGATGTAATATGTAATATATGTGTACGTGTAATAAGAGATGTGCGGTCAAGTGTGGATGACTGACCTGTGACACGGATGTTACTGACGTATGACACAGCCGGTGTCATGACCTGTGTCTAGGGAGGGGAGAGTGAGGAGGATAGAAGGCTTCATTCAAATGCATTGGAGTGTACGAAGTCCAATTGGTTGCAGTATATATTGACGCTACATTGAATAACAAATGCAAGGATAAAACGTGAAAATCAAAGACTAAAAATATAAATAAAATTAAGATCGAATACACTGCGTTGAGGCAGTTTTTTGATCATGTGATCAAAAGTTTACGTGCGTCTGATATGTCGGTGTGTTAATTGCCTTATTGATCAACATTGACCCCATCTGGGTGTAGGGTTTTAAGTTTTGATATCCGAAAAGATTCTCTGTGGAGGATTGTGTCGCGTGATTTGTTGTGGATTAATTCGATTCCGGTGATTCGAACATTGTCTAGTGAGTGGAATGGAAGGTTGAGGTGTACTGTGTATGGTAGTATGTTGTGTTGTGTTGCCGAGTGGAAGTTCTTTATTTCGGATCGTGTGTTGTTGAAGCGTGTGTATAGTGTAGTTTCTGTTTTGTCAACATATTGTTTGTTGCATTGAGTGCAGGTGATGAGATATATCACCCAACTGGATTTGCATGTGATGTTTGAGGTTATGGGGTATTCTTGGTTAGTCACTGTGTTTCTGAAATTGGAAGTGTTTGTGATGTGTTTGTGGATAATGCATCTTTGAGATGGGCATTGGAATAATCCATTAGGCATGGGGGTCCAGTGTTCGTTTTCGTTTTGAAGGGGGAATGGGTGTCCCGCTTTTACGAGTACGTCCCGTAGCGTGCGCCCTCGCCTGTACGAAGTTGTTGTATGTTTAGGAAAGACGGCTTTGGTTGTATTTCCTTGTTGTAGAAGGGGAAAGTGTTTTTGTATTATGCCTGGGATCTTGATAGTGGCGACGGAGTAGGGTACCGCACAGAAGACGGTGTCCTTGTGTTTTTCAGTGCGTGGTTTGTATTCAAGTAGTTCCTCTCTGGGTTTTTCTTTAGCTCTTTCTTTTTGTTGTCTAACCATGTCTGGTCGGTAATTTCGGTCTTCAAAGTTCCGTTGTAGCTGTTTAAGGTAGTGATATTCACGATCAGGTTTTGAGCAGATTCTTCGAATTCGAAGTGGCTGTATGGTATGCTTTTGAGGGAGTGGCTAGGGTGGCAGGAGGATGGCAGGAGGTATGTGTGTGAGTCCGTAGGTTTGGTGTAAAGTTAATTCTGTCTCTATCTGGTTATTGGATAGTTGGAGTGAAACGTCGAGAACGTGAGTCCTGTCATTAGATGATTCGAATGTGAATTTGATAGTTGGGTGTATATTGTTAATTTTTTCTTGCAGTTTGGATAATGTTCTGGGTGAGCCTGTCCGAAGAAAAAAGATGTCGTCTATGTACCGTTTCCATGAGTTTGCCAGGGTGGGTGATTAATTGTGTTGTGTTGAGTATTTGTTTCTCTAGGCGGCCCAGGAATATATTTGCGTAGGTGGGGGGCAATCGGTGTTCGTGTACCCATTACTGTTCCCTTGATTTGCAAATAATGTTTTCCATTGAACTGAAAATTATTCAGTTTAAATTGCATAATCATTTCTAACTTTATTCCGAAGTATTTATCGTACTAATTTTTGCTATGTTCATGATGCTTGACTTTGATTGAGTGATATTAAGTTTGTATGCCATGTATATTTGTTCATACAATGTTTGTTTCTGTATGTGTTTGCACTTCAGAACCTAAAGACGGCCTCACAAACCGAAAGCTCGTAATAAAATTGTAAAGTACAGCTACGTCTCACGTTCCTAAACCATTTTCTTCATGCCTACATATTCTGGAACACCCGTTGTCATGTCAGAGTTGAGAATTCTCGCTTTTTTATTATAACTAGACAACGATTTGGTGAAATTCAGGGGCGTACGCTGGGGGGGGGGGGGGGTGGTTTTGGGGGTTGAACCCCCCCCCCCCCTTTTGGTATTTTGTATGTGTGTATTTTGGAGGGAAAAAAATAAATTATACCAATGGCTGACTTAAAAAAAGTTGACCTTACCCCCCCCCCCCCCCCCCAGAAATTGTAGGCCTACATACACTTTTCACATTAGCTCATATCTTTAAATGGGGGTACCCTGCCGTGTGAAAGGGATTTTCCTTCTCCTTTGCTCTATATAAAACGGACTCACACTAACGGATATTTATTTTCCAATCATCTTTCGATTTTTATTCTTTAAAAAAAAACTTTTTCACAGAGGGACAACCGATACAAAATATTCCAGGCGTCCCGGTTGACTGCGCAATCTTCATCTGTGACTATAGGTGAGGACTGTTTATCTCTCTTTCCCTGTCTCCCACTTTTATGTTTTTTTTCTTCTTCTCTCTCTCTCTCTCTCTCTCTCTCTTTCCCTTTATATCTGTTTCTCTTCACTGAACGTCTGTAAGGATACCGTGGCGATCGCGGTTAATCTACCGGTCGGGTATAAACAGGCGGTTACTGTCATAATGTCCAAACTCGATTATTCACCATTATGGAGAAGGGTCTACAGTAAATAAGTCAAATGTTGGTAAATTTTGGGATCCATAGTAGATTCTGGTAATTTTACCACACTGGGACACCGGTCATTAAAGCCATTAAAGCACTGTCCTACTTGTAGCTACTTGCTCCCTCTATATAGTAAACAATATCGGTGACAATTGGTCCCCCATGATCCTCTTTTTCTTATGTTAATTGAGAGCTGAGTTGATGAGATAACCACCTGTCCAGTGACCTTGCTGGGGTGGTCTAATCCCCCTATAGACTAGTACAGATAAGCTTTAAAACAAAAATACATGCCCAGGATCAGCCATACAAGAATCCTTAGTAGAATTCGACTTCAACAAAGCAGAAAAATATATCTTAAACAAATTTTTTTCTAGTAAAGAAAAGACATTAACAGACGATATGTTACGGTATGCCAGGGAAAAAAAATCATTTCTAATGTCACAATTTCATATTCAAATATTGTTTTCATTCCAGGAATCGTGAGGGATGGTATGAGGAATTTATGAAGTTGTTGTCCAAGGATGTGGCTCGCTATTTCGGTATGATTACACTCTTTACAGCGAAATTTCTTCTTCTATTGCGCTCATTGATTTTTGAGAGACTGTCATTTGATAATAATTAAAAGATGATTGTACACATGCCAAATAACACTACATATCTAAAATCTGGAAAGTGAGATGTCATTTGTAACACGTAAAACATGGACTTATAAATTAAGTTTATAAATCCATGCTTACACCGAGCCCAAGTCTTAGGTAACTAATACGACAGTCACTCCGCCAAACCGACCGATTCCTTGTTGGCCTAACTAGGTAATGATTGTTTTTGTTATAATAGTAGTTGTGGTGGTAGTAGTAGTAGGAGGACGAGTAGTCTTAGTAGTAGAAGTAGTACTACAAGTAGTAGTATTAGTAATAGTAGTATTAGTAGTAGTAGTTATAGTAGCAGTATTTATATTATTATTATTAGTAGTAGTAGTAGAAGCGTGTATTATTATTAGTAGTAGTAGTAATAGTAAAAGTAGTAGTAGTTATTGTTATTTCATTGTTGTGATGAAGTACTGAAACTATTCCTTTGGGATCTTTTGTTTTTTCAATAGCAATTTGTTAAGGGAGAGTCGTTGTTTGATTAGGGGATCAGATATAATTTGTTTCTTCTTTCCTTAAAAAAAAGAAAGAATTGTATTCCATCAAGGCGTTTTAGCCCTGCTCACAGGCGTTTTTGTAATTTAATGTTAATACAAATCTGGCAAATAGAAAATATTTGTCAACGAAAGGGCCGAAGATCCCCATTCCTTTATTTTTCCATTTCTGTTCCTCTCATAATTGTATTTAAAATCAACGTCATCAATGTTGGAATGAGCAGTATCGTACTCACGAGAGGGCAACGGACGGGTGACATTGTTGTTTTCAGAACGAAAGGGGGAGGTCCGAGGGCAATGTTTCTTTTATATTAATCAAGGGGTGTTTTTCTTTTCCGATCTAGAATCGGTAGAAAAACGAATACTCAAAGAGCCTCCCTAATTCATCTACAGGGGAAGGGGAATTAAAATATATATATACATATACGACAGTGACGATAATGGCTGGGCAATCGGGCAATATAATTTTGAAAATGTCACTTTATTTGTTTCATTTGTGTTGGGGTGCAGTTGCTTATTGAGGGATACCTCATGCAATATATTGCGCCATCATTGGCTCATGATTGGTTTGATGAATATTTTACTGAATGACTGATTAATTATTCTTCTGAAATTTCCAACTTGCAGGTAGGGGAATTATGCTGGTGATACCAAATAAAGGTGACTTGAAACATGAGGATGATACAATTAAAGCAGCGATGAGCAAGA
Organism: Strongylocentrotus droebachiensis; assembly: GCA_035222895.1. Lineage (NCBI taxonomy): Eukaryota > Metazoa > Echinodermata > Echinoidea > Camarodonta > Strongylocentrotidae > Strongylocentrotus > Strongylocentrotus droebachiensis. The sequence goes on along the minus strand of JAVYIG010000730.1, from coordinate 406,281 downwards.
CCATTGGAATACCAAAAGATCATGTTTGGATCTTCAACAATTACACACTGGAGAGCCATGAAGAAGATGAGGAAAGGAGTATACAATTCCTTGATTTCATTTTGCATTGTCTAATAGTTGCAGAGGAAAACCAGCAGTTTCGAGATATCCACGAAGGGGACGAATCTTGCAATACTATGTAAAAGATAAGGAATTGTCTTTTATCAGAGTTAAAGACACATAACCGTAGGTTCTATTGATATATACAAGTAATGTTCTCTTGGAACTCTCTATTGACTAATGCCGGGGCAGTATGTAAGTGTTTTTTAATTGAAGATAATCCTGAATTAGAATGTTTCCAAACATTGAATTTTGATACAAATGTCCAATCAAAGTTTGCACAGCTACTTTAAACCCGGGTCCGCTCCTCTTCCAGCTCTATATTCAGATTTATGTTGTGCACCTATTTAGTACCTTGTAAGTTGGTATAACGCTTAAACCATTTAGTGCCCTGTAGATTGGTATAACGCTTAAACCACTTAAAGGTACTATGTCCCATTTGCAGGCCCAAAAAATGAAAAAGTTATATTCCAACTGCATTTGAAAGATAATACTGATTTAAAACTTCCCTAAAAAAGGTGGGGCTTGAAAATGTCTTGAAGTGGGAAAATAACGACTATTAGTTGTCAAATCGACTTTAGGGCTATAGAGCCCAAAAGTAATAGTCTTGATTTTCAGACAATTGTACCGAATGGTCATACGTTTTATGCTGCGCAAAGATTCAATCAGTTTAATCTTGGCCATCACAAGAAGTGGGTTATTGATGTATACAAATGCTCATGTACCCTTTACAACTCTTTTCATGTATGTTATTACCAAAGAAGAAAAAAAAGCCAGCAGTCACTCAATAGTGTCTGACAGTGAAGTCTACCAAGTAAACGGGTTTCCTTGCATAATTTGAATATGAGGACACTGCTAACGTTTAAATTTCACAGATAGGACATACATGACATATTCATAATTCCTGCAAAGTTCTACAGATTTTGAGGTTGGCTGCAAAAGGGACATAGTACCTTTAATGCCCTGTTGTTTGTATAACGCTTATACCATTTAGTGCTTAGTTGATAGATGTAGCATTTATCATATCTCATCAATGTTGCTGTAATATCAAAAGTCATATGTCTTGTAATTTTCAATACTGAATGTATTGCTTTACAAATAAAAATACAATTACCAAAACAAAATGATTGAAAGCCTGTTTTATTATTCGTGGCCTTTGTAATGCATTAACAATACATCATCTAATTTATAAATTGATGATTTCGCAATTCATGAACTATTTCAAGATTATGCAGAACCATTACTAAAAGGGTAACAATGATTTTGTAATGAATTCTGGCTACTGGTATCTTCAACATAAGCCTTGAAAAAAAATTAAGAGAAACCCAGAACCTCAAAAACTAAGCAATTTCGATGTAAATCTGGATTTCTGGTGTCCAGATGCTCGTATCTTTCACATAGCCTTAACAAAAAGTTAAAGAGAATTCCAAAGTCTGAAAACTAAGGAATGTTGGTATAAATCTGGATTTCTGCTGTCCAGATTGAAATAATTTGTTGTTTATAGTAATGTTTTATGTGATAGGTCATTTTTGGAGGAATAATTGTCTATACTTGTAAATACATTTTCTGCTCAGTTTTATCTAGCCTTGGCTTTAAAAAGCCATCAATTTTGTATTCTTATTTTGTATTACATGCTTTGAATAATTAATTTTAAATGGTTGAATAAAGTGAACTAAAATAAACTTAACTGATCCTGTTTCTTGTCTCTTTCTTATTACTTAGTTGAAAACAGAAAATGCTCGCCCCAAAAATCCTTTTAAGTTATATCAAATAACTTGATTTAGGAATATTCAGCGTTTTAAAACCAACGTTAAGTTTTGTTTTGTATAGTAGCCAATTATTTTCTCCTGACTACCATACTTCCAATTGAAGATAAACGTTCTCATTGATGCTCCATATACCACGGATCATTCAAGACCAGATTCTTTTGTTTAATATAGTCCCCTTTCAACACACTCACCACACCCTTCCACGCTAATACACGCCAACCATAACCCCGCACATATGGGCGACAAAACCTATAACATAATCATCAGAAATTGATTAATTATAACCACCACATAATGAAGGAAATCACAATTGTTTTTGAAGGCATAACATGAGATGCGTCAGGTGAAAATGTATATATTACACCGGGATATTACATAAATGAATGTCTTTTGTGAAACGCGTTATTGTTGATCTGATTAATGTATACATGTGCATGAGCAAATGCATCTACAAGTGCTTGTGTTTGGGGCAGTTATCAAAGCATGACTTGTATGCTGATGATAATTTCCGCTTCATGGCAGCCTTGAAAGAACATATCGAAGTACATGATTAAACAGTCGTTTGAGAAATGCCGGGGGAAGTAGGTTATTGGCGTATTTGAACAGAAAGATTGCAACCTGCAAGTATAGATACATATTGTTATTAAACAGATGACGCGTTAATTGTATCGTTTAGATTCAAAAGAAAGTAATGGTCCCAAAATGGAGCCTTGAGGGTCATCACACCTGATCGGTAAAAGACTCAAAGTGCGTACCATCAAATAAAACATATTGCTGTCTGTTCGAAAGGTAATCTTTAAAGCAGAACAGAGTTTTCCCTCGAATTCCATTTCTATAAAGTTTTCGAATCGATATAGTATCGTTGGGCGTATCAAACGTTTTACTTAAGTCCAAAGATTTTCCTATTACGTGTTCCTTATTTGCAATTGCACAGGTAATTTGTAGTATATTTGTACATGAGCTAAACCTGTCGAGTGGTTTCTCTTAAAGCCGTATTGGTTTTGATTCAACAATTAGTTTTTATTAAGAAAATCCTATAACCTATTGTACACTATTGTTTTCATTATATACATTGTTGGCGACAATTTATAATTTCAAGTGGATTGTCCTTCTTGTAAATTGGAATTACTCTGGACATACTTCTGTTGAAATCGATAAATTAAATATACGAACTAATGTGAATACAATGACGTATATCATTTTAGTTTGAAGTGGTGGGTTGTGCCCGCCAGACACCCCCCCCCCCCCAAATGCCCTTTATTAGTGAAATTAAATAAACGTAATAAAATACTACATTGATGGCGAGTATTAGGTATCTGACAAAAACCTTTTGCATCTGGTTTGATCCGGTTCTTCTCGCTAATAATGTAGTATTGTAATTTCATTCAGTTGTTGCCTTCATTATGGGCGTAAGCAGGTGTGTGTGTTTGTTTGTGTGTGTGTGTGTGTGTGTGATTGGGCTTTTACAGACGTGTATCAATCAGATATGATTATTTACGTCTAGGGACCGACCTTTAACGTCACCATCCAAAATACGTGACTCAGTTTCGAACCTGCGTCCTCGGCTGAATCAGTTTGTAACTTCCATTTTTAGCTGGATTACATGCGCACGCCACGAAGCCCCGTTATGGGGCGGAGAATTGAAGAAGGAAAGAAAAGGAAGGAAAAAAAGGGGAAAAAAGAAAAATGGAATATACCAAATTGAACAAAAAGTAACTAATCCATATGTATTTCACAAATAAAGACATATTGTTTTATTTACACACATGGCAATGCACTGGTAGGAAGAAGTAGCCATAAGAAAAACAAAGTAGAGCAGTGCATGTACTGATAGAGCACTACGCTCCAACAACCACGAACGGTATTTTTATTTGGTCTTTATGATTATATTAATGACTCATTAATTATTTATTGCTCGCACTTCACACTATTTACGATATGTATGTAAACACTAACAGTTAACACTTACTCATGATATTATTAAAAAATGGGGACAAATATTGATCACGCGCTGCCTTTAAACAAACAACACGCTCGTAAATTCGCATGGATTTTGGGACAAAGGGCAACCGAGCCATTTTACGCATGGAGACATACACAGCCAATGTGCAGGAACTGGAATAATCTGGAAGAAAAGATTACAAAATGATTCCCAAGCTACTTTGTTTACTAGGCTTGCTAAGCCTTCTCATGCAAGGTAAGTTCATTTTTTCTGATTTTATTTGTACATACTTCTATTTGACCGCAATCAAACATATTTCCTTGAAATGATATCATGGTAAACGAAAATTATTTTCTAATCAGTGTCTTTTCCCCTCATGATAAGTGCTTCTTTTTCTTTCTCGCTCGCATGTGTAGTTGATTTATTTCCAAATGTCTTGTCAGTCTTTCATGGTTAGGTTGTGCTAAAATCCCATCAGGTACTTAAAACCAAATTTTGTTTGGTGGTTTACTCTTTTAATATTAGATGTAGTTTCGTTAACACTACAACCTAACAAATCTCAAAACTTAGGCTGGCTCACTTCGCTCTCTCGGAAATGAATATTCAGACCATCACACTAAACTGTTATCTTTCATGCTCAAGCAGTATCTTAGGCCACTAAGAGAAACAAATATATTGATATAATCCCTAATAATTTAATCACAAGCATTACAAATCTAGAGGTATATGCCCAAGTCTAAACATTGTTTATTTTTATGTTGAGGATTCCCTTCCTAGGTAAACATCCTTTCTTTTTTTTTCTTTTTTACCAGAAAGCGCTTTTTTTGTTATTGCCCCCCGCCCCCACACTTGGAATATGCTCCGCCATCCCTGGAGTAAAAACTGGTTTTCCCCTCCACCTCCAATGACTGAGATCATGCTACGCCACCGTTCTGCATGTATACAGGGATTAGCGATTCAATACGCAACTATATAAGTGTGTCGCTTCGATACATTAATTTCTGCTTGTACACATAAAATAACTGACTGATGGAACCCCCCCCCCCCTCCCCACCAAAAAAAATGAATACTAAATGAATTAAAACAATCATTTAAAAAAATATCATAGAAAAAAGTTGCCAACATTATCTTTTGATGTCCTCTAAGGTCAAGAAGCATCCATCGTACCGGTTGTTGAAACCATTCCGGAGATCATTGTTACATCTGGCGAAGAAGGGCTACTGAAATGTGCTTACGAACGTAAACCATATGCTGTCTACTGGAGATTCATGAGCGATTCGTCATCCAGTGATCTGCTAGTTGTTCTTGATCAACACTACAAGGTCGGAGAAAGGAGTGGTCCGGGGTACGACGAAGGGCGCTATAACATTACTAATGACTATTCTCTAATAATAAATGACGTCGACGTGGATGACGAGGGCAGATACATCTGTGAAGTTTCCGACTTTGAAACCGGTCAAGTGTTTCGCAATTATACCAATGTTACAGTGACAGGTATGTATTATTGTGCTAATAAAAAGTGACTGAGAGCATATTTTCTCTCCACTTTCTTACACAGCTCGTCCGAGCCGCTCCCCCTCCCCCCGTAATCGTCTCTAAAAAGATCCAATCGACCTAACAAATATATATTCTCTTTTTTTATTTGGCTCGTTCACAAATGAATTTGAGACCTTTATACCCAACTGTACAGTAATAATTTGCCCTTTGTTTTGATTTTCTACTACTGCAATATTAATGAATATATAATTTGTTTTATTCAGGAACGTTGATTTCTATTGAATCCATGATACACTTGATATTGCTAAATGAATGCGTTTGTAGCCATATTGTAATGGAATAAGTACACACGAATTTTGGAAACCACAGGAAAAGCGTTAATTGTTGTTTTTTGTCGAAATATTTGTAATTTTTAAATGCTTCAATTGTGAGGACAGAATTGAGCGAGTTAGTGCGGTTATTAAAACCATTTATTCTTTCGACAGGGTTAGTTGGCCCTGTTAAGGGTTCAATCATGCTCTATCTTGACGTTTAGATATGTTGTACCGCTTTAGGATTTCTTATATTGGTTAATTAAACGATAATCATTATTCATAATGTATTAATTTCCCTACAACAGTACAAGATATCAGGCCTTTCGTTAGGGTTAACGAATGTGGAAGATGTGGAAGACTTCGTCTTCAGGATAGGTTTTGTTGGTTACTTAAGTGATAATGACTATTGACAATCTTCCCTTATATAGTACCAGCAGTCAGGCCTTTCGTTAGGGTTAACGAATGTGGAAGCGACAATCGTGTCTCCTTTAATGTGACGGATATTCCAAAGGTAAGCTGTATGATCCAGATCACAAGTAACCAACGTCATGTGCAGCTAGATTGCTTTGTTGAGGGTGCTAAACCACAAGTTTACATGTCCTGGATTGATAATAACACCCTGCAGGACGTATTGAACAGTACATCTTTGATAACTACCAAGGGAAAACGAGAGGGAACTGTGGACCAAAAACTAACTGTGATATTAGAGGTTTCTGAATTTCAGTCCGATCAAGAATACTACTTCACCTGCATCGCCGAGGGCCAGGCAGTTGGCGGCATTGCATCCGTGACTATTGGGATCACCAATGTTCCTCCTGGAGGTTAGAGTCTTCCAATTCAAGAAAAACATCCTATCAAAAGCTTAAAATGTAACCCAACTTTTGTAATAGGTTCGATTGTTTGAAATTAGTAAACAAGGGGGGATGACGAAAGTTCGAAATAAATCGGACCGATAATACAGTAGTTAATAAATAACTAAACCTATGCGATTCAGCCGAAATTGACAATTTGACGTAGACGTGGCTCTGGACAACACTCAAAAAATGGTTCGGAGAATTTACTGTTAGAGGGTGTCGCACAGTGACACCTTCAAAGAAAACCATAAATATATTTTTAGTTTGAGAATTTTTCAGGATTGTTGGCATGTTACAGGGTAAGTAATGAAGTCTGTAGAAGGAATATAATAAGTAAAATTTCTTACAAAAATTACACAAATTTTCATGAACGTCAACAATCTTACCGAGTCACTTTAAGGTTTGATTTTCCTTTAATTATATTATCTCGAGCACACTAGTTTATTCCTACGTGGTCATGGTGATATACATTCAGTTTTACAGGCATTAATAATACCACATGGTTGACATTTCTGTTTCGTAAAATGATAATGAAAACCATGGTCCACATCATTTACATGTTGAAATATTTTGTTCAAAAAGTAAAACAAAAAAAGTTGTATTAATGCCCCACTGAACTACTTATAGCTACATGCGCCCTCTATATACCAAAAAATGCCTAATCGGTGATCATTGGTCCCCCATGGTAACCTTTTTCTTATGTTTATTGAGAGCTGATTTGCAGAGATAACCACCGGTTAGTGACCATGTAGGAAGGTGTAATCCCTCCTGGCAAAACTGGTGCAGACAGGATTTAAAGATAATCAGTTTGCTATACCGTCCTATGATTGAATTATCTTTTTAGTATCACCATCGGCATTAGTAGCTGCAACAGTTTCGGCAAAGTTGGTGGTGTTGATGGTGGTGGTGGTTGTCCTCATATCTGTACTCTTGTGGAAGAAATACAAGAGACCACTACCTAGGAAAGGTAACATGATCGAATCGTTTATCATGTAATTTCAATGACTACCCTCAACCTTATTTCACAAAAAATACTTTAGGCCCACATATGATAAACCTTATAAACCCCATAAAAAGTAGACCATCCCCGCTTTTCATGAATGGTTAAATCCTCGTGCCCAATTAAGACATCGAGTCAGACCAAAAAATGTAAGTATCATTAGGTATCATTTTTCTTACTTCTTTTTTTCCTGTGTAAATCTGTTAATTTATATTATAATTGAATCATGAAAGCTAATTCAGATTCAAAGAATTCAGATTCGGAGCAAAGAATAAAGAAAGAGAAGACAAATTGGAAATGCATCAAACTAGTGGAGTTAAGAATTATTAATTTGGGCACTGTTATTTATTTGTAGACGCTATTAGATGATGTTATTCTTTGTTGTTGTATTACGTTCAAAGACATCTCATGAGAGCAATGACGATATATGTGAGGCTTATTTTTACATCCCATGTTAAGTTGCACGTGATTATAGAAAATGGAATACTAAATACTCAAATGATTATCATTCAAAAGAATAAGCGTCATGCATTTTATATATTTGTATGTTTCATGATGCTTCCTATTATGCGTTTGCATGTATCTAGTATATTTATCCTTGTATATGTCATTAATTTTTATTTTATTTTTACGTGTAATGCTGCATTTTAACCATCATACCTTGTAAATGACCTGCGATTCAGCTTCGGCTGCCAGAACGTCATATGAATAAACCCTCATTGGATTGAATTCAATTTAATTGAATAACAATATCTATAGGATATATTTTCTTTTTCTTTACGCTTTTATACAGATGACGATATTCAAATGGGTAGTGACCCAAGTACACCTTTGAGTAAGTGGGAGAGGAATCCTGGCTACACCCTTAAGTAGAAATGAAAATAGATGAATGAACCTAGAGGCATATTTGCCCGGGTTATACAATATATTCTATAAGGTTTACTACTTCTACTTCTATACCTCTACTACTGTTACTACTACTACTCCTACTACTACTACAACCAATATTACTACTATTGATACTACCTCTAATATTGCTGCTTTTACTGCTACAACTATTACTAATGATATATATAAAAGCTACAACTATTACTAATACTATAATACTGCTACAACTATTTTGATTATTTATATTGTAATGTACGTATACCATACAGTCGGTAAACTTTTCGGCAATAGCCTTATCAATATTTCGTTTAAAACTTTCTAACAATAAATGCAGTTTGATCAGGTTATCAAAAACTATTATGAATACATTTTCCTTTATATCCCTATACTGACGAAATCGTGATTCATTAAAAATATGATTATTATTCTTAAAAATAACCTTTGCTCATTTTAACAATGTCACACATTTTTACCTTTTGTATTTGAGGGGCAGAAGAGAGAGTTCATGACAAGAGGCCATCATTACTTAGAAAAAGGACCGAAATACACGGCTATTCACCAACAAAGGGCATTGATCTCATCAACCTAGGAGTGTTTGGATTACCAAAAGCTGGGAAGTCATCTTTAATTAACTCACTCATCTTTTCTCTTACAGGTAAAAATATTAGTGATTAGTTCGGATTGCTTAAGACAAAGGGGTTGCTTGTTAATGCTACATTGCAATATTGCTATTGTCCATATATTTGATAAATAAAAGATTATAAATATGAACGTTATCATTAATATTAAAAGAATCATTGTGAATATAAATATATATATTAATATTAACATGAATATTAATAACAAACGGATCTGGTTTTGTATATTAATATGAATATGAACATGAGTATGAATACGAATATGAATAACAATTTGAGTCTTGCAAAATGTTCTCGCATCGCTAACCTAATAACACATAATATTATAGTATTAATGACTGCTTTGAGAGAAATAGTTGTTTTTATAAGCTCAAGGGAAGGTTAGAATTGTGCTATTACCCGAGGCGTGCCGAGGGGAATAGCCCAATTGTAACCTTCCCGAGAGCGTATAAAAACAACTATTTCTCGAATATTAAAGCAGTCATTAATACTTTTATATGCCGAAAAAAAATAGACTAAAAAATAAAAAATAAAAAATACTTTTTTTTTTTGTCGAAGGTGAGAGTCGAACTCTTGCGTACAATGAGTGATGCATCTTAAACCAACGCCTTACACCACTCGGCCATCGCGCGCTGTTAAATGTTCGGCAGTTTTGTACAATATATACATTAAAATGGATTGAAACCGGCTTCGGCGTGATGAATGCTTCGCAAAAGCACCCTTCTTTTACTTTTGCAATGCATATTGGCACGAACTTAGATCAAGATCTATCGGCAGATGTTGTTTTTTTGTTTTTGGAAGTTTATTTTCGTCTTCATGTCAACAATGCAAGATAAAATTGTCGGTAAGATCGATCGAGATTCAATTGTATTGAAATTACCGACCAATTATTCGCACACATACGGTATCCTCGATCGCTCAAACCATTTTTTAACATGTAAACCTATGGGGTAACCATGGAGACTGAACTATTTTTTTAATAACCATGGTTATTAAAAATATTAAATGTTTTATGCATGGTTACCGGGAATTTTACAGGAACAGTTGAAGTTTATGAATGCAATTTCGACCAATCAGATGGCTGGATTACTTAAGTGAGGTATATAATGATACATATTACATTTTGGTTGATGAACATAGGAGATTATCCGGGTAAAGCGGACAACAGGGCCACAGCACATAAGGAGGGAGATAATGATCCACCAATAGAGGAGATTGAACTGACCAATCACATTCATTTGTTGAATTACAAAGGAATTGAGAAGTACAACCCGACCAAAATAAAGGAGATTTTCTCTCAAATGAGTGAGTCAATCTTTTTTTTAAATTTTGTATACATTTTTTTATCTGATATCTTTCTGTATTGCTATCGAAATCGCTGTATAATGGGGGTGAACAAACTTTGCTTACATTTAAAGAATACTGAGGCATGTCATATCCTATACAGGAGTTTTAAGAGCTAGAGACCCAACTGGCAACAATTTATTCCAAGCAGCTGCCGTTTTAAATGGTTTCACAATATAATCTACTGGTGATGTCCGAGGTTGGAAACCTCCAATATTATTGGAAAGCTAGAATAGTAATTTTGTTCAAAAAGAAATATCTTAATATTTCACTTTTTATTTGAACTAACAATGGAAAAATCGAACAGATGATAACATATGAATACAAAAGCCTATTCGTGTCAAGAAATGTGCTTACATTGTATGATAGCAGCTTTAATTTGTGAAAAATAGTAAAATGGTACAGTCCTAAAACCTGCAATTTGACTGTAAATTTGTTCATGTACAGTTCTTGTATTTTAAGTCAGATTAGTGCCCACACATGCCCAGTCAAGTAATTTTAATTAATATTTCAGGAAACACTGCTCCATTTCCTTTCGCTTGCCTCCTGTAAAGGAAAGCACTATGTACTGCTTTTATTATCCGACGAGTGGTAGCGAATAGTAATATCATTACAATAACATTTTTTTCTTTAAAAGTGGCCGTTAGTTTGCAGTTAGGCATGAATCTTTTGTCTACGTATCTGCAAGGAAGATCCGGTTAAGCACATGCCTGACATATTTTTTCATGGTGGCATCGAATATGGTACAAAGGGAATGGGCTAGATAGGACAACATCTCTTAAAACTCCTTGATCCTATCCATGATTTTTTTATAAACAAAAAGAGTTGACAAAAGACCTAACTCCGTTTCGTTGACGATCAGCCATGCAAAAAGAAGACGAAAGACCTAATGCATGGCTGATTTTTAACGAAACGGAAATAAGTCTTTTGTCAACTATGTTTGTTGCTACGGCAGGTAGTCAGTGAAAACGAACTCGTTTGTTCAAATTATGGAAATGCAAGCATTAATTTAAACAAACAGAAATCTCTTATTCCTGGCTCATTTTTCCTGATTGAGGTGTCATTATGAAAGAGCAGAAATTGAACTTTCTAGAAATGGGATTTTCTCCTTGAAATTCAGATACCACCCGCGAAATGACTTTTTGGTTTCCTCTCTTCAAATTGCTTTTAATTACTCATGCGTGAGATATGAATCATATGAGTTGCATCAAACGGAAGGGGAGGATCTAAGCTTTCCAAATATTATGTGTCATTTATCAATTATAATTGTGATTAAGTTGTGATAAAACATCGATAATTCTCAGTTTCGTTTTTTTCTGGGACGCACTGTATATAAATATATTTATATATATAATTACGAATCGTGAAACTAGGACATGTATCAACAAAATATTTCAAAAAAGACAAACAAACACAAATTAAAAGCAAGAAAGTATTTAGAGAAATATCGTTCAGGAAAAAGTTTCTAATTCTTCCTAATTTTATAAATAAACCACTTATTTACAGTTATACCAAAAATTGAATTATGTCTAAATGAAATCAAATCATGGTCCGCAATGAATGGTCTTAAGATTAATGAGGAAAAGACTGAGTTGTTGCATATATCATCACGTTTTAGAACCAGAAGTCAGCTGCCACCCATAACGTTCGATGGACCTCCTCTTGAACCTTCAAGCTATGCCAGAAATTTGGGAATCATGGTTGATGATCAACTAACGTTGAAAAGACATGTTGGCAATATGTGTCGGTCAGCTTCTTATGCAATTCACAAAATTGGCAAATTAAGACGTTACCTTGATCAAGCCACAACAGAAAAACTAGTTCATGCATTTGTTATGAGTCGTATTGACAATTGTAACAGTTTGTTGTTTGGTTTGCCAGATTCTCTCATAGACAAGGTCCAAAGAGTTCAAAATTGTGCAGCTAGAATTGTCTCACGTAAACGTAAACGAGATCACATTACTCCCGTGTTATATGATTTACATTGGTTACCTGTAAGAGATAGAATCAGCTTTAAACTCTTAACAATTGCATATAAATGTAAACACAATGATACTCCCATGTATTTGCAAAATATTATTTCAAGTCATCTACCAACTCGCAATCTCCGTTCATCTTCAAAACATACATTCACACCTTTAGTCACATCCACCAAAACATATGGGCACCGTGCTTTCCAGTATGCCATACCAAAACTATGGAACAATCTTTCAGAGTCTCTAAAACGTTGTCCTTCACTACATCAGTTTAAATCCAACTTAAAAACATATCTGTTTCGATCATGCCAGTCTTAAATTTAAATTTATATAGTAATCATGTGAATTTTGTAATTGATTTGATAATTGTAATTGCTCAACGGTGAAAGCTCAATATTCTTCATGTCTTTTCTCTCTTCTCTCTCTCTCTCTCTCTCGTATCTAAGCGCATAGAGACAATTTTGTAATATGCGCTATATAAGAATTGAACATTATTATTATTATTATTTTGATACAGTATAAGTACAATATTTCCAAACATATTACGGACAGAGGTTACACAAATTGTATGTAAACTGTTTACATTTCGTCGCCGTTTTCACGAACCGGCACAGCCCAACGCGCAACGAAATAAGTACATTCTGAGAAAAACGCGTTTTACGTTTAGCCCGTTTTGAATTCGCCAGAAACATGCCTTATGTCAAATTTATATCACAAAATACATATCAATGAAAGGAAAATATTCTGTATTTTCTATACATTCCATTTGTTAAGCATAATGACAATTACTATTAATATTACGAAGCTTTGGACTCTCGTGCCGGTTCGTGAAAATATTATTTTGCTGTTTACGTAGCAAAAATATTTTCACGAACCGGCACAAGCCACTGTGTCGTTTTTCCTATGTAACTTTACGCGCAAGACAAAAGCGCTCGCGCTGTCTTAGCGCGTATTTTATTTTCACGAACCGGCACAACCGCCTGTGTCGCGTCGTCTAGGTCTTGTAAGCGCAAAGATATTTTCACGAACCGGCACAGCCCATTGACTTATAACGGCGCGTGCCGGTTCGTGAAAATATGAATCGTGCTTTTTGGCTCGTGTGTCGTTTTTGTCATTTGTGTAACCATGGATATCTCAAAAACTAAAGCGTTTTGGATGCTGAAATTTGGTGAGATGAAAGATTGTTGATAACTTATGCTAAAAATGCAAAAAAAATAAAAAAAAACATTTTGAAGGGATTTTGGTGGCTTGTGCCGGTTCGTGAAAACGGCGACGATTTCCTCTAGCTTAAATGGGGGTATCTTGCAATGTATACAATGTTTCTGTCTTGTTACTTTATAGAATGGTCTGACAATAACGCATGCACCTTTTTATTTTTGTCATCATCTTTCAATTTTGATTCTTCCAAAAAAAAAAAAAAATCACAGAGGGACACTCGATAAAGATTCACTGCCCAATCTTCATCTGTAATTCAAGGTGAGGACTGTAGAAATATCGTCGCATTTCTTTCTTAAAATCAAGCATAGATAGAGTGCATCTCGCTTGCTCACTTGTTTGTTTTCTTTGTTTTCTTCAAAATTTCACAATTTGAGTGAAATGCTATCTGCTCTAAAATGCCGCTGCCATATAAAGCCACCTACCAGTATCTCTCTCTCTCTCTCTATCTCTCTTTATCTCTCCGTGCTTCTCTCTTTCTTTCTCTCTTTTTTTCTCTTTCTCTTTCTTTCTCTCTCTTTCTCTCTCTTTCTTTCTGTTTATCCCTGCTTTTCTCTTTTCCCTCTCTTTCTGTCTCTCTCTCTCTCCCATTGTCTCTGTCTCTCTTTTTCTTTCTTTTTCTCTCTTATTCTTTCTCTTTGTCCGTCTTTGTTTCCCTCTTTCTCTATCTCTCTCTCTCTCTCTCGCTCTGTTTCTCTTCACTGACCGTCAGTAGGGGTACTGCGGACTGTGATGATCGCATGCAGCTATTAAACTAACTGTCGGGAACTACGCATACACAGACAGTTACTGTCATAATTTAACTATCCAGATTATCCACCATTATGGAGAAGGGTCTACAGTAAGAAACTGAACTGTTGGTGAATCTTAAACATTTTGTATTAAGCTGGACATTTTACCATAATACGACACCAGTCCTTGCATGTCCGAAAACCGGTCATTGCATGTCGACAAATGACATGCACTTTCTGCATTAGGTCAGCCCCTCAGGAATTCTTGGCACATAAAAAAAAGACAGGGAAATATATCCTAAATACTTTTTTTCTAGTATAAACAAAACAAAAATACGATTTTGCAACGATATACCAGGAAAGGGATTGATATCTGATTTCACAATTTTGTATTCCAATATCTCTTTCATTCCAGGGATAATACGGAACAGCGTGAGAAATTCATGAAGTTGTTGTCCAACGACGTGTGCCGCTACTTCGGTAGGATTCCACACATTGTACTGAAATTTATACTCCTAATTTTTTTTACTCAATTGATATATGAGAGATTATCATTTGATAATAATTAACACGATTACATTTCACATGCCGAATAACACTAGTCTAAAATATCAAACGAGAGATGTCACTGTTAACACTTACAACATGGAATTTTAAAATAAGTTTATAAGTCAACGCTAACACCGAGTCAAAGTAAGTGTCTTACGCAGGAACTAAATACGACATTCACAGCGCCAAACCGACGATTCCTTCTTTGGTAATAGTAGTGGTAGTGGTAGCAGTAGAAGTATAATTATAGTAATGGTAGCAGTAGTAGTTGTTGTTGTTCTTGTTAATTCATTGTTAATGTAAACATATTATATTGGGAGGAAATACGCAAACCATACAGACGAGGGACTGAAACCAATTCTTTGGGGATCTAAATTTTTTCAATGGCTTTGTTTTTTAATTTGTGTTGGGGGCTCGTTGGTTTGCATGATCAGGTCGATCAGATCGGTTTAGCCCTGCTCACCTGCGTTTTTCATCTATTGTTAATAACATTTAGTCAGTAGAATTTTTTTTTCAATGAACCGGTCGAAGACTACCTTTTCTTCTATTTGCAATTTCTGTTCCCTTTATAATTATAGTCAAAGTCAACTTTGTCAATGTTTTAAGAAGAAAAAACGTGCACACAACGATTCGACGGCCTGGTACTTTAAGAACGAAAGGGGGATCTGAAGGCAGTATTTATTTTTATTTTTTTTAATTCAAGGGGTGTTCTTCTTTCTCGATCTAGAATCGGAATTAAATGCATTGACAGGGGAAAGGGGACAGATAATGAAAAACAAAAAAATTGCAATATAATCATAATGGCGGCTAGGAAGGCATGGGGATATCAATTTGATTTTTAAAATGTATGTTCAGTTTGTTTGTTTGATTCACTTGAGTGGGGTGCAATGGTTTATTTAGAAACACCCCATGCAATGCCCGGTGCCACCATTGGCTCATAATCATAAAACAGCTAAATGCGTTATCAATTAAACTCCCAACTCCCTCGATATCTAAGATTATGTTTCACATCCTCGTATATTTGCTTGAATTTCCAACTTGTAGGTAAAGGAATCGTGCTGGTGATACAAGATAAAGGTGACCTCGATGACGATGATGATAAAATTAAAGTAGAGATGAGCGATACCATTAAAATACCAAAAGACCGTGTTTGGATCTTCGACAGCTACACACTGGAGAGCCACGAGGAAGATGTGGAAAGGAGTTTAAAATTCCTTGATTTCATTTTGCGTTGTCTAACAGTTGCAGAGGAAAACCAGCAGTATCCTCATTTCCGGAAAGGAGACGAATGGTGCACAATTTTGTAAAAGATTAATAATTGTCTTATATCAGAGTTAAAGACACATAACCGTTAGTCCTCTTGAGATAAAATGTACATCTTTTCAGAACTCCATTAATCAATCTAAGAGTCATAGAAATTGATTTAAATAGTTCCGAGAAGATATCATCTGTATCTATCAAGAATAAATCGCATTGCCGCAATCATTTCGAGAAAATACGTATGATGGATTTATTTCAGCATTATGGAAAAAAATGTACGTTATGATTTTTAAAGAAATTGCACTCGGGTTGAATGTGGACTGTTAAAGATTCACGGATATCTGCAATTGAGCTCCTGATTGGTCATGTGAATATGATTAGCTGACTTGCAATGTCTTTTAACCGTTTCAGTCACAAAAAGTCAAATCACAAAAAGTCAAATCAGCTACTATCCTGTGTCCTATCACAGGGAATACTGCTGTATAATCTTCTGCCTAAAGAAGTCATATTTAATAACATTGCTGGAGAATTTAACCAACTCTTTACATGCTTACTTCTCACATACGTATTATTGTAAACAATTACAACATTGTCTGCATTTCAATATTGAACATTGTATGTGAATCATATGTTTTACATTTTAACTGTGATAGAAAACTAATACCAAGCAATCTGCAGAGGTATGCAATTTGTATATGAGAACTATAATTCCATCAAAGCTGTATTATCACTATGGAAAATAATCATCATACCATTTGAAGTGACGAAACTATATTTTTGTCACTACGATATAAAATATTTTCTTCTTCAAATTTATTTTGTGTATGATTTTCTTGATGACTTGATTTTGGGGGATTTTCGTTTACTTGCTGAATTTAAATTTACATTTGAAATTTAATCTGTATTCTTTCTGGTATATCATTCTTACTATTCACCATGTAATGACGTTTTCATGTTTATGTATGTCTTTATATGTATGTTTATGTTATGCATGGCCCCCAAGTATAACAGTATTTTAACTACTGATGGGGCTACCCTTTTGAAATAAAACGAAATAAATAAAACACCGTATATTATATATGTATGTAATAAGATATTCAAGTGCAAAGGCATATTATATGAACTACGTAGTAATCTTACAGAAAAAACCCTCTTTATATTACTGTTTTATACTTCTTTATATTCCTTACGGCAAGATTACATTTGCAAGTTCTGGCATAACGAAATCGGACCCCATATTTAAATTGGAAAAAGGGGCTTTACTCAAGATCAAAATCCCCTTATATAGCTTCGTCACGCTCAATCTTTACACGAGTAAACGCAGTGACAAGTTTTGATATTCATATAATCCAAATTGCGGTGCTGATGTATTATGAGAAACATAAATCAACACCTAATGAATATAATTTTTAAAATAAGTTCAATGAAAATCACTCTAAATTCCATTATCTTTTAACACACAGTCAGTCAACTCTTTATTCGTTTAAATCTGTCGGGTCCTCGTATATGACATTATCTTCCTTCTGATAAGTTCTCGCTAAAATGTTACTTGATTACAAACTTAACTCAAACGTTTCATGATATGGTTAAAGCCAGACAAACATGTATATTCCTATTGCCTTTATTCCTTCCGCCCCTTGTCTCTCTGGCTCCCACTCGCACACACTCACACCCTCTCTCCCTCTTCCCCCTTTCCTTATTTCCCTTTTTCTACTTTCTGTTTTCCTGTAGTTAAGTGTTTAATGTTTTGTAAAATGTACTTTTTTTATAATTATGTTTACTTGTAAATGTATTGGGTGTCCGTATTATTATTTGTATTTGTATTTGTATTCTTATTTGTATTCAAGGCTTTGTATATTTGATTTTGAATGGTTGAATAAAGTGAGCTGAACTAATCTGAACTTTACCTTTTTTCTGTCCCTCTCTCTTATAACATAGATTTAAACAGAAAATGCACGAGAACAAAATATCCGCTCAGGTGTATTGGTTAAATATAAAATAACTTTATTCAAGAATATTAAGCGTTCTACAGCTATTATCAACTTGTAGTTTTGTTTTGTATGGTAGCTAATTCTGAAGCACATATTCTTTGCTCCTGATTACCTTACTTCCGATTGCAGATAAGCGCAAATATTAAAGCCCTTAAAGTGTTGGGAGCCCCAAATGTGCCCCAAATTTGATAGCAAAATGTAACTTGAATTGTATCATAATGTGAAAAAGGATGTCATATTGGCCAAACTTCTGCAAAGATTCCCCCAAACACTGTGTTTGAAGACAAATATTTATTTTTAAAAGTACACAATTGGGGTTCTCAGTTGTAACTGTAAGGCGGGCCCCTGCATGCTTGTCTGACCGTGATAAAATGCCAAAAACCCCTGAGCTTCTGGGGTCTCCGCCCCGTGGACCCCATGCCAATTAGTGACCTGCCAGTGTCAAATAAAAGGTATCAAAATATGCTCATCTGACCGTAATTTATTGCCCAAACCCCTAAGCTTCCGGGGGCTCCGCCCCTTCGACCCCACACCAATTTGTGTCTTGCCTGTGTCATAAATAAGGTAAAAAAATATGCTCATCTGACCGTAATTCATTGCTCAAAACCCCTGAGTTTCCGGGGGCTCCGCCCCCAGGACCCACGCCTCTTCGTGAACTGCCAGTGTCACAAATAAGGTATCAAAATATGCTCATCTGACGGTAATTTAATGTATAAAATCCCTGAGCTTTTGTGGGCTCCTCCCCTTGGACCCCACACTCATTTGTGTCCTGCTAGTGTCACAAATAAGGTATCAAAATATGCTCCTCTGACGGTGATTTATTGCCCAAAACCCCTAAGCTTTCGGGGGCTCCGCCCCTTGGACCCCACACCAATTTGTATCCTGCCAGTGTCACAAATAAGGTATCAAAATATGCTCATCTTACGGTAATTTAATGTATAAAACCCCTGAGTTTCTGGGGGCTCCGCCCCCTGGACCCACGCCTCTTCGTGAACTGCCAGTGTCACAAATAAGGTATCAAAATATGCTCATCTGACGGTAATTTAATGTAGAAAAACCCTGAGCTTCTGAGGGCTCTTCCCCCTGGACCCCACGTCAATTCTTAATTCTTGACCTGCCAGTGTCACAAATAAAGTATCAAAATATGCTCATCTGACGTTAATTTAATGTATAAAAACCCTGAGCTTATGGGGGCTCTGCCCCCTGGACCCCACGTCAATTCGTGACCTGCAAGTGTCACAAATAAGGTATAAAAATATGCTCATCTGACGTTAATTTAATGTATAAAACCCCTGAGCTTCTGTTTGCTCCGACCCTTGGACCCCACACTTATATGTGTCCTGCCAGTGTCACAAATAAGGTATCAAAATATGCTCATTTTATGTTAATTTAATGTATAAAACCCTTGAGCTTCCCCCTTGATCCCACACCAAATTTTGTCCTGCCAGTGTCACAAATAAGGTATTAACATCTGCTCACCTGACCGTTATTAAATGCCTCTACCTCCTGAACTTTTGGGGGCTCCACCCCTTGATCCCCGGCGGGGCTTAGCCCGTAGACCCCACGCCAATTTACGCTACGCTCTACCTGATCGTAAATACCAATCCACCCCCACCACCACCTACTTAGAGAAACGTTCAGCGGGACCTGCATGTAAGAATGGGGTGATGCAGATTTTTGTTTGTTTACCCCCTCCCCCCCCCCCCAAAAAAAAAAAAAAAAAAAAAAAAATGGTTTTGCTCATTTCGCCAGTGCCGGAGTCACCATTGAGTACCAATATTTGCTCGCAACATTTCAAATTCGGCCCCCCCCCCCTCCTAGGAAATCCTGGATCCGCGCCTGATTAAAGCAAAGTTTATTGTTAAAAGACCAGAACCTAATGTCTATTTTAAAAAATAATCTGAATGTCGTCAGCGTACATGACAGGCTGAATCCCCTGGTTAGAATCGCTAAATAGTCTGTGAATACGGAAGAAGAATAAGAACAGATAGAAAGAGCAGTTCATTTTAAGAACAAATATTGATACTTGATATCATACAATGGCTGATTCTAGACTAGATTCTAGTAATTTTTGAATAGTTTACCATTGACCAAGGTTGGCTGGAAAATACCGCCTAGCAAATATTGATGAAGGCGGGAAATATTGGGAAATGATCGGAAATCTGAAATTAAACTAAAATAAAAATATTTCATACACTTCCCTTTCTACCCACTCATCCGACCCTTCATAATTAGGCCACACATATCCACCCACACCCCACTCACACCCAACCAGGCTGTCAAATACTGATTCTCTAACACACATCAACCCCTTTTCCATAATCCATCTTGTCTGTTTGTTTGATTTTATTTCTGTATTTGTAACATAATATCAAAGTAATATACAAACTAGGTCAATATAAATTATTAACAACAGTTAAAGTAAATGGATAATCATATCGCAATATAAATCGATTCATGAATCAAAACATAATTGACAAATTAAGCTAGAGCTTGCAACTGATGACAGCTTCAGTAAAGGAACGTATTTGGACGACCAAACCTATAACATGTATAATCAGTATTATAGTAATTATAACAGCAACATGATAAAGGAAAAAAATTCAAGGCAAAGAAAAAAATGCGGTATTAAAGTGTAAATGTGTTTTTACAAGAATGTATGTCTTTCGTGAAACGTGTTATTTATGTTGTATATTTGTGAAAGTACATGTGCAAGTGCGTCTGCTAGGGCTTGTGTTAGGATTGCTTATTTATTTATGGCTTGAATGCTTATAATAATCTACGTTTCAAAGCAGCCTTGAAAGAATTGTATGGTAGTATAAGATTTAACAATAGTTAGGGGACTTTTCCATAGATCAGGCCTTGGTGTCGGATAGATTTGTACGCAATTCGCAATTTTGTGGTCATGAAATAAAAGTTCTGAGAGTTTCATGTCGGATAAGAATAGGTTTTGTTGTTTATAACGAACAGGTTGTGGAATGCCAGGGGTAATATTTAATTGGAGTATTTGAACATAAAGTTTGCAACCTGCAAAATATTTATTTAATGTTTGCCCTGGCTATGAGCGTAAGCATTTCGGGGGGAAAAAGAAAAGAAGAAACAAAATGAAATTTTAAATATATAAAAACATGAAACAAATCCACACGTCTATGAAAAATAAATACATTTCTTTTTACTAAACACATGCACTGCTAGGACGAAAAGCATAAATAGGCCTACAAAAAACAGTAGAGCAGTGCATGTCTGGATAGAAGAACATGCTCAAACAACTACGAGCAGTGTTTTTTTTAAATCTTCGTAATGATTCTCCCTAGTATTATCGGATATCTTTAATTAATGATCATGAAACATATCCAGCGTCCTCTCGGGTGCCATAAATGAAAACGAAAACTAAAATGAAATGGGGAGAGAGCGTACCTCCGCAAAACCTGTATGGATTAATAGCCTAGCATTTGCTTACATGTCACAATTGACTCATTAATTATTTATTGCTCGCACTTCACACTATTTACGATATATATGTAAACACGAACAGTTAATACTTATTCATGATATTATTTTAATATGGTGCCAATTCATGATCACGCGCTGCCTTTAAACAAACAACACGCTCGTAAATTCGCATGGATTTTTCGACAAAGGGCAACCGAGCCATCTTACACATGGAGACATATACAGCCAATGTGCAGGAACTGGAATAATCTGGAAGAAAAGATTACAAAATGATTCCCAAGCTACTTCGTTTACTAGGCTTGCTAAGCCTGCTCATGCAAGGTAAGTTCCTACTTTCTGATTATCTTTTTACATTCTATTTGACTGCAATCAAATATATATCTTTGACATGATATCATGGTGATCTAGAACTATAAACGAACAAGCATTGTCATATGTCCACGGTCTTCTTATTAGGTGATCTGCCCAGGGAGATGATAGAGAAGGAGTGGAATGAAGCCGCTCTTCTCTGACCCCATGCTCCAAGCCGCCGAAAAGTTATGCGCTAATCTGCAACTGTTGACCAGGTGTTGAGATAAACGAGCGCATGAAATATCAGGATTTAGAATTCCTACATCAGAAATTTGTATCCCAGCAAATGTTCGCTGTCCTTGTCAATGATGTCTCATCAATTGTTGAATTTGTAATGAGTAAAACAAGCGAACACAATACTTAAGACGGTTGGTAGGGAACTTTCATGATAAGGAGTGTTGTGTTCAACTTTTTTCCATTGGGTTTGATCCAGTTACTTTTCTCCATATGAATGTAGTATCGTACTACACTGTTGGTCATAAAGGTGGAATAGTTTTTTTACCCCAATTTATGGAATGATTTTGACAACGATTTATTCCTAATAGATCTAGATAATAGTATACATTCTCAGATTGCATTGAATAATAATTTGCGAGTGTTTGTTTTGAGTGACTGCTTAAGCATGTGTGTCCTACTTTGCTTATCAACTAAGGGACCTACGTCTTTAAGTCATAACTGACAGTAATGAGGATTAATTCCTCACTAAGGGGCACTAATATAATGTAGCACATCGACACGGTTTTGTCGCAGCGGGGGCTAGGGTAGGGGGCAGCCCCCATAATTTTTCTTAAACATTTCAATGAATTATTAATAATTAATTGCATTTTTCCCCGATCCCCTACAAAATAAAATCCTCTGTGTGGCCATGCCTTAAACCATAATACATGGCTATAAAGAAGAATTTGAAAGTGTACATGCATTCAAGTTTTGCCTTGGTTATGGGCATACATCATTTGGGGGCGGAGAAAGGAGGAAAGAAAGAATCAGAATCAGAAATAGAAGAGAAAGGGAAAAGAAGTTTTTTTAAGCCAAAAAACATACGTCTCTCTCTCTCTAAGTGCCATATCGTTTGACTTTGGCGATCATGCTGTTCCACAACCCTCGGATCCTAGCTTTCTGTATTAGTACCACTCCCAGTTCTTTCACTCCTCTCTCTCCCAACAATTTCTGCAGACTGTCCATCCACATTATCCTCCTTCTGCCCCTTCTCCTTATTCCCACAATTTTTCCTGTCAAAGAAAGATTTTCTCGGCCTTTTTTACGTGTAATGTGACCCATGAACTTCAACTGCCTAATCAACATCTCACGTATCATTTTACTTTGTACTCCAGCTCTTGTAAGAACTTCCTCATTACTAACTTTGTCAGTCCAGGGGATTTTCATCATTCTTCTTAAAAAACACATTTCGCAACTTTCCAAACGCTTTTTAGTATCAGAGGATAAAGTCCATGTTGCACTGCCATAAGTACTGTGTAGATGTAACAATTCAATACTCTTATTCTGGTCCTCATACTTATTGTTCGATTTGTCAGAATTTTGCCTAACTTTGATAATGCAGATTTAGCGAGAACTATCCTTCTCTTGATCTCTGTCTCACATCTGGCATCCTCGGTGATCATGCTGCCGAGGTAGTTAAATGAGGAGACTTGTTTAATAATATGTCCTTTCAGTTTCAAGTTTCATTTTGGACTGCTCTTCTAGTTGATCTCTAGTCCCATTCTCTCACTTTCTTTTACAACTTCATTCAGGAGTCTCTGGAGATCTTTCTCTGATTCAGAAAATAAAACAGTGTCATCGGCATATCTAATATTTGTGATTGAATGGTCACCAACTTGTATCCCATTTTCATCCTCCAATTCTCTTAGAATGATTTCACTATACATATTGAACAGGTCCGGCGACATAACACAACCCTGTCTGACTCCCCGTCTGATGTTAATATATTCACTACACTCTCCTTCTACCCTGATGCATGCACACTGAATCCAATATAGACTTTGTAGCTGCAGTCTTAGATCTTTCCTATATATATCAAGCTTTTCAGCTCTTCAAAAAGTTCTGAATGTTTTACTTTATCAAAAGTCTTTGAATAATCAATAAAAACACATGTACACATCCTTCTGCATTTCGACTGCTCTCTCCGTTATATTTCTAACCACAAATATTGCATTTCTTGTGCCCGCATCCTTTACAAAACCAATTTTTTCCCTTCCGACCATGGGAGTTATTCTACTTCTTGCTCTCAAAAGCTAAATCCTCAAAATAATCTTAGTGATATGGCAAATAAGGCTGATTGTCGTATATTGCTCACAATCTACGGCTCCCGGTTTTTGGGGGAGAGTAATGAAAATGGATCTGCCCAATTCAACTGGAAATGTTCCGTTATCATATATTTTGTTGATAATCTCTGTTAATCTATCAACACCATATTCCTCTAATGCTTCAAACATTTCAGTGATCACACCATCTGGTCCAGCTGCTTTGTCCTTCTTCATCTTTGACATTGCCCAACAGACTTCAGATTTAAGAATTTTCTCCCCTTTGACTTCATCTGCAAGACTCGGCATTGCTTCCCTACTATGTTCAAAAGGTTCGCCAATGTATTGCGTGACCCTACTCATTTTTTCCTTCATTTCAAACAGGATTGACCCATCTTTTCCTTTGACACGGCCAGGGTTTGAACAACCAGACTTTTCTTTGGTACACATTACTTTTCTTATCGAATTGATTTTCAATTTCTGCACATTGTTCGTTTAGCCAGCTCTCTTTTGCCTCATTACACTTTTGCCTAATTTGTTTGTCTAGGTCCCTATATTTCTTGCATTGTCTATTTCCAATTTTCTGTTTATTTGTTCCTTCTTTTTCTCTCTTTTATCGGCTCATACTCTTCCGCTGTTTCTACCAGAATATTTCTCATCGTCTCCCACGTGTTTTCTTCACCTTCATCTATAAGCAACTCAAACCCATTCTTTACTTGTACAGTAAATTCTTGACGTATGTCCGGGTTACTCAACTGTTTAAAATCCAATATTTTCACAACTTTTGGTCTCTTGAGTTTACGTATACAGTATATACGTTAACATACGTATTTGATTGATAAATTCATTTTTGGTTTAATTACTCCCAGGCACTGCTCGGAAGTGTGAGAATACATAGGCAAAAGAAAAACACATTAACTAGAGCAGTGCTTAATATGGGGATAAAGGACTATCCCAATAAACAAAATCACGTGAAAATCACGTCAATATCAAGGTATCGACTTGAGGAGAGTTACGTTCTACAAACACCGGACATTTACGTAAATGTGTTAATACGTTTATTGCACTAGGTAACTTGAAACACACGTACACTAAATCACGCAATTGTCACTGCAATATCACCATTATAATAACGTGATTATTCCTACCTTGGAGACCATGGTTTGTAAACCTAATACTCCCGTGTTTGTTTGGTTATGAAATTACATCTTCATAAACGAAATTATCGCGTCACAGAAACACGTGAAGCCATGGGTGTCGATCCTTACGTAATACCTATTCATCAGGGGGGATGATCTATTCATTCATCCCCCCCTGATGAATAGGTATCAATGACAGATCGACACCCATGCGTGAAGCGTTAGTGATAGTTTTAGTCAAAATATCTGCGTGAAATTCACGTGAATATAACGAGGCTGACTTGAGATGAATCATGTTCTTCATTCACGTGAAATTAACGTCGAAGAGGAAATATGTTACTGTAACCCGCGTTCAACCCAATAATAACGCAAATGTTACACAATATATGAACCAAAATAATGACGTTCTCATCCCGTTTCTGAACATCGTGTCTTGGATCTTCCATAATTACGTCCAGGCGCGCCGGAAGCAGTTTGGGATTAGAGGGGATTGGGGGGGGGGGGGGGGGCGGGGTGCAAACATGCCAGAAGAGAAAGCTAGTTGCAACTGGTCCAATTGATGAACCAGTTAATGCCAGCTGGTAACCCTGGAAATTGAAATGGGCTAAATGATCCAGTTGATCCAGGCCAGTTAGAATTCAACTGGTCTAGCTGAGCCATTAGAACCATTTGGTAAAACTTCCAACCAGTTGAACAGCAACAACACTTCAATACTGGTACGTCTGTATTTCCAATGTAAAGGCATTGGTAATAAGTAGACTTACATAATTTAATTAATCGTAATCTTTTCATATACTTGTATTTTATTGAAATTATTTAGTGCATAGTTAATGTTTCCCTTATTTATGTTTAACTAAATGTAATTTATACGAAGTAGCGAAATGTCCTAATAACTGGTAATTTATATATGTAGTATTTTCGAAATGAATTGCACATAACTAAATCATCAGAAATTAAGAAATATGCTGTAAATTCAGATAATTGTTTAAAAAACATAGATCTGCACGCACCCCATATTCAATATGCAAATTAATTGGTGTCAGCTGGTTCAACTGGAAATATGCCAACGGTCAGTCATCGACTGGTGCAACCGGAAATATGCACACTCCAGTTATCAACTGGTGCAATGAAAATATGCCAACAGTCATTTATCGACTGGTGAACATGGAAATATGCCAACAGTCACGGGATTATCACCACGGAACTTAAATGGTAACTGTGAAACCATCAAGACACCCAATAATAACTCATTTTCACACCTGGAAAACACGTATGCCCAGCTTAGATTAATAATCCGTTTGGGTCACGAGATCATCACCGCGGAACTGCTGGCAACTTTGACTACCATTTAAATAGGTGTTTTAAGACACCTAATAATTACTAATTTTTCACACCTAAGTATCACGGATTCACAGCTTAGATTAGTAATCAGTTTTGGCTACGTGATCATCACCAAGAAAGTTATGGTAACTTTGAAACCATTTAAAAAGGTGTTTTAAGACACCTAGTAATTACTAATTTTTCACACCTAAAAGTCACGTATGCCCAGCTTAGATTAATAATCCGTTTGAGTCACGAGATCATCACCGCGGAACTGCTGGCAACTTTGAATCCCATTTAAATAGGTGTTTTAAGACACCTAATAATTACTAGTTTTCACACCTAAATATCACGGATTCACAGCTTAGATTAGTAATCAGTTTTAACTACGTGATCATCACCAAGAAAGTTATGGTAACTTTGAAACCATTTAAAAAGGTGTTTTAAGACACCTAATAATTACCCATTTTTCACACCTAAAAGTCACGTATGCCCAGCTTAGATTAATAATCCGTTTGAGTCACGATATCATCACCGCGGAACTTACGGCAACTTTGACTACCATTTAAAAAGGTGTTTTAAGACACCTAATAATTACTTATTTTTCACACCTAAATATCACGTATTCACAGCTTAGATTAGTAATCAGCGTGAGCCACGTGATCATAACCAAGAAATTTATGGTAACTTTGAAACCATTTAAAGAGGTGTGTAAGACACCTCAGAATTACTAATTTAATATAACCAGAGATTCACGGACAGAACAATAAGACGATTAGCCGGTGTAAGTAACGTGATTATTACCATCAACCTTGGAAAACCTGTGAAACCAATCGATAAAGGTGCTTACAAGACCAAATAATTACGTATTTATCACCACCATCGGTTAACGGACAAAAAACTCGTTGCTTGGTCAAGTGGTTATTTGGTCATAAACACTTGATTTACAGAGGTAAGTAGAACCACGTTACTCCAGTCGCGTGATAAATTTGTGGTTTTTAGGTTAGATGAAAACGTGAACAGGAGTACCTTTTTTGTTTAAATGAAGGCACGTTTCGATAACGTTTAAATCTAGTTCAAAAGGCACCATACTTTAAAATCACTTAAAATACACTCCCAAAAGAGGTTACTTTTTAGTGTTTTGTTTATTGAGATGCCTGACACCCGTGAGCGGTCTCTTTTGGTCTTTGTAATGATCTGCCCTTGTAAAATCTGATATAGACTGAACATTGTCTTGCCCTTTTTCCAATTTTTACCTTCAATTTGATTTTCTATTAATTATATTATTATTTTTTTTATTTTTTATTAAATACTTTTAAACGTGATAAATATTATACCCATCCTCTTAATATTCCTGTCTTGTTTTTTCTTCTTGCTTTTCTCTTATGTTTACCTTAATGTTTTGTGTGTGTGTTATGTTATCGGTTTTACAGTTTTACTCGTATGCTTGTTGTCGTTCTATTTGAATATATGCAATTAACTGTGTTATTGTTTGTTTTGTACATTAATTTGTTAGATATTTATTTGTTGTAACTACATGTACATATTCATTGCCTTACTTCTTGCATTTGCAACGTTTTTACATATTTGTGTATAATTCACTGTATATTTATTGTTATTTTTATGTTTGTGGACCTCTTTGAAATTCAGCTGTGCTGGAAGGGCCATCCACCCTATGAGAGGAAATAAATAAATAAAATAAAATAAATATCTTTATGTAATGATCATGAAATATATCTAGCGGCTCCTTGGAAGAAAACGAAAGAACAATAAAATGGGGATCGGGTGCACACAACGCACAACCCCGATGAATCACGTAGTGTTTTCTAACTGGTCACAATTGACTCTTTGATTATTTATTGATCCTATTTCTCACTATTTACGATTTCTTTGTAAACATTACATTACTCATGATAGATCTTGCGCGGCTTTTAAACAAACAAACGCTCGTAAACTCGCATGTATTTTTCGGACAAAGAGCAACCTTGCAATTTTACGCATACAGGCATAATTATACAGCCATTGCAACCAAATTAAATTGCAACCAAACACGCGAAAAGACGCCAACCCGGGGCTTGACCGCGATCTTTTAGTGATGTTTTTGAGGCAACTGCACCGAACCGGAAAAGATGCCAAGCCAGAATCAATTTAATGGCAGGGCGAGGGACCAAGATCGGGAAGACCGCACATGCGCATTACCAATCTCAAAACACGCCAAAAACATCACTGAGTTTTTCAGTTGGTGATGTTTCAGCGCAAGTGTAAACGGTAGCGCCGAGAAGTCGCGATTTGTTTTGAATTGTTTTTATATATTTATTTTTGTAATGATTTTTCTTAACAATATAAATGCGCCTATGTATGGACTGGAAAAAAATTGCGAATGAAAGATTATAAAAGGATTCCCCAGCTATTTCGTTCACTAGGCTTGCTAAGCCTGCTCAAGCAAGGTAAGTTCCTACCTTCTGATTGCCTTTTACAAACGTCTATTTGACTGCAATCAAAGATATCTCCTTATTAAGGAAATATGATATCATGGTAATCGAGAACTAATCGGACGCGATTGTTGAAATAATCTTGTACAAACATTGTCATATATTTAAGTTTTTTCTTCTAATAAGTGTTCTTTCTCTCATGATTTTTGGTCCTTTTCCTTTCTTCATAACCTGCGACCCTAATTTAAGGCGACTTTGAGCAACTTTTTCTTTAATTTTCCCCAAAGATGGCTTACTACGCTCGTTTTCATTTGTAGTTGATATAATGACATGTAAGTTACTTATTAAATGTCTCTTCAGTCTTTCATGATATATAGATTGTGCTTAAATCCCATTAGGATTTGTGTTTTGCCCTCCTTATAAGATGTAGTTTTCTCCGCGCTGCAACCTCACAAATGTCAAACATTTTAGCTGACTCGCTCGATCGCAAATGAATATTCAGACCATAACACCTTGATCTTTGATGCTCAAGCAGTATCTGATGCCATGTAAAGAGAGAAACAAAGATTGAAATAATCCCTAATCATGTTATCACAATCATGACGATGTACAGGTATATATAAATGTAAACAAATGTTTGATTTTCGTTTTGAGGTCCCCCTTTGTAGGTGCCCCCTAATTTTCCAAAAAGTGCCCTTTTGTTGATGCCCATCTCTTTGAAAGTAATTCCGCCGCACAATGACTAAGCCCACGTACACGCTATGCCATCGTTCTGCATGTATACAGTGATTAGCGGTTCAATACGAAGCTACATAAATGTTGTCGCTTCGAGACATTACTTTCTGCTTGTAGGCATTAAATAACCAATTAATGTAAAACCCATCAAAAATATCAATATTGTAGGAGAAGGTCGCCAAAATTAACTTTTCGTGTCCTCTAGGTCGAGAAGCATCCATCGTTCGGGTTGTTGAAACCATTCCGGATATTACTGTTACATTCGGCGAAGAAGGACTACTGAAATGTGCTTACGAGCATAAACCGTATGTAGTATATTGGAGATTCGTGAGCGATTCGTCTTACGGTGATCTTCTAGTTTCTCTAGATCAATACTACCAGGTCGGCGAAAGATCTGGTCCGGGGTACGACAGAGGGCGCTATAACATGACAAACGACTTTTCTCTTCTCATACATGACGTCAGCGTGAAGGATGAGGGCAGATACATCTGTGAAGTTTCCGACTTTGAGACAGGTCGAGTGTTTCGCAATTATACCAATGTGACAGTGACAGGTATATATGTGACAGTGCTGATATAAATTTAATCAATATAAGTTATATTTCTTGCCAAGTTAACAATTGGCTATGTGCATCAACATTTTATTGAAATGAAAAGTGTAATATATTGGCTAAATATAATGGCATTTGTTGTAAAAATAACTAAATTGTGTAACCCCTACTGACGGCTGACAATTTTTTGTTTTATTATGTCGACAAATTTAAAGTTTTTATAAGGGGCTCTGTTTTTGCACTACGCACTTCTCTTGCATTTGTATCAGGACAAAGGTCATGTCTGTAATGGCAGTCTTTATTGCTTGACCCGAACCAGTAAGCACATGTAACCTCACATTTACAGGTCTAATTCCTTGCTATTATTACGCTATTGTATTGAAAACTCTTTCAAAATCTGTTATCTTCTCTAAAAAGATCTGATCGGTCGCAATGTGACCTAACTATAAATATGTTGATGTATTTGCTCACTTGCGGATAAATTGTCAGACCTTCATAAATGACCGCCCTTTGCTATGATTTATTTACTTTAATATTAATTGATAAATATATAATTTGCCTTGACAGGAAGAGCTATTTCTATTGAATCCATGTTGCACGTTATATTGTAAAATGGATGCATTTGTTTGTTGCCTTACTGTAATGGGATATGTAGACACGAATTTAGGAACTCACAGTAATAAATTCAATTGTTTCTTTTGTCGAAATATTTGAAGTCTTCCATGGTGAAGAATGATTTAAGTATTCTTTTGACAGGGTTAGTTGGCACTGTAAAGGGCCCACTAATGCTCTCGACCTTTTCGATAGGTTTTATCTACTTCGTCTTCAGGATGTGTTTTGTTGGTTACTTGGGTGATAATGAGTATTGACATTCTTCCCTTATATAGTACCAGCAGTCAGGCCTTTCGTTAGGGTTAACGAATGTGGAAGCGACAACCGTGTCTCTGTGAATGTGACGGATAATCCAAAGGCAAGCTGTATGATCCAGATCACACGTAACCAACGTCATGTGCAGCTAGATTGCTTCGTTGAGGGTGCTAAACCACAAGTTGACATGTCCTGGTTTGATTATACGACCCTGCAGGACTTATCGAACGGTTCATCTTTAGTACTTACCGACGGGAAGCGAGAGGGAACTGTAGATCAAAAACTAACTGTGATATTAGAGGCTTCTGAATTTAAGTCCGAACAAGAGTA
Organism: Strongylocentrotus droebachiensis; assembly: GCA_035222895.1. Classification (NCBI taxonomy): domain Eukaryota; kingdom Metazoa; phylum Echinodermata; class Echinoidea; order Camarodonta; family Strongylocentrotidae; genus Strongylocentrotus; species Strongylocentrotus droebachiensis. The sequence goes on along the minus strand of JAVYIG010000730.1, from coordinate 374,779 downwards.
CTACTTCACCTGTATCGCTGAAGGCCAGGCGGTTGGCGGAATAGCATCCGTGACTGTTGGAGTCAACAAAGATTCATCTGGAGGTTAGAGTCTTCCCATTCAAGAAATATATCGAATAAAAAAAAAAGGGAAAATGACGAATGTGCGAATTAAATCGGATTAATGATAATGTGCTTCAGATGTTACCTAATCTTTCCGATTCTATTATGAATATCATATTATTATAGGTCCTGTAAGAATACTGTCCAGAGTCATAGCTTTTTGAAAATGTTACATTTCAGAAATTTTGTGTAGTAAAACAAATGGTAAAGTTGTCCGGCATTGTCTCACGATGGCATTACCCAGTCAGCCAATTTGAAGTACCCATATGTATAGTGTTCAGAACTTTTAAAAAACCACAACTTTCATATTTTGTTATCAAATTTTATTTAAAGTTGTACCAGTCATGCCAGTCTGCATCTCTGATTTTTTTGATTTTTGTTTTGTTTTGAGTAGCTGTCTATACGGTTTAATTTTCCTTCAATAATATTATCTTCATAACACGAGTTTAATCCTACGTTATCATGGTGATATTAATTCAGTTTTACATGCATGAATAATCCTAAATGGTTGACGGTTCTGTTTCGAAAGATGATAATATAAATCATGGTTAATTAAAAATCATGTACATGATAGAAACATTCAAGTAAAACAAAAAGGTCTGTTTTTAGAAAGAAGAGGAAATGCTTTGATTGTCTTTCAATATTCAAACATATCGAAACCAACCTTACATATTTAAGAAAGATAATTACTTTAATATGCCTTCTTATAAATGATCTTTTTTAGTATCAGCAGGAATTTTGGCATTGGTGGTGTTGGTGGTATTTGTGGTGTTGATGCTGGTTATCCTCATACCTGTACTCCTCTTGAAGAAATACAAGGGACCACAACGTAAAAAAGGTAACATGATAGATTTTTTTATCATGGAGTTACATTGACTTCCCTCAACCTTTTTTTTTTTAAACATACTTTAGGCCTACATAATGATATAACATCCCTTATGTGCTCCATTTAGAGAGTGGGCTATCCTGGCTTCAAATGAAAGGATATATCACCTTGCATGTGTAAGGAACCAAACCACACCCAAAAGTTGAAATTCATTGTGTGTTCATTTTGTTAAAGGAAATTAAGTCCCCATTTCCTGTGTTAATACGCCTATTCTAATCATATTCAATACATACATCCCAATTCAGATTGAACAGTACGATTATGGGATTATATATCAAACCAGTGGAGTTAAATAAGATTAATTTGGCAAATTTTATCTATTTGTTGACGTTATTAGATGATGTTATTCATTAGTGTGTATTACGTTTAAAATCACCCCTTAGAACAATGACGATTAAATCGAGGCTTAGTGTTTTCATCAAAAGTTGAACTGCAAGTGATAATAAAAAAATTGATTGATAATGAATAGCAATATTTACACCATGTTGTCAATTTTCTGAATATTTTCTTTTCGCTTTAAAACAGATGGTGATGTTCCAATGGACTGTGAAAGTACACTTTTAAGTGAGTAGGCTAATAATTCACGATATAAATTCAAGTTCCCCCCTGAAATATAATGTTTATTTTCTATAACTGGACTTTGTAGAAAGTTTTCCCCGGGCTAAACAAGTTATCCAAAAAGGTGTAGTTCTTCTAATAACACTGTACTACTACTACCACAACTACTACAATTATCGTTACAATTACTACTACTGTCATGACTACTACTACCACTACTACTGACACTACTACCACTATCACTACTGCTAATACTTCTACTACTACTAACACCACTATTAATACTACTTTTACTACTACTACTTCTACCACAACTACTACTACTATTACCAGTACTATTAATACAACAACTAATACTTCTACGACTGTTATTATTATAACCACAACCACACCTATTTATACTACTACCTTTAACATTAACACCGATTCTACCACGTCTGCTTCTATTATCACCAATACTACTGCCACATTTGTATCTTCTACTACTACTACTACTACTACTACTACTACTACTACTACTACTACTACTATTACTGCTACCACAACTATTACTACTACTGTGACTACTATACAACTTTTCTACGACTATTACTACTAAATCTACTACTATTATTACTACTACCACTACTACTACAATTACCCCAATTACTACTTCTACTACTACCTCTACTACTACTACTACTGCCATTACTTATACTCCCACTAATACTACTACTACTACTGTTAGTTCTACTACTACAACTAATAAGACTACCATTACTACTGTCACTACTACTACTACTACAACTACTATTTATATGATTACTACCTCTACGATAACTACTATACTACAAATACTACTACTTCTACTTTTACTACAACCAATATTACTATTACTGCTACTTCTAATAATACAAATACTATTTCAACGACTACTACTATTACTACTACTACTACCACTACTACCACTACTACTACGACGACTTCTAGTACGGTTACTACTACTACTTCTACTACCACAATCACTTATACAGCTACTACTACTACTACTACTACTACTACTACTACTACTACTATTATTATTGTTACCACCAATACAACTTTTACTAATCCTGCTACTACTACTACTACTACCACTACTACCACTATCATAGGGGTATTTATACCTATATCATGTATTTTGGGGCCAATATGCTCGTTGGATACGAGCCCCATTTCATACAGTCTACTCTGATCTGATCATTAAGGAATTTTAGATTGAGTGGACGAGAACACGACGAATGCCGACTGATCATGCGTGTCAACTTATTCAACTGCCTATGTTGACTACAATTAGAAATCGTTTAGATTTCACTCGACGATATACATGCATGCAGGAAGTAAGCGTGCACGCGCGCGCACGCGGCATACTAGTTCCGTACTAGATTTAGGAAAATCAAGGTTGACGCATTCTCGATCGCCGACTGAGACGTCGTGACGCATGCGCAGTGCCTTATAATGACGTCACACGTTGCAGTCAAAGCTGTCGACGTGCGAATCTAAAAGTCCCTATTATCAGTTCTAACAAACGTATCATCTAGATGGTAAACTATTTGGCAATATCATATCAATATTTCTACAATTTAAAACTTCCACAATTTCTTTTCTAGCAGTAAATGCCGTTTGATAAGGTAATTAAATTCATAATGAATTAATTTTCCCTTATTACCATGTTCGCAACATCCTGTATTATTTAACATATTATCAAAAGTCTTTAACATTTCGTAGACCTATTTTAACAATGTCACACATTTCTCCCTTTTGTTTTCGACGGGCAGATCCTAAGAGGCAATCGTTACTTGACAAGAGGAAGAAAATCATGGACTTTTCACCAAACACATCAACAACGATGAATAAGGAGACTAATCGCATCAACCTGGGGGTGTTCGGCTTAGGAAAAGTTGGGAAGTCATCTTTAATTAATTCACTCATCTTTTCTCTTACAGGTAATAATATTAGTGATTAGTTCGGATTTGTAAAGTCCATTGCAATATATTATGATTGCCCATAATATATTTGATTACAAAAATTGATATGAATATGAAATTGAATATGAAAACGGATACGAGTAAGAATACAAAAATATAAATACCAATATCAGTATCAGTATATACACGAATACGCATACAAAAGAGCATGAATGATAATAGAGCCTTGCAATATTCCTCTTAAATCGCTTACCTAATTCACATAATCTTGATGCAGTTGTTCATTTTGGTTGATGCACCTAGGTGAATATCCGGGTGAAGCGGACAAGGGGGCCACAACACATAGTGAGAGAGATATTACTAGACAGAAAGAGGAGATAAAACTGACCGATCACATTTATTTGTTGAATTACAAAGGAATGGCGAAGTGCGACACGACCGAACAAGAAGAGATTCTCTCCCAAATCAGTGAGACAATCTTCTCTACTTTTTGTATCTGATATATTTTTGTATTGCTATCAAAGACTGGTATGATGGGGGTGACGAAATTTCGCGTACATTTGAAGAATTCTGAGGGATGTGGTATCTTATTAATGATTTCTTCAAATCGTTCAAATATAGACTTGATTTGGTGAAATTAGAAACTGTATCGACAAAACATTCAGGAAATACTTCGATATGAACATTCAATGTCGGATTGAAATGTGATGATGCACCTGAAATGAAATGTCAATCACCGTTGAAATAATAAAAAAATAGACACAAAAACAAAAATTCAATAGCGGGAAATTACAGAAATATCATTACAATTTTAAAAGGCCTTATTCATTTTCATATGAATTCATCCAATTTTGTTCATATTTATGATTCTGACGTTTGTCCTATTATGATACGCCTATGAATGATTTTTTTGTTTCCCTTGTTGACATGAAGAAGGAAGAAAAGTTTTTTAATATAAGACAAAAAAGAAATATCTTTCAGAAAAAAGTTTAAAATTCTTCCTAATTTTGCAAATAAACTAGTTGCTATTACACTGTAATAATAGGCACAAATTGTAGGCCTATATAAACTGTTCACATTTGCTCTTATCTTTAAATGGGGACACCCTGCCGTATATGAGTGATTTTCTTCTTTTTCTGGTCTTTATAGAATGGACTCACGTAACGCATGCTTCATTTAATTTTCCCTTCATCTTTCAATTTTTATCCTTAAAACAAAATTTTCACAGAGGGACAACCGATAAAAAGTACTCCAAACGTCCCGGTTCACTGCGCAATCTTCATCTGTGACTATAGGTGAGGACTGTCTCTCTCTCTCTCTCTCTCTGTGTCTCCCTGTCTCACTCTGTTTTGTCTCTGTCGCTCTCTCTCTCTCTGTCTCTCTCTCTCTGTCTCTCTTTTTATCGCTCTCTCTCTCTCTCTCTGCTTTTCTTCACTGCCCGTAATGATCGCGCTTAAACGACCGGTCGGGTACAACCCTTAGCCAGGCGGTTACTATCATAATGTCTAAACTAAAATATTCACCATTATGAATAAGGGTCTACAGTAAATAACTGATATGTTGGTAAATTTGGGATCCATAGTAGGTGCTGGTAATTTTACCACACTACGACACCGGTCATTGAAACAAGAAGACATGCACTATCAGCTCTGAATCAGCCCTACAACAATCTGTAGTAGAATTCGACTATAACAAAGAAGGGAAATATATCTTAAATACTTTTTTTCTAGTATAGACAAAACATAAACAGACGATTGTACGTTATGCCCGAAAAAGGGATTTGTATTTGATGTCAGAATTTCATTATCAAATATTTCTTTCATTCCAGGAATCGTGAGGGATGGTATGAGGAATTTATGAAGTCGTTGTCCGAGGATGTGGGTCGCTACTTCGGTATGATTACACTCTTTACAGTGAAATTTCTTCTTCTATGGCGCTCATTGATTTTTGAGAGACTGTCATTTGATAATAATTAAAACAATGATTGTTCACGTGCGAAATAACACTACATCTAAAATCTGGAAAGTGAGATGTCATTTGTTACACATACAACATGGACTTATAAACTAAGTTTATAAATCCGTGCTTATACCGAGCCCAAGTCTTATCCAGGAACTAATACGACAGTCACACCGCCAAACCGACCGATTCCTTGTTGGCCTAACTGGGTATTAATTGTTTTAGTTGTCGGTTATTGAGTGGTTATTAGCCTGATGTCGGTAATAGTGGGGGAAGTAGTGGTAGTATGAGTATTAATATTAGTAGTAATAGTAGTAGTAGTAGTAGTAGTAGTAGTAGTAGTAGAAGTAGTTGTAATGGTAGTAGCAGTAGTAAAAGTAGTAATAGTGATAGTAGTAGTAGGGTGATCACACTGCCTGTGCACACAGTCTGCCCCACGGCACACACACACAACAGCAGTCAGTTGGTATAAATGGCAATTTTTGTAAATTTATTTTTAAAAAACTGAACAATTTTTTCAAATTTGTATTTCACCTATATTTCAAGCATACATTTAACTACCATTCTGTGTAGTTTCATTGTTATAGGCATGTGTAAAATATGTTAAATTGTTTAATTAGAATATTGTCTTTTCAGCCATGTGTGACATTGCCCGCTGGTCGCCCATTGACTTGCACTGTTATTCTGCGTGGTGAAAATGCACCTTAATGTATAAAACTCCCCAACAAAAAATGCAATATCCTCATATGTTTCACTCATCAAATCAATTTGTTGTTCACACCCAGGGTAGCCACACCTGTATTGGGGTCACCAAATTTTCTTTTTCTCTGAAATTCAGTCCCTGTGGAATGTTATGGCCTGCTGAATGGTTTCTCGGAAATAGGTTGTCATTTAACCTGTCGAAGACTGCCTCCTTTTTCATTTCAATTCCTGTTGCTTTCATAATTTTAGTTAAAATCAACGTCATGAAACTTTGATTGAGCAATATCGTACACACAAGAATGCGACGATCTCTTCACATTATTGTTATAAGAACGAAAGGGGGAGGGGGTCTGAGGGATTCTCTGTCACCTTTTTCTTGTGGGTGTTTTTCTTTCCCGATCAAGAATCGGAAAGAAAACAAAACTCAAAATCCCTCTATAATTCATGGGCAGGGGAAAGGGGATAAATAAGTATTTACTTAAAAAGATGGGAGTGGACAATGGTGGCTGGGGAAGGTGTTATAGATAATTTAAGTTTTGTGTTATTAAAGTGAGGGTGCAGTGGTTCATTGAGAGGTATATCATGCAAACCTGGCGCTACAATTGGTTCATGATTGGTTTGATAAAGATTTCAAAGCTGAATGAGTTATTAAAGGGAAAATTCACCCTGATATTAAGTTGCATTTAATTAAAGCAGAAAATGAAAGAAATAGATTAGTAAAGTTTGAGCGAAATCAAATAGAAAAGTTTTGACTTTTTGGAGTTATCTTCAGTGAAACACAAATTGGCATCTCTGTAACGTATCATGCAACTTAATATCGGGGTAGACTTTCCCTTTAAATAGACTTCCTCAATAGTTTAGATTATGCATCATATCCTTTTACATTTGTTTGAATGTTCTTACTTGCAGGTAGAGGAATCATGGTGGGGATACCAAATAAAGGTGACCTGCATGACGATAATGCTACAATTAAAGCAAAGATGAGCGATACCATAGGAATACCAGAAAATCATGTTTGGATCTTCAGAAACTACACACTGGAGAGCCATGAGGAAGATGTGGAAAGAAGTACAGAACTCCTTGATTTCATTTTGCATTGTCTGACAGTTGCAAAGGAAAACAAACAGTTTCGAGATATCCAGAAAGAAAACCAGTCTAACCCAAATATCCAGAAAGAAAACCAGCAGAATCCAAATATCCAGACAGGAGCCAGGGTCTGCAATATTATGTAAAGGATAAGGCATTGTTTTTGTATAAAGGTTAAAGACACATAACAGTGAGTCCTCTCGATAGATCAAATTGATATCTTCTCGGATCAACCTAAAAGTCAAAGAGATTGTTCAATAAAGTTTTGAGAAGGTATATTTACTTTAGCTATGAAGAATAAATAACATTGTCATAATAATTTCATAAAACTAGGTAAGACAGATTTATTCCAACATTATGGGCAACAAAGTATGTTTTGTATATTTAAAGAAATTGCACACGGATCGAATAGGGACTTTGAAATGTACATTTATGTCTGCACTTGAAGTTGTGAATTGTCATGTGAATATGATTTATAGCAGACTTGCAATGTCTTTTAAACCGTTTCAGTAACAACAAAGCCAAATCAGCTCCGAGTCGGTGGTCAGACTGTTGGGTGACTGAAATAATATATACATACGACACGTAAATGATTGACACCCCACCTCCACCCCCCCCCCCCCTTTTAACCGAAGGCTCCTAGTCAAAACACATTGTTATTACTGTTATTACTAATTTCTATTGAGACGCATTTAGGAAGGATGTTTACACTGTGAAAATGAATATTTATTAGCCTAAACACGCATCGCAAGCGACAGTTATCAAGGATCAATATCAATGGAATTAATACGATTAACAGTGACTTTAAACAAACAAAAAGGATTGTAGTAATTTAGCACATGAAAACAAAACAACCAGAGTAATATTCGGTTAAATTAGTTTGCTATAAACGTGGTTATACATTTTATCAAAGGAAATCTATTTCCAGTAAAAATAAAAATACATTTCTTGTAAATAGATGATCGTTAAAATAATATATTGCTGTATCTTTTCAATCAGAAATCACATTCAAATAATATTGTGTAATAGTTTTTCCATAGAATAAACAAAATAAAGAGTTTGTTGGGCAGCTGTGATCTTGTGTTCTATCGCATTGAATCGGTAAGATTCATCGTTTAATCATGGAATTTATGAAGACTGAAACAGGAATATAAGCACTTTTTAGTCTTCGAATGTCATTTACTGCTGTATATTATGCCTCAATAAGTCATCCTTTATAACTTTACTGGAGAATGTAACCGACTCTGTACATGCTTACTTCGTACGGCTGTGTATTAATCTATCTCACATACGCATTACAAAACATTACAAAATGTTCTGCACTTCAATATTGAACATTTTATGTCAATCATTTGTTTTACATTTTAACTGTTATAATACCGATATATTTCCATTGTATATACCATATTAATGACTTACGTCTTGACATTGTTGAACTGCTACATCATGATTTAACTTCAAAATGCTATATGCGGACGAGGACAATTTGTGTTTGAGAACTATGATTATCATTCATTAAAACTAGATTATCACTATAAAAAGTAATCATTATACAATTTGAAGTGATGAAACTGTATTTTTTACACCTACACACACACACACACACACATTTCCTCTTCCACCTTTCTCCTCAGTTTTCCTTATTTCCCTTTTCTATTTTCTGTTTTCCTGTAGTTGAGTGTGTAATGTTTTATGTAATGTATTTTTGATATAATTATGTTACTTGTAAATGTATTGGGTGTCCGTATTATCTAGCCTTCGCATTTTGGGGCATCTAGACCAATTTGTTTGTATTCTAATTTGTATTCAAGGCTTTGAATATTTGATTTTGAATGGTTAAATGAAGTGAACTGAACTAAACTGAACTTTACCTCTTTTCTGTCGCTCTCTCTTATAACATAGATTTAAACAGAAAATGCACGAGAACAAAATATCCTTTCAAGTTTATTGGTTAAATATAAATAACTTTATTCAAGAATATTCAGCGCTCTAGAGCAATTATCAACTTGTAGTTTAGTTTTGTGTGGTAGCCAATTCTGAAGCACATGAATATGAAAATCAATATTCGAAAGTTCCCTAATGCTAGGAGTCCACTTGGCCAGCGCCAGTTGGTGCCAGTTTGCGCCAATTCAATTTACTGTGGCGCCTAGTGTCGCCAATAAGGTGCCTAGTGGCGTGTAGTGGCTCAAACTGCCTCCCAACTGGCTCGTGGTGACCCGTAACGGCACCAAATTTGAATGTGGCGGCAAGAAAATTTCAAAATGTTTGAAATTTTCGTCGCGCCACTTGCATCGAGCAATCAGCGCCAAGCGTCCGCCAAGTGGCACCAAATGGCGCGAACATATCGCCCTTTGGCGCAAACAATCCGCCTATTGGAATCCACTGGAATGTAATGGCGCGCGCCAAGTTGCGCCAATGAGATTTCACGCCACATGGCGCCACTTGGCGCCAAGTGGCACCTTGTTTGCGCCACTACGCGCCAAATAATTCCAACAGAGGCGGATAGCCCGCCAAAGCGCGCCAAATGTGCAGTGGCGCGAGCCAAACGACACCTGATTGGTGACTACTTCGCGCCAAATGCCACCTGGTTGCCCGCCATTCGGCGCCACTTGCCGCCTATAAAAGCAGGGCGGCATCGCAGGACTTTCTCACACAACTTTCAAGATTCGACTCGACAACACCTCCACGCAGTTTTTTCTTCACAATTTCTACAATATTTCACACAATTTTCAACGAAGATGCCCCCCGAAGGCAAGAAAGGCAGTAGCAAGGGGAAGAAGGACAAGCCTGAGCAGTCCAAGAAGAAGGACCCCCAGCCCAAGAAGCTCAAGCTGAGCTTCAGGGCGAGGCCCTCTGCAAGCGAAGATGACGACGAGGGCCTGAATGATGAAGACCTTCGCTTGGTGGCGCTGGCTTAAGCTGGTAGAGGCTCCGCTCCAAGACCTGCCACGTCTGTCCAGACTGATGGCCAACCCCACCCACATAGATCCACAGGAACTGGTACTTTGAATCTACCAGAGCCATCAGGACAACCGAGAAGAACTGCTTGTAGTTGAAGTAAAGGCTGCCTGATTTGTTGGGCTTCTGGAGACGGATGTGCTTTCCATCATAGGCTCCCAGACAGTGAGGAAGATTCCATCTGGCTTCAAAATCACCTGCAACCTCAAGCCAGCCTTCATTGGTTGTGGGGAGGGAGATGACTTCTGCAGCATACTCATCCACTATCGCTCTGGCTACATCAGGGACAAACTTCTGGATGGTTTCCTTGCCCACTCGGAAGTTGTAAGACAGCTCGGCATAGGTGGCCCCAGTGGCGAGATGGCGCAGGAAGACGGACAACTTGAGACCAGGGGGAATGGCCTTCCTGAAGTGGGTGTCCTTCTTCTGCAAGAGGGGTGTAAGCCTGACCAACAGGTCATCAAACATCTCTGGGGACACCCTGGTGTAGTTCTTGAACTTCCTCCTGTCATTCTCCCTCAGCTCTTCCATCAAAGTGTGGTACTGTCCACGTTCGGCCCTCAACTGTGGGTGGAGCATGGGTCTAAACCACCAGTTGTGCTTCCTTTTCTTCTTAGACTTAGGAGGCTCTTCTTCTTCAGGATTGGCCAGCATAAGTTGATAGGCAGTGGCCACCTCAGCATCTCTCATCATCTTCTGATGGAGCAGCATCATCACTCCAACATTATCAAAAGCCTCAGACATATCAAAATTGTAAATATTTAGTAGAGATGTTGTTCATACAGCAGCTGAGGAGGGTCTGAACCAGGTAGCCGATGGCCGGTATTTATATAGTCGGCAAGTAGCGCCAAGCGGCGGCAAGTTCAAACCAATTTGGCGACCTTTGGCACAAACTAATCACCAAGTGGCGCAAAGTAGCCGTCTATTGGCGCGAATGGCGCCAACAGGGTGAATTTTGGAATCAAATGGCCGTGTAATGGCGCGAACTGGCGCAAACTGGCGCAACATTTTGGAGCAAGCCGGGTGGCATTTGGCGCACGCCAGTTTATTCCACTTGGCGACACATGCCGAGCGGACATTAATTCGGCGCCACAGCGAGCCACTACGCGCCAATCACATAATCTTTGGCGCGAACTGGCACGAACTGGCGCTGGTCCAGTGGACTCCTAGCATTACATGGAATACTCTTTGCTCCTGATTTCCTATCAGGGGAAATCGGAATTGACAAAAATAACAATGCAAATTTACATATGTTTTTAATATGCTGTTGAAATGTAAGATTTTCGTAAGTTATAACACCAAGGTCTCGTATGTATTGACAACCCTTCAGTGAAACATCTCTGGTAACCGAGTCAGGGAAAGAATCAGTGCTTCTGAATTTGAAAGTAATGTGGATCATTTTAGATTTGTGTTCATTTTAAGCAAAGTCTGTTGTTAAAAGACCAGAACCTAGATTCTAGTAATTTTTGAATATTTTAACTTTGACCGAGGTTGGCTGGAAAATACCGCCTAGCGGGAAATATCGGGAAATAATGGGAAATCTCAAATGAACTTAAATGAAAATATTTCTTACACTCCCCTTTCCACCCACTCATCCCACCCTTCTACGCCAATACACACCAACCACCCCGCACATTTATACTTAGGCCACACATATCCACCCACTCACACTCAATCAGACTCGCGTACAATGATTTTCTAACGCACATCAACCCCTTTTCCGTAATCCATCTTGTCTGTTTGTTTGATTTTATTTCTGCATATAAGGATGTCTAAACCTATAATCAGTATAACAGCCACATAATTAAAGAAATTTTGTTTTTCTAAGGCATACAATAAAACGCATTAAGTGTACATGTGTTTTTTACGTGAGTGTAGTCTTTTGTGCAACGTGTTATTTATGTGTTTTATTTATGTAAGTGCATGTGCAAGTGCGTCTGCGCGTGCTTGTGTGAGGATTGCTTCTTAAATTATGGCATGAATGTTCACTTCATGGCAGCCTTGAAAGAATATATCGTGGTGCATGATTTTACAGTAGTTGGAAAACTATTCCATAAATCAGGCCATGGTGTCGGATAGATTCGTACGCAATTAACAATTTGGGGGGGTCATCAAATAAAAGTATATAAGATAAGAATTGTTTTTTTTTGTATAACGTACAGGTTGTGGAATGCCGGGGGTAGTAGTTAATTGGAGTATTTAAAAATAAAGATTGCAATTTGCAAAGTATTGATATAAAATACTGTCAATGTTTTCAGCTTCTAGTCTTGCAATAAATGATGACACGGTACAAATGCGTAGAGCCCCTTTTTGCAATAAATGACTTGGGATTTAGCTTTGTATTTGCACAACTTGCCCTAACAATATTACAAGAAGGAATATATGGAAGTAGCATTGTATATATAATTTTTTTTTATCTGTTGAGAAACAAAGTTTCATTCTACAAAAAATTTGGTATATATGTTTTAATATAATTTAAATGGTCATTCCATGTCAGACATTCATCAATAATCACTCCAAGAAACCTAGACCTACGCTTATGTTTCAAGGGCAAGTTATAGATTAATCAGTTAATCGTTATATCTGCAACTCGGTATGCAATCGGATGATTGAGGTGCATAAAACAAGTTTTTATTATATTAAGATATACATTATAATTCCTCTTAAACCATGTGGACACGTTTGGTACCTCGAAATTTAAGGTATTCATTAGTGTTTCCATGTCATCGTTTGAGGAAAATATTTTGTTGTCATCAGCCAACAGAATAATTGACAAAACAGATGATGCGCTTAGTATATCGTTTTCCATAGAAAGGAAAGAAGTGGTCCCACATCAGAGCCTTGAGGGACATCAAACCTGATCGGTAAAAGACTAGAGTCAGAACCATTGTTGAGATTCCGGTCCCAAGGGCTTGGACTTAGCCTTGGCCATATTGTTAGTCTGCAAGATCCACAGGGCCGTAGCCAGAGTTTGGTGTTTGGAGGGCACATACATGTAATTGATCGACGTCCTGGGGAGGGGTCTAAAAAGTTCAACCGATCTTGGAAATTGTTTGGGGGCACGTCCCCCCCCCCCCCCCCCCGTGGCTACGGGCCTGAAGATCCGAGCCCGCTGCCTGAGGTTCTGAATTTTTCTTGGCCTGCAGAACTAGCTGATATAGGTCTAGGCCTCCCTCGACTACGGGGTTGCTCATTTCATTTCGTACCGACTCCTTCGCCCCGGCCGAAAATTCGCTCAGTGGGGGAGGGGGTAGTGAATCCCCCCCCCCCCAGGATCAGCCACTGGTTCCCGCCTTCCTCTTTTTATTTTCGGAATGCCGGTCGCTGATTCCAATTTACAGCACTAAACTAACTCTTAGTCCTAGTCTACCGTACAAAAGAAATCAATGCAGCTCCAAAATGTAATCACTGTAGTGCCGATGCCGTGACGAGGAGTTAATAACAAATTTGACATTATAGCGAATACCAACATTTAGGCAAGGTATTCAAGGAAAATATCGGGATATCCACTGCCGGTGCAAAACAAAGTCAACGTCAGTTAATTCCAGAATCCACGGATATTCTTGATTGTCCATATCAACAGGTCTTGCCTCTATCAACAGCCACGAGAGAATGACACAATTGCTACGTGCACGTACGCGCTCTCACAATCGCGTGTTATGCGTTTCGTGTGCAAAAGGGAGCGCATTCGGAAACGCGCCTTGTCTAGAGGCGCCAATTTCTTGACAACAATGTAAACAAGATATGATGAAATGCATATGAAAAAATCTTGAAAGAAAAAAAATGAGCTAGTATAAAAAGTGTATAATAAACAAGAAATGTATATTGACCATCAATTTAAGTGCACAAAGTGCTGATTTGAATACTACAAATGAATAAGAATGCTAAAAGTACACCGCCGCAATCATTGCGGCGGTGAACTTTTAGCATTCTTATGTCAGAAAATCAAATAACCAAATAATGAAAGAAGCAAGATGTTCATTAATTTGAATGAAACATACATAGATTTTCACGAAAACTTCATAGATTTAAAAATTAGTAAAAGGAATATAAACCCGATATATAGCTGACAGCACTAAAACCCTCGAATTTGAACGCAAGCCAAATTAATTTTAATGACAAACTCGCAAATTTGGCCGGGAAATCCTTCTAAAAATCGAGCTAACTAGGACGAAAAATAAACAATGGTGATGAGGTTCGTTTCACTTCACCACGCTGTTGGAGAAAAGTAGAGAGTGAACACAAAAGAAACTTCAATTTTAAAAGAGAAAAAATGAATTGGTTGATCACAAGTGTGTGATTTTAGAAGGAAAAAAACAAAAGTCTATCTGTTCAGGGTGTGTTTGTGTTATTAATCTTATTTTTTTGGACAAACGAAAATGGAAGAAAGTAGGCTTTTAAAGCAATTGTGTCAAGATTAAGACACAGGTGTTATTTTTTTTTTCTTCTGAGGAACATTATGTTAGGAGCATGTAAATCCTATACAAAAAGCAAATAGCTTATTTGGAAATCTCGGACAAACTTCATAACAGTCTGAAAACTATTCAGTTTATCTAGTTTATATTCTTTAACATGATGAAAAAAGGAAGATGATCAATATAAGAGAAAGAGAAAGATTACTGACACTGAGCAAATTACTATTTACAGTAAAAACTTTAATTATTGATAGGAATTAACTCATGTTTTAGAGATTAGGATATTCATTCGTATGGTTTGAACAATTACCAAGGAAAAGACTAGCCTTATATCAGGTACCGTATAGGCTACTTAAGATGGCCCGTGATATTTGGCAGTTTTTACCTTTGATTTATTTACAACATGCATTAATTGTGTATAAATGGCCTTTTAATTGTATGCTCTTTCAAATTTGACACGTGGTTTTTCATTATCACACAAACAATTGTGTAGCGCCCCCCTCTTTACCAAAACTCAACTATCCCTTTAACAACTTAGTATTATTCAAAATAACCAACATCAGGTTGTATAATTTCTTGCTATTTTGGACACCATCATGGATTTCAGTCTCCCTGACCATCAAAATAAAAAGTCTGAATGGATTGACGGCCCGAAAAGTCTAGGTATTGACACACAAAACTGACAGCGCATGAATATTTCCTATAAATTTCAGGTTCCAGCAGCCATCCTGAATTGCAAAATGGCGGCAATCTTAGGTACGGTATCGAGTATATTGAAGGCTACTCTCTCCCTTTACAACTATTCAACTGACCATACCAATGAATATCCTAATCTCTAAAACATAATTTAAGTCTTAATAATACAGCTTTACTGTAAAAATTCGTTCACTCCGGTCATTTAAAGGAGACTGACTACCATCTTGGCCGCCATCTTTGATTTCCAGCAATTACGGTGGTTAAAATACATTTTGTTCATTTGAAATGGACTTATAGACCCCCGTAACTTAGGTGTATACACCAAAATATCTACGATGGGTATATCACAATTTATGGCCTAATTTCAGATTCGAAAATGGCGGCCATCTTTGGTATTTTGGATGTAAGGCTACTCTAGACCTTTAGGACACTAAAAAGCATATATGTAAATATCCTGACCTCTAAAAATTTACGTTAATCTTGCTAGTTACAGATTTACTGCGGATTTTTCGAAAGTAGTTGCAATCATGTCAGCTACTACTTTTTACCTATTATCCACACTTTATCAGCCACAACATCGTCAACACTATTTCCCCTCCTATAATCCAGGTTTTTTCGATACTATCATCCACACTATTATCCACACTTTTTATCCACACTCTCATGCACACTCTTATCAACGCTATATTAAATACCCACACTCTCATCCACACTTTTATCCACACTTTTATCCACACAATTATCCACGCTATATTATTAACACTATTATCCACACTCTCATTCGTACTGTTATCCATACTATTACTTACACCGCTATTCACATTATTATCATTCATAGAACATGTATCCACTTCTTTTTGAAAATCACAATCACAAAATCAACACAATTTCGACAGCTTTGAGTGTCACCTATTAGGGACTTTTAGAATGACAATTAGAAATATTTTAGATTGCAACTCGACGATATACATGCATGCAGGAAGTAACACTATGAACATCACGGACAGAGAAAGAGGACAAATTATACAGTTCCTCATTCTACCCTCAACAAAAGAACATCCTTTCACTGCTATTACGTAAAAATGGGTAGAACAGGTGAATATGCATGTGACACCTGTTCTACACATTTTTACATAATAGCAGGGAAGGGATGTTCCTTTGTCTACCTGAGGAACTGTATATTTTATGCGCACGCGGCATACTAGTACCTTGAGCATGTAAAGGCGATATATAAATACCAATATGTATGTATTTATGTACTAGATATGGGAAAATCAGGGTTGACGCATTCTCGATCGCCGACTGAGACGACGTAACGCATGCGCATTGCCTTAAAATGACGTCACACGTTGCAGTCAAAGCTGTAGACGTGCAAATCTAAAAGTCCCTAATAAAAAATACGGACAGCACTTGACGTATTAAGTAATGCAAACATAAAAACAATTCTATCGTTAATATTTATTGAAATTAATCTCTTAAAAGTGTCACTAAATATGTCATTGGCTACAGTAGCAGCATGTAAAATAAACTCGTTTGCTATGTCAAAAGTGTCAGAAGGAGATATAGGAAAAGTATAAAAATAGATTTTCGTTTGAAACAATAATACATTATAAAAAGTCATCAAGAATCATTTCTACCTTAAGTTGTTGATTTTTTTTCTTCATGATACTTTCGTTTAGCTTTTCTTTTTTTGCAGATGTGATTTTTTTTTTTTTTTTTTTTTGTTGGGGGGGGGGGGGGGCGTTTGTACTCTTTTCATAATCTTTCGTCTGTTTGAAGAAAAACAATATTTAGCCTTTTCCTTAATTTTATCTCTCTCTTTTATTATTGTATAAGGAATTCATTTAACGACGCTTTTTTGTTAACACGTTTTGTTACTTTTCTGCAATATTCAATAAAAGCTCTTCCCATTTATTCACGGCTTTTTATATATCTTGAAAATATTCTATTTCATTAAATTTCTTTTTTATAACATCGGTTTAACACTCTCCATATCGAACTTCCAACATTTTCTAAATGTTACATATTTTTTTATTTGTAATAACGAGATAAGATTTCCAAATAAGAAAAATATCGTTGCATATAATTATAATGGTGACGTTTACCCTAATATTTCACATGTCAACATTTCTTTGAAATCTAAACAAATCAGTTTCCTGAAGTTCATGTGCAAAAGGTACATGGCATTCCACCAATCTGAGAAATTTGAAACTTATTGGTAATCATCAACACAGATATCATAACAAATAATTATAAGACTTATAACACCTCTATATAGACCACAAAACTTCTACGTCTTATTATTTTTTCTCCAAATGATATTTTAAACGAATTAAATATAGGATCACAAAACTACCACAAAAAAAAATGCATTAGAAATGAAAATAAATGTCATATAACGAAATACACAATAACATTCTAACATAAATGTGACAAAACTCAACATTTCTACTTGATAAAATCTCTTTTATTTTGGTAGAAGGAAAGTATTCTTCCCATTTTGTGGCAAAGAGATCTTTGTTTAACCGAACAATATAGAAAATAAATTATTAAAACTATGCCCCTATAGGAATCATTAAAAAAGAAAAGACATAAGTAAGACAAATTGTCATACTCCTTGTAAGAAGCTTAATGCCCATTTTACCCATTCTGTTGTATAAAACATGCACAAATTATTATGAAAGGATTTTTTTTTCTTCAAAAGCAAACAAATGATTTATTATCTTTTCTAATCAGATTTGCTTTTTGTCTCAATATTTTTTCCTTAAACTAAGGTTGTAGATAGAGTAAAGAGAACACTAGTATGTATTAAAGATAAACTTGAGTTCTGGTAAAAAAAGGAAAATGAATTCCGACAGAATCTAACGAAACTTACACTGAATGTTCAAGATTACAAATAAATGTCATGTGCCAAACAATTTTGGAAGAAAATGTATACTGGCTGAGTAATGAGCATAGAAAGATAAGGAAATCAGGGTAGTACTAGCCCCGACACCATGTGCGTTGTCCCATATACATCTTTCTGTGTAAGTGATTGTTACTTTACAAAGACTCTGCCAAATTTATGATGATTTGATGACTCCAGAACCTTGCATTACACACCATTACTTACATGCTATATGATCAACTTTTCTGATCCATTCCACACCTTTTCTTTCACAATGCAATCGCATTACCAGAACTTAAGTTTATCTTTAATAAAATTAGTTATTCAATAGCTCTAAATTCCAAATCTAGACTGCAGAGCCTACATTTCCTGCAATATTATACTTCATATGAAACATCAGGCAGTCGACAGATTAATAGCTCCCTTTCCCAACTCCAAGCAAAAGGGATCCGGTATCATGGACTGGTCACTTTCTTTTTCAACCTCCACTTCCATTAAAAACAGATTTCAAATTTTTAATCTTAAGCTTTTAAAAGTGCTCCATTCAAAGTTCAAGAATTTTTCCGTAAAGTATGCGGTTATTGGTGTAATTAGAAGAAGCAAACGGGGGCAATCACCAACAGTACAATAGGCACATTCAAAAAGTGAAAATAAAAAATTAGTGCACTTTGTATGAATTAAAAAAGGACATTTTACCAGATGTAAAAACATTAAAAAAAAGGAGGGGGCACTTTTAAGTTTTATGTACATGTACCTGCCAAAAATAAGTAATAAACAAAGATTTGCTTAACCCCCCCCCCCCCCCCCCCCAAAAAAAAAAAAAAAAAAAAAAGGTAGGGGTAAGACTAGTACTTGGAGTTGGGGTCGGAGTTGGAGTCGGAGTTGGATCGGGATCTTAACATTCATCCTGGTCGTAGCCCTTGTACTTGTTATCGTAAGTCGCGTCAGCTGCAGCGAAGCAGTCTGCAGCATCCTTATCGCAATCGCATGTTCTTCGCTTACATTGATTTCCCCGGGTTTCTTTTAAAAAATAGAAAACAAAAACAAAAAACAAGACCATTAGTAAAATCAAATCTTTTATGGAAATTTGGAGAAATAACACCCATTCATGATGTGTCGGACTCCCCTGCCCCTTTTCTCGACCAAGTAATATATATTTCAAACGCCAAATCTGGTCACAGAATAATTAGGTTAAAATGAAAAAAATAGAATTAGGACAACGAGATAAATAGCAAGAAAAGTATGTTTCAAAATTACGGGCCTATGTAAATCAATCGAGAAATTGACAACTTGCTCATGCGTTTGTGACGTCATTTGCTCACTATTCACCAATAGTTTTGTATAAATTCCACATGTTTCCAAGAATCCCCTTCCCTGAAGCCCTTGCCTAAGTTAAACGTCTGGCTTGTTATAATCGTGATAAGGTCCATGTTATAATGGTCTTAAGCATTTCCGACATCGGTCTCTAATAAAAAGATGAGCCATTAAGGGATGCACCGTCATCAATTCGCTCACCCTCGTCAATTTTATAACGAGAATCAAGTACAAACATTTCTTAAAGAGCCCGAAGCGTTTAAATAGCTAAGGGATAGAAGCCAGGGGGTACTAATTGCCCCCAACACAATCGAATGGTGGGGAAAAGGGGAGAAATAAGACAAATGCGACTGCGTCTCCAATATGCCTCCGCTTATATTCAGTTGAGATCAAGGCTTTGATTATTCTTGGAAATATCACAATGAGAACGAAAGGTCAAATATTTAATGTTGATTGATCTTTTAATACCTCTGGAAATTGTACCCTAATATTGACGAATAATAGGGACATGCATGCTTGTTTGATTGGTACAACTTTACAGCAAATGTACCGAAAACGAAGCAATATATATGTACCCGATACCGGGAATTATTGGGTAAGAAGAAGCTCAAATTGAGTAAAATTCACGAAATTATGTTTGTGGAGACAGCGTTATAATAATAAAAGATAATAGGGGCTTTTTAAAACTATATATATATATTTTGTTGTACAGTGTATGCTTGAATATGAAGTTATCGCCCTTCTGACCTGTAATGAGAGTAGTTATGTTTGTTGTGAGGAATAAAGCCCTATCTTATTTATCATTGGTATCATTTAGTTTTGGTAGCCAGAATAAGAAGGGCGTCAACTCATACGTACTAACATTGAGATGACGTCCTCCTTGCTCTACTGTAAGCCGGTAACTCACTGCATTTTGGTGTTGGGTTCGAACTGCTTCTGTCACAGCTCCACCTGTATCTAGAAAAAAACGGGTGGCACCACCAGCTGAGCCTAGCGACATCAGCATAGCATTTGTCATGGGCCTCGCAGCATCTATAAAGAGGAATACACGATAATAACTGATATTACTATTACTGCTACTACTACTCCTACTAATACTAGAGTAATAGTGCTACTACTAATATATGCCTCCTGGAAGGTGATGCCTACTAGTTTGCGGGTAAGCCAAAATCCGATGACCGGGGTAATACTATATATATCTGTAAAGCGCTAAATTGAGAGGGCCTTCGGTCCTGAAAAGCGCTATACAAGAACTAGCTATTATCATATCCTGCATCAAAAATTTGTTGGCTTTTGATTGGTTGAGAGCTCGTCACATGACCAGAAATATTTGACCTATTTTTAGAAAGTACTATATGAGAGTACTATTTTGGTTTACTATTTGGGAGTTGAAAACAAAATGCGATTTTTTTTTTTTTTTTTTTAATTGAATCAATTTTTTTTCTTCTCAAATCTTAATTAAATGAAAACAAAATATTTTAAATCTTTTTAGATAAAAATTGACATTTTTTTGTTCTAAATTGTTTTTTCCCCAAAATATTTTTTTTTTTTTTTTTTTTTAAACAAATTTCTGATGCAGGATATAAAACAAATATACCATGCCTTCTATTTGAGGTACTGGTTAAACTATGGGACTCGGTGACTCCAAAAGTACCATTTGCTTCGGGGCTGCGCCCCTCAGCAAATAGTACTATTGGAGTCACCTCTTGCGCATAGTTTTAACCAGAACCTCTCAAGGCAGTGTATATTTGTATACTATTATTTATGTCACTGGATATGTTTGTGAAGCCAACTTCCTTAGGGACACGGTGACAGCTTAGCTAATTAGCTTAGCTACTAATACTAATATAAGTATAACTACTACTAATAGTGCTTCAAGTATAAATACAACAACAACAACTACTACTACTACTACTACTACTACAAATATTACTACTACTGCTGCTACTGCTGCTATTGCTACTACTACTACTACTACTACTACTATAGCTAAAACTACTACTACTACTACTACTTTTACTACTACTACTACTACTATTACTACTACTACTACTACTACTACTACTACTACTACTACTACTACTTTTACTACTACTGCTGATACTGATGCTATTGCTACTACTACTACTACTACTACTACTAATATAGCTAAAACTACTATTACTACTACCGCTACTAGTTCTGCTGCTGCTACTTATGCTACTGCAATTGTAAGTACTACTATTACTACTACTACTACTACTACTACTTTTACTAATACTACTACTACTACTACTATTATTACTACTGCTACTACTACTTCTACTATTGCTGCTGCTGCTGCTACTACAACTATAACTACTTCTACTACTATTACTACTACTACTACTACTACTAATATTGCTGTTGCTGCTACTATTACTACTCCTACTACAACTTCTGCATCTACTACTATTTCAACTACTACTACTACTACTACTATTTCTACTACTACTACTATTTCAACTACTACTACTACTACTACTACTACTGCTACTACAACTACTACTACTTCTACTGTTGCTGCTGCTGCTACTACTACAACTACTACTACTACAACTTCGGCATCTACTGCTTATTTTACTACTACTACTACTACTACTACTACTCCTACTACTGATGCTGCAACTACTACTACTACTACTAATACTACTACTACTACAACTTTTGCATCTACTACTATTTCAACTACTACTACTACTACTACTTCTACTACTACTACTATTTCAACTACTACTACTACTACTACTACTGCTACTACAACTACTACTACTTCTACTGCTGCTGCTGCTGCTGCTACTACTACTACTACTACAACTTCGTCATCTACTGCTACTTTTACTACTACTACTACTACTACTACTCCTACTACTGATACTCAAAATATATACGATAGACTATCATTAATTCTGCTGCATTACCATATAGCTTATTTAGAGGTTACTGCAGATCAATCACCTGTACTGTATCTAGACTATAGTTAAGTGTAGGAGAACAGTAAAAACAGTGGGGCCATTGAAGGAGCGTTCACGTCGCGGTCCGTCAGATGAAAATCTGCGAATCCTTCAACCACACTACTCAAGTTTCTTTTAGTAACTACCACTGGACGGGACTTGTGTAGTGACTCGATAAGAAGACTACTGATGCTGCTACTACTACTACTACTACTACTAATACTACTACTACTACAACTTTTGCATGTAATACAAATATTGATAATGGTAATGACAATATTAAGGATAAAAGAAAACAGTGATGATAATAATAATGATAATACGAATACACCCAACAAGCATGGCTTTGAAGTAAGTACGTTTTTTCTAGACTAAAAAACAATGTCAAATATATTTAAATGCAAATTCATGTCATATCATTACGTTTATTATTATCTGTCATTGTAATATGTTGAAAGAAATGAAAATAAATTCGCTGTGTATAGGGCGACTACTACTACTACTACCTGTCTAATGCGTCCACCGCTGTTCCTCCCCCACCTATCCCGCAGTGGCAGCCGTAATTATTGTATTTCAAGGCCCACCAGTTACCGGTGGCGCATGTTATCATACTAGCGAACTGGTCAATGGTCCGTTTATTTCGAGTGAGAACGGGAGAACCATCATCAGACGAATCTGTATCAGAAAGGGAAAGAGAGAGAGAGACGAAGGGAGGGGTGGGTGCGAGAATTTCTGAACTTCCTCTTATATTGTTTTTTCTTTGTATATTATGCTACCTCGTATATCATAGTAGAAATTGCTCTTCAAATGCCACTATATATTTCAAATATAACAAGAAAAAGCTGAAAAGTTTTGATCAATCATTCATGTGTGTGTCGATATATATCCCCATTCGGTGTTTGATTTTGTAACAAGGTGTCTACCTTCTTTATTTTAGAAAACCCACGTCAATTTATATTGACTTAATGAATATAAATCAACCTTCCAAACTAGTTTCAGGCGCCTTTCTTTCAGAATGTATTCACGTGACCAGTGCATAAGGTTTAATATATTGGGATGCCTTTTGACTGGACTGTAAGTTGCAAAGAAAGAAATAAAGATAAAAAGGAAGACCAAAAAAGAAAAAAAGGACTCACCTAATTTATGGGCCCACGACAAGCAAATCGTCACAAGGAGAATAAGTGATGTCAATGTCTTCCGATCCATTCTGCGCAGTATCCTTTTTCTCCCTATGTTAATAACAGTGACGGTCAAAATATGATTGTCGATTTAAACTACAGTGTACGTGTATCATTGTTTAGGCCACATTAAATTTATTTTTATTTTTCCCGTTGCCTCCTCCTTACCCCTTTTTATTTGTGTTCTTTTGTTATTTGATGTTTTTTGTTCTGGAATTTAGATATTTAGAAAGTTAACCAAATCGTCCTTGTTTTCACGAAGTGACGGTAGTGAGGAAAATCGTAACGCAAAGTGAATGCAATTTTTTTTCACTACCGTCACTTCGTGAAAACAGCGACGAAATGACTAATAATTTATATTGCAATTGCAGCTTGTTTTGGACCCCTGACATGCATGAAAAAGTACATGATATCAAATATCAAATGATATGGGAGCCTTTCATTCTCACTAAAAGGGAAAAGGTAGCTTTGCTTCGTATCCAAAACAAAATCAATGATTTAGCCTATGCTACAATCATAATTATAAACTTTTAGGTCAGGAAAGGAAAGGAATCCCATGAGTTTTACAAGTCAATCGCCAATTTGACTATGCAGATTCTTATGACTGGAATTCGAAAAGTAAACAGTTTTTAATCTGTAACGGTCGGCACACCTTCCTCTTTCGGCACAAAAAGTACATCGCTCATGTATTTCGAGCAATTTCCCTAGCTATTTGCTGTATGCCAGCGGGGTGCCTAGCTGGCTAGCCAACCTGGGCCCCGTTTCACAAAGCCTTTTTTCAATGACAAATTACAAAAAGCAGTGACAAATCTGCTGATAACCAATCAGAAGCAAGGATTTCAGTAGCTTATAACAAAAACTTTCATTTGACACTGATGACAAGTTCTGTGAAACGCCTCCCTGGCCTGTCGTCCGAAAACTCTGACGACAATGCATGCATGCAGCGAATGCAGGCCCCGCGGAACGTTTTTGAAAGTGGGGGGGGGGGGGGGCTCAGGGGCGTACGCAGGGGGAGGGTTTTGGGGGTTCAAACCCCCCCCCTTTGGTATTTTTATGTATGTAAACCCCCTAAAAAAAAACCTAAACCCCCCCCCCCTTTGGTGTTTTTTTTTTTTTTTTTTTTTGTATTATTAAAAAAAAAAAAATTATACTCACGGCTAACCTAAATAAGGTGACCTTACCCCCCCCCCCCCCCCCCAACGAAGAAAAATGTCAAATTTTTGAAATTTCGAGACCAAAAAAAAAAAAAAAGTGTCCGCTTACCCCCCCCCCCCCCCCCCCCCCCCCCCCCCCCCCCCCCCCCCCCCCCCCCCCACTGAGCGACTTTTCGGCCGGCGCGATTTTCAAATTTTCGGGAGCCAAATATTTTTAAAACCCCCCCCCCCCTTGAAAAAATCCTGCGTACGCCCCTGGGGGGGCTAAAGTGTTAACGATCAGGTACAGCGAAGTGAGCGGAGCGTATTTTGGCGTGGGGTCCAGGGGATGGAGCCTCTTGAAGCTTAGGTTTTTAGACATTAAATTACGGTTGGATGAGCATATTTCCATATCTCATTTGTGACACTAGCAGGTTACCATATTTTGTTCAACGACGTAAATCATGGTCTGAAGTAATATTTCATTCTAATAAGACACTTACTATAATCCCACGGCAACCTGTACGGTCTGTAAAGATAGGGATACGCCCCAGGGTGACCCTAAGGCCACCGCAGGTATCTCTCGATTTCGGGGGCCTACGGCCGCCTTATCCTAGCCCTAGAGCAAATGTGACCTAGGCATAAGTTCTCTCTGCTCACTTGTCCACCGCACCATTTAAAGGGATCGGGTAACTTTGTCTCCGATTCTGAAAAACTGATAAACGATGCCTTTATTACGCGTAAAGAGCATAAGGTGTTTATCTCGAATGTCGATCGAAAGCTCAAAGGTTACTGAACCCAAATACAAGAAAAATCATTAATGGTGATAAATATCAAAGAAATTGACAATAGACATTCATATAAAAGATAACACCCCTGATAAACTATATCCACGTTGTATCACTCAATGAGAAGGTTACCTGAAACAAGGAATGCGAATGAAGGCAAGATTGAAATCATCAAAACGAAGAGAATATCATACATTTTGCTTGTAATAAGCAATTCTTTGAGTCTTCAACTGCCTAATAGTCAATGTAAATAAAGAAGCAATTGTTCTGAAATAAAATAACACACACGTAATGGTTTTTGACCCACATTCAATTGCTTCAGCCCGAATTGGTACAAGAGGATTTTGACAATGCTTTTTAAAAAGCCTGCTGTTCGGTCATCCTTTGCAGCCCATTCATTAAAATGGTATCCTCAGCGGGCTATTTGTTCTTCTTTAAAAGTAATTATATGATTCCACAAACTGCCAAATTCAGAAGCTTTGCCGGCCTGCCTGACTTAGCCTCCATTTTTTTACTTCTCACTTTTGCTATTTGTTCGCGTTTTTGCTGAATTAGGTTCGCTAAATCGCGCTTTCAGGTAAATTAAACTTAGCGGGAAAAAAATTGAGTTGTTTGCAGGGGCCTTGGTTGGGACCCTCAGAATTTGGTTGGGACAATTTATGTATTATTTTGTTTACTACATGTACTATGTTCACAACAGAGAATGTACTTGGTTATTACCAATTATTCAAATACATGTAGAATGTCCCACTTACCTTGATGAAAAAAGGAAAACAAATTGTTTAAAATGATTGTTGATGAACAATAAAATCACTCAATACATAAAATGAAAATATCCGGTCTATCTAAATTAGATACTACTTTGAGGGGGAAAAGGCAAGACATTAAATCACATTGAATCATATCATATCAGATTTTCTTTATAAAACTGTGCACTTTATTAACAGGTTTAAACAGATAAATATTTCCACATACATATTATATTTGACATGGGCATTGAGAACACCTAAATTATCGTCAATGTGGATGATTGTCTGACAGCCGATGGAAGTGTGACTATACTCCCTACATCCTCTCAAAGATTGGAAGCAGCAAGACCAGAACACGTGTTAAACTTGTCGCGCTAGGCCAAACAAATCTCGGGGATCCCTGAGCTGGCAGAAAAAGGTGGGCCCCCCACCAAATATTGAGGGTCACATTTAAGGCCCTGCAAGAACCTCAATTTTCCCCTGCTAAATGCGAGACTATACATTTACCTGAAAGCGGAAAAAAATTGTAATTGCGCGAAGTAAAAACACGGAGGCATCGTCAAGCATGTCGGCAAACTTTTTGAATTCCAGCCCAGTAAACGGATCGTAAAAGCCTAATTTCTTCAAGAAAATTACACACTTTTATCGCCAGTCTGGATAAAAGCACTCCATTCAATTATACAGGTGCGCAGAAGACGAACTGCCAGTCATTTTTTTATCTTTGTTTTTCTTTTTCTTTTTTGAATCTGCGCATAATTATATGCAAATTATACAGAACAATAATAGTCTCGTGCACATCGTTTATTAGTGTCACAGATGGGTCGTTACCGTTATACTATAACGACAGATTGGATAGATGTGGAATTCATCGAAATTATAATCAGTATACGATGCCAAAAGGATTCTTCTCCAGCTTGCGGAAAGCGTACCCTTGCCTATTATGATGGGGGTGACCAAAGTTCGCAAAGATTTTTTTAAATATTAGGAAATGTGACATTTGATCCATTATCCAGGTATAATATCTATACAAAAATATGTCTACATTTGTTGTGCTTGCTTTGCTCGAGCTCAGAAATGTTGTAAACTGAAATGATATATTATACTCACTGTTTGCCTAGATCCTGCTAAATGCGAAATGAGGCGTCGAGTCCTCTCCTAGAACGTGTTTTAAAGGCGTTTACAATGTCTCTTACGAGGGGACTTCAATTGCATCAATACAATACAATACAATACAATACAATGAAATTTAGGGCGCCATTCCCATAAGGCTCAGAGCGCTAACATCAAATAATATTATTGGTCTTTACTACATGTAGTAAGTAAAGGCTACAATTAGATATTCCATATAAAATATTAAATTCAATTGATTAAATTAAATCATTAAACATAGAGGAGAATTCATGTAAAGAGATGGGTTTTCAGAGCCTTCTTAAAAATATCGATAGAGGCAGATTGTCTGATGGACATGGGAAGATTATTCCACCCTTTGGATGCTGCTACCGTGAAAGTCCTATCCCCGGCTTGGACACGTGTAATTGGATAATTTAGACGGAGGTTATCATTTGAAGATCTGAGATTTCTGCTTGGTGTATATAAAGTTAAACAATTAGACAGGTAATTAGGAGCTAGGTGGTGCAATGATTTATAGACATATAAGAGTAACTTAAAAATGATTCGCTGTTGAATTGGAAGCCAGTGAAGGGAATTAATTAATGGTTGAGCTGAATGACTTCTACCGACCTCAAACACAAGACGTGCTGCCCAGTTTTGTAGGCGCTGGAGACGGTTTACATGTAACTTTGGAAGAGAGGAAAGAAGTCCATTACAATAATCAAGTCTAGAGAGAATTAAAGATCTGAGTACTCTTCCCACAATCGAAATAGTTAAATCTACCGTCCTAGCGAACTTACACAATTCCAAATCTACTGTTGCAAACATAAACATGTTAAGGGTATGCCAGGCTTTGGTTTCCCAGTCACTGATTGATTATGTTTTGAGTTTTTACATTCGAGTTTCGTTTTATTACAATTATTATACGTGTGTTTATGTATTACTATCTATATCTAAGGAAATTTATACTACATTTAGGAACTTAACTCAACAATAATTCCCCGATAATGTTTAAGAACATATTCATGAAGTTCGAATGAGGCAGAACAAAAATATCGAAGCGTAATGTAGGTCTAGCCTTAATTACTTTGTCTCTTCATTTTCGTCATTTTCGTCCCCAGTCATGAGGGTTGTGAGCCTGCTTGAAGGTAAACGGAGAAGAGAAAGGGACAATGTGTGGGTGTGTGCGTGTGTAGTTTATACGGAAATTTGTTAGGTTAGCTGTTCCACACACCAACCAAGCAATCAGCGAATCTAGACGGTCGTCCTTTTGACATTAGGAACTTTTAGATTTGCACGACGAGAACGTGGATTGCTACGTGTGACATCCTTTTTAGGCAATGTGACGTCCTTTTAAGGCACTGTCGGGCCAGTGCCTTAAAAGGACTTCACATTGCCTTAAAAGGATGTCACACCTAGCAGTCCACGTTCTCGTCGTGCAAATCTAAAAGTTCCTATTCTTTTCAAGATGGAAATTTCTGTAAGACTCATTACTATATTTTAGTCTGCCAATGTCATTGTGGGCAGTTATTTCTTGACTTGAATCGGGAGCGTGAATCAACCTAAGATTGTGCTTAAAGTAGATTGACCATGTTGGTGTGTAAGAGGGATTATTTTAATATTTGTTAAAATTACTGTAGCTATAAAATAAATTTGTCATTATTGCATCATGTAGGAAGGAGGTTTTCTAGGTTAAGTTGAATATAAAATCATCACGTGACATTTGACGATTCTACAAATGGTCTTGCTCGAAACTTAACGAATAATCTTCTCTAAATTAAAAACATTGTGTTATGGAACTGATTGTACGTGTAGTGTTGTGTGTTGTTCTTCTTCTTAGTATATATAATAAAAACGATATCGGTTTACTCATGGAACCCTGAATTTTTTAACACAAACAAGAGAAAGAGAAAGAGAGCGAGACAAAAATATTGACTTTGCCTGGAAACCACAGAAAATATGTCCTACGGACTGGCACGCTCTTTATATCATGTCACAGTATCGTAGGTACATACGACTGGGCTTGTAACAAAGGTAAAATCATATAGAAAAAATTATTTGAAAAATTATAAAAGGAAACGTACCTTCATTAAAATAATTTGTTATGATGTTCACGCTGCTTGGTTTTGTATTTAGAAATAATTTTGTCAATGATCACTGATTGTAACCTGAGGTGCGTGGGTGCTTAGAAGCTCAAAAACATGTTTTTTCGCATAAATTGTTTCAGAGTAAAAGTTCAATGAAAAACTTTTAAGTGTTAGCTTGTCAAAATGTGAGTAATGCTTCGTTCTGCTTTGAAACAAACATTCCTCGCTAAAATAGTATACGAGAAAACTCGGAAAGACATTTAACTGAAGTAAGAAATGGAAACAATATTTTGGCTTCAGTTTATGACACTCTACCTGATATTCAGGTCCACCATCCGTAACAGGATTTCACATGTGTCATAATGTAATTCAGGGAATAAGTGAAAGCTCTTAAACGTGAATACCGAACTACATTGATACATTTAGCTGTGGTATGCTAAACTTGAATGTTAGAAGGTTCTTGAACGTTAAGCAGATGTTGAAAAGATTGAGAAACCTTGAATTTTCCAGAAACATTTTGTGAAGAAAGCAACTGTACGAACATGAATTGCAATTGCTCGACATTTATTTCCGCTTCAAGGCGTTAACATTTAAAATAGGCAATATCTGCCTGTAATACCAATACACATACATGATGCAAATTGCTATGTACGAACATGAAAACTCAGGAACATAATTCTGCGAAACTCAAAACCAAAATACATGTAATATAATCCTATCTGCAATATCAAACTTAATCCTGAGGATCTCTGGTCACGTGATCACCAGAAAGGATAGTAGCTCCTCCCGGTAGCCCCCCAATTCATGGGGCTCTGAACGTGATCCACCAGCAGGATAGTAACTCCCGCTGATATCCCCCTCTTCTTGGGGTTCCTGTCCCCCTCATCACTCCTAAACGCGGACGCGTATCCCGGCCTGCTTGGCCAAAGATATTGGCAGTCCCGCGTGTTCAAATTAAATTATATAAAATTCGAAGCTCTATACCGTAACTGACTTAAACTACCATCCTTGTTCTCTGAATGAATATGTATTCTCTAACCTTGAAAACATCTACAAAAACATACATATAACGATAATTACATGTATACTCGTGATCGATCTCTCCAATCACCCCAACCTCCCAACCATAAAACAACACGTCACAATGACCTGTAACTTGACACACAGGATTAAAATCTCCGTGCGGCCCAGCCTCCCAACCGTAAGACATGTGATAATGGCCTGTAATTAAACACAGGATTAAGTTCTCCATGCAGCCTAACCTCCCATCCGTAAATCATGTGAAAATGACCTGTAGATAAATACAGGATTTAACTGTCCATGCAGCCCAACCTCCCATCCGTAAATCATGTGAAAAAGTTCTGTAGATAACTACAAGGTTTAACTGTCCGTGCAGCCCAACCTCCCAACCTTAAAACGATGTGTGACAATGACCTGTGAACAGGATTAACTCCCCGTGCAGCCCAACCTCCCAACCTTAACAGGGTGTCACTAATAAAATGTAATAGACTCAGTTTAAGACTTCCAAGACCACCAGAACCTTACTCAAAGTGTTTACACTAACATAGTGCTAAATACACATACATCCTACCCTGGGCACTTCCTGCCCGGACTTCCAACTAACTGCATGATCAAAGCTAAACAATACACAATATGCAGCATAACCTCCACGCCCAGTATCTCCATATCTGAACTTTGCCACCTTGTAATGTTAATACTATTCCTGTGCCAAAGTACCTGCCCCATACCTTTCTCCTAACCACCTAACCTTAAGGCAGGCTATAGCCAGTGCAGGCAACATAACCACTGTGACCTCTGCCCTGATATATGTCACTCCAACATAACTCCAGCTTAAATCCTTTGTGGTTCTTGACTCGGGACTAAGGCTTGAACTATGTACCAACTTATGGAGAAGGTTATGACTATTTCCTATTTTCAGACATGCCCAATTAAATCCACCTTAATGTACAAGAATTTGCAACTACCTCGCTCCCCAATCTTTGGCCTTGGAGCAGAATGTGTGCATAGATCATGTCCCCTTAACAACCATAATACATCATTGTCTTTAACTGTTTCAAACATGTCTGAGTAACAAACCCCCACTAACTATTCCTCATTCGTTGTTACACAACCTCGTAACGTGTGAACCCTAAATAGTCACTTGGGAATGGGTGGGGGGGAAACAATCGACTGCCTTGGACGGAAAATGAAGCGAGAATGGCTATTCAAAGCGCGCTCATTTGCACGCATAACTTTGCCAAATTATTTCCGCACTAGAAAATGTTCACATGCACACCACATGAGTCGGATCTTTACGCGCATATCCCGGCCTGCTTGGCCAAAGATATTGGCAGTCCCGCGTGTTCAAATTAAATTATATAAAATTAAAACCTCCACCCAATACTTTTTTCTTTTTTTCTTTTTTTTGTGATTAATTAATTAATTTATTATTATTATTATTTTTAAAAAAACTAGATTCAGCTTCTATACAGATCTCTTGAGATCTCCTACTTTCTCCCCCGGTTGATGTAGGTATTCATCCTGACCTATTTAACCATACACCTATGATGTCATCATAATTATGAACTATGCTCATTGCCGTTCACTTCTACACTTGTGTCATGCATTAAAGTTGGGTAACTATACATTTCATGTTGAGGAGTTAATGCATTTGCATTCTAAACTGTTTGGAGCTACTCCTGCTGCGCGAGGAAAGATAGGGGCAAAACCGGCTATTGTGATCGGACTTAAAGATCCGTCGAGCTAGCTACATTTCGTAGTCGGGAAAATTCCCCTATGGCCCACTGGTTCCTGAAACATTTAGTGCGACCAAGTCTTACTGACTCCAGTCCTTGCCAGCAGACTCAGGCTCCCTTATCACTAGACAATTATAATGTAATGCCATGTGACTTCAGATTTTCCAGATTCAGAATCAAAACATTTCCACCTCATAATATAAACAAAGCCAAAATACATTTACATTGACGAATCATACATCACCCTTTTACATGCGCACTGACTGCCTTATCCCCAGAGGTAACAAATTTGTGTCACAGTATATATCTTTTATAGATTACTTATTGAAACAAGCATGACTTGACAGTACAGAGTTATATATTCAATGTATCAGAATCTTCCACGACTGAATTACTTTTCAGTGTGTAATAGTATTTCTCATGCCTCCCGTTACCTGGATATCATCTTATATTTTCAAACCCAACCTCATGGAATAACCCAAATATAACTCAATTCAACTAATTCACTTTTATCGCTCACTTTAGGTTTTCATAGAATACTATTGACATTAGGCTGAATCTGTTCAGAGAAGGCCAGTGTCCTTGGCTGCAGATTCGAATTTATCGATGAGCATGTCCGAGCCCACATCTGAGAGATGAATTCCATCCCTATGGAACAGACTGTGCTCTTTGGTATCTATATTGTGCACTATCATTGATGTGTTCACCATCTGGGAGATTCTCCTCTTTGCGAATTTGTTAAGTGACTTCCGCACACCATCCATTGCCTCTTGTGATGTTGGGCCTGGTCTGCTACCGTAGTAAAACAATCTTGGAAGAATACCAGACCAGGCTATGTGGGTTCCTGGCATTCTTGCTCGTAGAGTTTGAATTGCTGTATCGATTGCGATTCTGCAACGGCAT
The DNA here is from genome assembly GCA_035222895.1 of Strongylocentrotus droebachiensis. Taxonomy (NCBI): domain Eukaryota; kingdom Metazoa; phylum Echinodermata; class Echinoidea; order Camarodonta; family Strongylocentrotidae; genus Strongylocentrotus; species Strongylocentrotus droebachiensis. Next base: position 341,595 of record JAVYIG010000730.1, on the reverse strand, counting down.
GCATCTCTCTGACCCAAGTCGTTTGTTCCCAGGTGAACGATCGCCAGTGCAGGTGGTGCGTTGTAATTCAACCTATTTGTGACCATTCGGGGGAGGTCATGGAGAGTAGCACCTCCTTGACCATGCCACTGTACTGCACCCTTCTCTGCTCCCATGTGCAGGCGGTTCTGTGCAGTGGCTCGCTCTTTGGCCCTTCTTACGATACTGTCCCCCACTTTCCAGACTCGGTTGCGAACTCGTCCTGAAATAAAATAGTTAAACTCCCGAAAGTAACATGTTCATATATTTGGGAAGAACAAAATATAAAATTTTCTTGTGAGCTTTATTTTCATAATTGTAATAACTCCCTAGTACTTAGTATGGAGTAAATGTAACTTATCTTATATAGCGCAAATAAACTTCACTGCGCCACCTACCCATCTTCCTAATTTGTTCTGGTGGCACACCATTCAAGGCAGCTGTGGTAGCTGCCCCAATTCGGAAAGAGTGAGTCCCATACCGACTAACATTCGCCCCAATTTGCTGAATGTTCTTTTTCAGGACTGCACTGAACTGGTACCTTGTAAGGGGGGAGCCATTCTCATGACAGAATAGTAGACCCTCTACCTGTGGCCTTGCTTAACCCGAGAAATGTCAATCTTTTGGTAGGCCCCTCGGATTTCTTTGCCGCTAATGGAACCCCTAACTCCTCACAGATTCCTTTGAGAACTTGTACCATCTCGAGGCATGACACGCCCCCGTGCTCTATTGAACTAACACACAAGAAGTCATCAACATAGTGTATAATCCCGTTTGAGCCACTTCGCTCCCGAACACAATATTCTATGAATGTGGAAAAGGTCTCGAAATACGCTGGAGCACATCTGACCCCCATGGGCAAGCATTTGTCGAGATAATATTTCCCCTCAAATTTGACCCCTAACACCTCAAAATCTTTCGGGTGCATAGGCAACAATCGAAAGGCGGACTTAATATCCTCCTTAGCCAAGTCAGCTCCCATTCCAGCCTCGGCGACCATCTCAACCGCTGTATCAAATCTAGTATATTCCACTTTACAATGCTCATCTGCAATAAAATCATTCACAGAGTATCCAGGCGGGTATGATAAATGATTGATTAATCGATAATCCCCCGGGGATTTCTTTGGCACCAGGCCAATTGGGTTTGTTCTCAATTTTTTTAGTGGCCTGGACTCAAAGGGACCTATGTATCGCCCTAGCTTAATCTCCTTCCGTATCTTCTCTTGTGTAATGTCCTTGTTATTTTCTGCTGATTTTAGGTTGGGTAAGTCTACTGGCATGCGAGGGCCTGTATAATTCAAACAAAATCCTTCTGTGAAACCACTTTCCAAAAACCTGGCTGCTCGCTCATTTGGGTAGCTTTTTAACAATTGTTGTAGGCTCTTTATTTTAATGGGTGACTTCCCCAAGGATATAACCTGTCCTGTAATCTGTACATCTCTACTGTTACTGTGTATTTCACCTTCAAGCCTGTCCTGATTTCTATTTTTTGTGTGTTCTATCTGTCTCCTAGGAATTGCCTTGTTTGGCTAGTGCTAGGGTTATATGTTCGCTTCCATTCCCTCCTGTTGGACCATGGGGCCGATCGCCCGAGTGGACGGTCTTGGCCACGAACTCCCCGAGGAGGTCCCCCTCCCACTACATGAAGGAGCCACAATTCTCCATCTATACCTGCCCAAGATCCACCTTTCTTGTGGTAGCGGTGACGAAATTCGATATCATAATCTCTCCACCCATACCCATAATAGCGCGAAGCAGCAGATCGAATAAGGTGGCAGTATTTCAGTAAGTCTTGTGCGCAATTCAAATTTGCTTCCAAAACAATGCTAGCATACACAAGAAATGCATTAGTCCACAACTCTATGGTTGCAATCTTATTCTTGGATGTCGCGCTGACAGGTTTCAATACCAATCTCCCGTCTTCCTGAGTCATTGCCAAATTCGTCCTTTGTTCGTCTCTAGCTTCCCACTGTGTGTGTGCTGTCACCTCTTGGGCATTCACTAACACATTAAAATCCACATACTCGCCTTTCCATATTTTCTCCCTAATGTTATTGGGAATGGCCGAGCTTAGTCTATCTCCAACTGGCCGTAGTGGGGATTGGGGCGGGGAGTCATTTACTGCGAACCCGGACCTATGCTCGGTATGTGGATCCGATGAATTACCGATACCTGTGTAGCTAGGTCTGCTGTTATTATCATACTGACTTCCGATTGGCCTAGATCTATATTGAATGCCTCTTGAGACATGCCCTTGATTCCCCGACTCCAAGTCAACATGGGGCACGATTGTAGGGAACGAAGTTAAAAGTGGGTTCGCCCTTATGTGACTATTGTCTGCCCCTCTGTGTGGCCTGGGGCTTGTCGTACCGACCCCAGCACTAATTGCTGTGCAATTAGCCATAGATCTAACTTCGGTTGAAGTATCATTAGTACTAGTGGGTAGATCAAGATCTAGATCTATCCGTACCTCACCTGTTGACTGTAACTGCAACTGTGATCCCGGCTGTGATGGTTGGGTATTCAGGGCTGCTGCTGGTGGTGGTGGGGTGCTCGAAATTGCTGGTGGGATGCCTGCTGCCGGTAATGCCGGGATCGCTTCAGGTAGGCCTACTCCGCTGTCTACTGTTAGCGGCCGAGACTGCACTGCCCGTGCCCTCTCTGTGCTGCTTGCCTGACGACAGCGCCTCGCCCGTCCGTTGATGCTTGTGGGTGAGCCACTGCTGGCCGGAGTTTGCGCTGAATTGTTAGTTTTCTTGCTAATTGAGCTGGCTCTAGTGCCCTTCCGACTCTTTTCAGCTGTTCTCTGTCTTTTCTGCTGGGCATTAGCACCGCCATTGGCGCACTCATTGGTCTTTCTCTTTCCCATTTCGCTATTTTTTTATTTTTTTATTTTTTATTTTTTGCAGCTCTAAAACAATCGACTGCCTTGAACGGAAAATGAAGCGAGAATGGCTATTCAAAGCGCGCTCATTTGCACGCATAACTTTGCCAAATTATTTCCGCACTAGAAAATGTTCACATGCACACCACATGAGTCGGATCTTTACGCGCATGTTTTGATACTTCTGACCCCAAAGTTTGTTGACCTGATTCGAACTCTTGCTTCTCCCAAAATGTGCTGATCAGTTTATGCTGATCACATTATTGTTTTTACAGTGTTGTACATTATTTATTAAAAGAATGTCAGAACTAAACAAGTTTATCTAGGCATTCATATCAAGTTTATGGTGACACACCACCTGAGACACAATCTTGAAGCGGGACTGCGCTATTTATAGCTACTTGCGCCCTCTATGCAGCAAATAATGCCTAAGCGGTACCCGTTGATCCCCTTTTTGTTATGTTAATTGAGAGCTGATATGACGAGATAACCACCTGTCAGTGACCAAACAGGGAGGTCTAATCCTTCCTTGCTAATTCAAATTCAAATAATTTATTCACTCAATATAAAAAACAGACACATAGAATTGCGAATAAACGCATACATGTATAACAAATATAAAAAGATGGACATAGCAAAAACAGTAGATGACAACACAAATAACATAAATTGAGTGGGGATCAGATTAAAGATCTACTTAAAGATCTTGTGAATTCGACCCCTTAAAATAAAATAAATTACATTGTATACTGTTGCATGTACAACAACAGGAGGGATACAGCTACAGCTGGGTCAGAGAGAAACAAGAGAGGGAGATAGATAGAGAGGGAGAGAGAGAGAGAGAGAGAGAGGGGAAGAGGAAGGAAAATTGAAGGAGAGAAAGGCAAGATGAGAAGTAAAGTTAATACATAGGATGAAATTAGACCCAATCAGAATAATAGTACATTCAAAATACAAAATAGAAATAACAATTATAAAAAGAAAAAACCCATACAAACCAGGGATATAACAATTAACATAGACATAAACAACAAACAACAGGTGACTCAATGTGGATAAGATTGTAAAAGCCTTTCTTTGTATTGTCTCTTGAAAACATTCAGAGAGCATGCAGATTTTAGATAAGGTGGCAATGCATTCCATAGTTTGGGACCTGCATAGTAAATTGTCTTTTGAGAAACTGAAGTTCTTGCATATGGGATGTGAAAGTCTGCATTTGAACGAGTACAGTGGGAGTGGATTGAAGAGTTAGTGGAAACATAGCGAGTCAGGGATAATGGCAAGATCTGTCTCTGACAAGAGAACATAAAAATGGCCAGTCTTAATTCATACAAAATCGAATACATTCAAGATTTTTAATTGAGTAAATAAAGGTTTAGTGGAGGCAAGGAAAGGCATTTTACAAATTATCCTCACTGCTCTTTTTTGCAATCTATATACTCTTAACATTTTTACTTGAGAAGCCGAGGCCCAGACAATATTGCAATATATAAGAAAAGGGTAAATGAGTGTGTAGTAAAGAGATAACAAAATATTTCTAGGCAGATAGTTTAGTTTGTTCATTACACCAATATTTCGTGAAATTGTTGTACATATGTAATTTACATGGTCATGCTAAAGTATTGCAGACAGGCTTTAAATGGTTTTCCCCTGTTAATTAGGACCCTTCCCAGAATATGTTCGTTTGCCTAAAAAGTTTGTGGTGGATGTATAAAACCATTAGGGCTGTTACCATGTTAAAGGTACGATGTCCCATTTAAAGGCCAAACAAATAAAAAAATTAAATTCCAACGGCATTTCAAAGATAATACTAATTTAGAACTTCCCTAAACAAGGGGGGCTTGAAAATGTCTTGTGGGGAATAATAAGTGGGGAAATAACGACTATTAGTTGTGTAATGGACTTAAGAGCTATAGAGCCAGTAAGTCATAGTCTGATTTTCAGACCATTGTACTTAAACATTACGTGAATGACCACAAATTTAGCCTTTTTGGGGAAGGGGGACAGGTTTAGAAAATAAGAGAAAGCGAAAGAAAAAAAGATGGTGAAAAAAGAAAAGATATAGTAAAGTGTCTTCCGCATTGATGCTTGAAATGCAAAATATATAATTTCACAGCTTATCTTGTGTATTTGATGACTAAATACAAATATCGGCGCCCCACGCATTATTTGGGTTCCGGAGAGTTCGTTTACGGACAAGAGGCCCTTATAGCCCTTACTTGATGTCCCGTACGCCTATGTGTACGAGGTATGGAAAACAAATCCATTTTGATGAATTTTGGATTGGGGAGAGGCGAAAATGTGTAACTCCTAAAAGGGTGCCGCGAATAAGGTTGAAAACCACTGATCTAGTAGACTAAAGACTGTCCCCCTCCCAATGCCTGAATCCACGCTACGTCACGGTTTTACATGTATAAAGGAATTTGCGGTTCATTGCAAAGCTATATAAAACAATATTCTTGGAGAAAGTCTCGAAAATTAACTTTCCATGTCCTCTTAGGTCCAGAAGCATCCATCGACCCGGTTGTTGAAACCATTCCGGAGATTAATGTTACATCCGGTGAAAAGGGGCTACTGAAATGTAGTTACGAACGTAAACCATATGTCGTCTATTGAATTTTCACGAATGAGTCGTCATCCAGTAATCTGCTAGTTGCCCTACATCAATACAGCCTGGTCGGAGAAAGGAGTGGCCCGGGGTACGACGAAGGGCGATTTAACATTACTAACGACTATTCTCTTCTTATACATGACGACAGCGTGAAGGATGAGGGCAAATACACCTGTAAGGTTGCAGACCTTGAGCTAAATCGAGTGTTTCTTAATCATACCAATGTTAATGTTTTACATTGCTGGTATAATGTACAACTACTTTCTATTTCAATGAATTGTGCAATATATTGACTAAATGGATCACTAAGTATTCTTGTAATTTGTAGTAAAGAAAAATAAATATGTAACCCCAAATCATAACTGACGACAAAGACTTTGGTTAGGGGGGGTGTAGTGAGCAATACAAATTTTTTTTTAAATTGTAATCGAACAAATTGTAAAGAATCACTACCCACCCAATTTTAAAAATATCCCAAAAATGTGTATTACCTTTAAAGCAATTGGTAACATTGTTCAGAAGCGAAAAAATAGGTAAGGTAGGGACTTCAATGGTAAATGTACAATTAAAGATAATCTGAAAGTTAGAGTGAAAACAGATCATTATTAATGATACAAATTGGGAAAAACTGATCTGATCTTTTCCTCATTTCCCTAGCTATATAATTACAATTTAATTACATTTTAGGTGAATGGAAATTGTCACAAAGCAATGAATTGGCTTTTTATACCATCCCAAACAATGAAGTGTTGAAAGATTTTTAAGAGCCTGTTTCATGTCTTATTTTCATGAAATAACTGTTTGGAAAATTGAAAAATGGTTGGGAGAATTTGATGTTAGAGGGTGTCGCACATGTTACACGTGATATTGTCAAAGGAATGCATGTAGCCTTAATAATAGGATATGTAGACACTAATGTAGGAACTCATAGACAAAATATTCATGGCTTCCATGGTGAGGACAGATAAGAGAGAGAGGTTTGCGGTTATACCATTAATTCTTTCGACAGGGTTAAGTTGACCCTGCAGAGGGCTGAGGCATGCTCTATATCGACGTTTCAATAGGTTTGAAGTTGAAGTATTATTTATTCCACATTTTACATAAAAAAACAGTTTATATTCTTTTTTTATTTTGTTTGTACAAGCGTATATTATACATTATAAGAGAAGAATTTCACACAAGAAAAAAAGAAAAAAATTCAAATCAAATTATGTACTCAAAATAAGTACGAAAATTTCAAAATATGTAGATATAACAGGCAAGGTAAAACAATGTAAAATGTGGGGAGCCTAAATAAAAAGCATGGCTTGAATGTGAATAGGCTCCCATACTGAGTAACACAATGTAGTCAGTCTGAATTTAAAAGGTATTATAGGAGGCGGAAACGGAGTAGTATAGTATGAGATTGTAAAGACGTACAAGGAGAGTGAACTTGTGAAGAAAAGAAAAATAGAATAAAGAGTAAAGAGAATAATATAATAATGATAAGTAGGAGAAGGTGAACAATTGAAGAATGAAGAAGAAGACGAAGACGAAGAAGAAGTGGAAGAAGAAGAGGCAGAATAAGATAAAGCAAATCGATGAAATCAATGGCATTGTAAAATAACAAAAACAAGGTCTGTATAACCACCTGTACCTCTTCGTGATTTCTTGTGTTGATTACTCAAACGATAATGATTATTAATAATGTATTACTTTACCTACAACAGTACACGCAATGAGACCTCTCGTTAGGGTTCACCAATGTGGAAGTAACAATCGTGTCTCTGTGAATGTGATGGACAATCCAAAGGCAAGCTGTATGATCCAGATCAAACGTAACCAACGGCATGTGCAGATAGATTGTCTCGTTGAGGGCGCCAAGCCACAGGTAGACATGTCCTGGTTTGATAATACCACTCTACAGGACATATTGAAAGGTACATCTTTAATAATTACCCAAGGAAAACGAGAGGGAACTGTTGATCAAAAACTAACTGTGATAGTAGAGGTTTCTGAATTTCAGTCCGAGCAAAAGTATTTCGTCTTCACCTGCATTGCTGAGGGCCCGGCAGTTGGAGGAAAAGCATGCATGGCTGTTGGGATCAACAATGTTCCACCTGGAGGTGAGAGTCTTTCAATTTAAGAAATATACCTTACCAAAAGCTAAGTGTAAACCAACTTTTGTAATTAGTTCAATCATTTGAAATTAGTAAAAAGGGAGAAAATGGCGAGAGTAAAATCGGACCAATAAGAATGTAGAGTTTACTAAACTTATTCGATTCAGCAAAATTTTTCATTTGGTCAGTAGGTTGTGAAGAAGTGCAGGAAAACTTCCCAGTTTGTCGTGTAAAAAATATGAGTAATTTCTGTGTTTTTTTCCTAAGTGCCTTCTCCCTTCGGGCACTTCTCGAATATATATACTATGCATATCAAATCATCATAGGTCCCCAAGGATATAACCTGTCCTGTAATCTGTACATCTCTACTGTTACTGTGTATTTCACCTTCAAGCCTGTCCTGATTTCTATTTTTTGTGTGTTCTATCTGTCTCCTAGGAATTGCCTTGTTTGGCTAGTGCTAGGGTTATATGTTCGCTTCCATTCCCTCCTGTTGGACCATGGGGCCGATCGCCCGAGTGGACGGTCTTGGCCACGAACTCCCCGAGGAGGTCCCCCTCCCACTACATGAAGGAGCCACAATTCTCCATCTATACCTGCCCAAGATCCACCTTTCTTGTGGTAGCGGTGACGAAATTCGATATCATAATCTCTCCACCCATACCCATAATAGCGCGAAGCAGCAGATCGAATAAGGTGGCAGTATTTCAGTAAGTCTTGTGCGCAATTCAAATTTGCTTCCAAAACAATGCTAGCATACACAAGAAATGCATTAGTCCACAACTCTATGGTTGCAATCTTATTCTTGGATGTCGCGCTGACAGGTTTCAATACCAATCTCCCGTCTTCCTGAGTCATTGCCAAATTCGTCCTTTGTTCGTCTCTAGCTTCCCACTGTGTGTGTGCTGTCACCTCTTGGGCATTCACTAACACATTAAAATCCACATACTCGCCTTTCCACATTTTCTCCCTAATGTTATTGGGAATGGCCGAGCCTAGTCTATCTCCAACTGGCCGTAGTGGGGATTGGGGCGGGGAGTCATTTACTGCGAACCCGGACCTATGCTCGGTATGTGGATCCGATGAATTACCGATACCTGTGTAGCTAGGTCTGCTGTTATTATCATACTGACTTCCGATTGGCCTAGATCTATATTGAATGCCTCTTGAGACATGCCCTTGATTCCCCGACTCCAAGTCAACATGGGGCACGATTGTAGGGAACGAAGTTAAAAGTGGGTTCGCCCTTATGTGACTATTGTCTGCCCCTCTGTGTGGCCTGGGGCTTGTCGTACCGACCCCAGCACTAATTGCTGTGCAATTAGCCATAGATCTAACTTCGGTTGAAGTATCATTAGTACTAGTGGGTAGATCAAGATCTAGATCTATCCGTACCTCACCTGTTGACTGTAACTGCAACTGTGATCCCGGCTGTGATGGTTGGGTATTCAGGGCTGCTGCTGGTGGTGGTGGGGTGCTCGAAATTGCTGGTGGGATGCCTGCTGCCGGTAATGCCGGGATCGCTTCAGGTAGGCCTACTCCGCTGTCTACTGTTAGCGGCCGAGACTGCACTGCCCGTGCCCTCTCTGTGCTGCTTGCCTGACGACAGCGCCTCGCCCGTCCGTTGATGCTTGTGGGTGAGCCACTGCTGGCCGGAGTTTGCGCTGAATTGTTAGTTTTCTTGCTAATTGAGCTGGCTCTAGTGCCCTTCCGACTCTTTTCAGCTGTTCTCTGTCTTTTCTGCTGGGCATTAGCACCGCCATTGGCGCACTCATTGGTCTTTCTCTTTCCCATTTCGCTATTTTTTTATTTTTTTATTTTTTATTTTTTGCAGCTCTAAAACAATCGACTGCCTTGAACGGAAAATGAAGCGAGAATGGCTATTCAAAGCGCGCTCATTTGCACGCATAACTTTGCCAAATTATTTCCGCACTAGAAAATGTTCACATGCACACCACATGAGTCGGATCTTTACGCGCATGTTTTGATACTTCTGACCCCAAAGTTTGTTGACCTGATTCGAACTCTTGCTTCTCCCAAAATGTGCTGATCAGTTTATGCTGATCACATTATTGTTTTTACAGTGTTGTACATTATTTATTAAAAGAATGTCAGAACTAAACAAGTTTATCTAGGCATTCATATCAAGTTTATGGTGACACACCACCTGAGACACAATCTTGAAGCGGGACTGCGCTATTTATAGCTACTTGCGCCCTCTATGCAGCAAATAATGCCTAAGCGGTACCCGTTGATCCCCTTTTTGTTATGTTAATTGAGAGCTGATATGACGAGATAACCACCTGTCAGTGACCAAACAGGGAGGTCTAATCCTTCCTTGCTAATTCAAATTCAAATAATTTATTCACTCAATATAAAAAACAGACACATAGAATTGCGAATAAACGCATACATGTATAACAAATATAAAAAGATGGACATAGCAAAAACAGTAGATGACAACACAAATAACATAAATTGAGTGGGGATCAGATTAAAGATCTACTTAAAGATCTTGTGAATTCGACCCCTTAAAATAAAATAAATTACATTGTATACTGTTGCATGTACAACAACAGGAGGGATACAGCTACAGCTGGGTCAGAGAGAAACAAGAGAGAGGGAGATAGATAGAGAGGGAGAGAGAGAGAGAGAGAGAGAGGGGAAGAGGAAGGAAAATTGAAGGAGAGAAAGGCAAGATGAGAAGTAAAGTTAATACATAGGATGAAATTAGACCCAATCAGAATAATAGTACATTCAAAATACAAAATAGAAATAACAATTATAAAAAGAAAAAACCCATACAAACCAGGGATATAACAATTAACATAGACATAAACAACAAACAACAGGTGACTCAATGTGGATAAGATTGTAAAAGCCTTTCTTTGTATTGTCTCTTGAAAACATTCAGAGAGCATGCAGATTTTAGATAAGGTGGCAATGCATTCCATAGTTTGGGACCTGCATAGTAAATTGTCTTTTGAGAAACTGAAGTTCTTGCATATGGGATGTGAAAGTCTGCATTTGAACGAGTACAGTGGGAGTGGATTGAAGAGTTAGTGGAAACATAGCGAGTCAGGGATAATGGCAAGATCTGTCTCTGACAAGAGAACATAAAAATGGCCAGTCTTAATTCATACAAAATCGAATACATTCAAGATTTTTAATTGAGTAAATAAAGGTTTAGTGGAGGCAAGGAAAGGCATTTTACAAATTATCCTCACTGCTCTTTTTTGCAATCTATATACTCTTAACATTTTTACTTGAGAAGCCGAGGCCCAGACAATATTGCAATATATAAGAAAAGGGTAAATGAGTGTGTAGTAAAGAGATAACAAAATATTTCTAGGCAGATAGTTTAGTTTGTTCATTACACCAATATTTCGTGAAATTGTTGTACATATGTAATTTACATGGTCATGCTAAAGTATTGCAGACAGGCTTTAAATGGTTTTCCCCTGTTAATTAGGACCCTTCCCAGAATATGTTCGTTTGCCTAAAAAGTTTGTGGTGGATGTATAAAACCATTAGGGCTGTTACCATGTTAAAGGTACGATGTCCCATTTAAAGGCCAAACAAATAAAAAAATTAAATTCCAACGGCATTTCAAAGATAATACTAATTTAGAACTTCCCTAAACAAGGGGGGCTTGAAAATGTCTTGTGGGGAATAATAAGTGGGGAAATAACGACTATTAGTTGTGTAATGGACTTAAGAGCTATAGAGCCAGTAAGTCATAGTCTGATTTTCAGACCATTGTACTTAAACATTACGTGAATGACCACAAATTTAGCCTTTTTGGGGAAGGGGGACAGGTTTAGAAAATAAGAGAAAGCGAAAGAAAAAAAGATGGTGAAAAAAGAAAAGATATAGTAAAGTGTCTTCCGCATTGATGCTTGAAATGCAAAATATATAATTTCACAGCTTATCTTGTGTATTTGATGACTAAATACAAATATCGGCGCCCCACGCATTATTTGGGTTCCGGAGAGTTCGTTTACGGACAAGAGGCCCTTATAGCCCTTACTTGATGTCCCGTACGCCTATGTGTACGAGGTATGGAAAACAAATCCATTTTGATGAATTTTGGATTGGGGAGAGGCGAAAATGTGTAACTCCTAAAAGGGTGCCGCGAATAAGGTTGAAAACCACTGATCTAGTAGACTAAAGACTGTCCCCCTCCCAATGCCTGAATCCACGCTACGTCACGGTTTTACATGTATAAAGGAATTTGCGGTTCATTGCAAAGCTATATAAAACAATATTCTTGGAGAAAGTCTCGAAAATTAACTTTCCATGTCCTCTTAGGTCCAGAAGCATCCATCGACCCGGTTGTTGAAACCATTCCGGAGATTAATGTTACATCCGGTGAAAAGGGGCTACTGAAATGTAGTTACGAACGTAAACCATATGTCGTCTATTGAATTTTCACGAATGAGTCGTCATCCAGTAATCTGCTAGTTGCCCTACATCAATACAGCCTGGTCGGAGAAAGGAGTGGCCCGGGGTACGACGAAGGGCGATTTAACATTACTAACGACTATTCTCTTCTTATACATGACGACAGCGTGAAGGATGAGGGCAAATACACCTGTAAGGTTGCAGACCTTGAGCTAAATCGAGTGTTTCTTAATCATACCAATGTTAATGTTTTACATTGCTGGTATAATGTACAACTACTTTCTATTTCAATGAATTGTGCAATATATTGACTAAATGGATCACTAAGTATTCTTGTAATTTGTAGTAAAGAAAAATAAATATGTAACCCCAAATCATAACTGACGACAAAGACTTTGGTTAGGGGGGGTGTAGTGAGCAATACAAATTTTTTTAAAAATTGTAATCGAACAAATTGTAAAGAATCACTACCCACCCAATTTTAAAAATATCCCAAAAATGTGTATTACCTTTAAAGCAATTGGTAACATTGTTCAGAAGCGAAAAAATAGGTAAGGTAGGGACTTCAATGGTAAATGTACAATTAAAGATAATCTGAAAGTTAGAGTGAAAACAGATCATTATTAATGATACAAATTGGGAAAAACTGATCTGATCTTTTCCTCATTTCCCTAGCTATATAATTACAATTTAATTACATTTTAGGTGAATGGAAATTGTCACAAAGCAATGAATTGGCTTTTTATACCATCCCAAACAATGAAGTGTTGAAAGATTTTTAAGAGCCTGTTTCATGTCTTATTTTCATGAAATAACTGTTTGGAAAATTGAAAAATGGTTGGGAGAATTTGATGTTAGAGGGTGTCGCACATGTTACACGTGATATTGTCAAAGGAATGCATGTAGCCTTAATAATAGGATATGTAGACACTAATGTAGGAACTCATAGACAAAATATTCATGGCTTCCATGGTGAGGACAGATAAGAGAGAGAGGTTTGCGGTTATACCATTAATTCTTTCGACAGGGTTAAGTTGACCCTGCAGAGGGCTGAGGCATGCTCTATATCGACGTTTCAATAGGTTTGAAGTTGAAGTATTATTTATTCCACATTTTACATAAAAAAACAGTTTATATTCTTTTTTTATTTTGTTTGTACAAGCGTATATTATACATTATAAGAGAAGAATTTCACACAAGAAAAAAAGAAAAAAATTCAAATCAAATTATGTACTCAAAATAAGTACGAAAATTTCAAAATATGTAGATATAACAGGCAAGGTAAAACAATGTAAAATGTGGGGAGCCTAAATAAAAAGCATGGCTTGAATGTGAATAGGCTCCCATACTGAGTAACACAATGTAGTCAGTCTGAATTTAAAAGGTATTATAGGAGGCGGAAACGGAGTAGTATAGTATGAGATTGTAAAGACGTACAAGGAGAGTGAACTTGTGAAGAAAAGAAAAATAGAATAAAGAGTAAAGAGAATAATATAATAATGATAAGTAGGAGAAGGTGAACAATTGAAGAATGAAGAAGAAGACGAAGACGAAGAAGAAGTGGAAGAAGAAGAGGCAGAATAAGATAAAGCAAATCGATGAAATCAATGGCATTGTAAAATAACAAAAACAAGGTCTGTATAACCACCTGTACCTCTTCGTGATTTCTTGTGTTGATTACTCAAACGATAATGATTATTAATAATGTATTACTTTACCTACAACAGTACACGCAATGAGACCTCTCGTTAGGGTTCACCAATGTGGAAGTAACAATCGTGTCTCTGTGAATGTGATGGACAATCCAAAGGCAAGCTGTATGATCCAGATCAAACGTAACCAACGGCATGTGCAGATAGATTGTCTCGTTGAGGGCGCCAAGCCACAGGTAGACATGTCCTGGTTTGATAATACCACTCTACAGGACATATTGAAAGGTACATCTTTAATAATTACCCAAGGAAAACGAGAGGGAACTGTTGATCAAAAACTAACTGTGATAGTAGAGGTTTCTGAATTTCAGTCCGAGCAAAAGTATTTCGTCTTCACCTGCATTGCTGAGGGCCCGGCAGTTGGAGGAAAAGCATGCATGGCTGTTGGGATCAACAATGTTCCACCTGGAGGTGAGAGTCTTTCAATTTAAGAAATATACCTTACCAAAAGCTAAGTGTAAACCAACTTTTGTAATTAGTTCAATCATTTGAAATTAGTAAAAAGGGAGAAAATGGCGAGAGTAAAATCGGACCAATAAGAATGTAGAGTTTACTAAACTTATTCGATTCAGCAAAATTTTTCATTTGGTCAGTAGGTTGTGAAGAAGTGCAGGAAAACTTCCCAGTTTGTCGTGTAAAAAATATGAGTAATTTCTGTGTTTTTTTCCTAAGTGCCTTCTTCCTTCGGGCACTTCTCGAATATATATACTATGCATATCAAATCATCATAGGTCCTGTAAAAAGACCCTCCCGCGGCATACTTTTGGTTGAAAAAAAAATGACGTTTTAGTTATGTTGTGTAATGAAACAAATAGAAAAGTTTTTACGGCACTATGTCACGATGACATTAACCAGTCAGCCAATTTGAAATGCCAATAATTATGTACAGTGATCATAACTTTTAAAACTCTCAACTTTCCTTTTTTGATCCGGTTTGATTTAGACTTTCACCAGCCATGCCATTCTGCTTTTCTGATTTGTTTGTTTTCCCTTACCGTAGTTGTCCATTAATATTGGATTATCTCCATAACACTAGTATATTCTTACGTGATCATGGTGCTGTCAATTCAGTTTTACATGGCTTTTGCATGAATAAACCCAAATCGTTGACACTTCTGTTTTGAAAGATGATAATGAAAATCATGGTTAATTAAAAATCATTTACGTGGCGCCATATTTTTGATAAAAACATTCATGACAAACTTAAAGGTCTGTGTTTACAAACGGGAGGGAATACTTGGATTGTCTTTTAATACTCAAACATATCGAGGCCTATCTTGATAAAGATAATTAGTTTACTATGCCTTCTTATAATTAAAGGATCTTGTTTAGTATCAGCAAGAATTTTGGCATTGGTGGGGATGGTGGTGTTGGGGGTTTTGACGCTGGTTATCCAAATACCTGTACTCATCTGGAAGTGGAAGACATACAAAAGATGACAACGTAGAGAAGGTAACACGATCAAATTTTCTGTCATTAATTACAACGACTATCCTCAACCTTATTTCAAAAAACATACTTAAGGCCTGCATATGATACAACCTTCCGTATGTACTTCATTTAGATTAGGCTATCCTCGCTTCAAATGAAGGAATATATCGCCGCGCCCTTTAATGGCACCAAGTCACACCAAAGAGTTGCAATTCATTAAGTATATTTTAAAAAGAAAAAAGGTCCCTATTTCCTGTGTAAATACATGTACATCTATTATTATCTTATTAAATACATAAATCCCATTTCAGATCAAACAGTAAGTCTACGATAACGGGATCAACGAGTAAAGAAAGAAAAGAAAAACTAGCATATGTAATTATCAAACTAGTGGAGTTAAGAATTATTAATTTGGATAATTTTATTTATTTGTTGACGTTATTAGATGATGTTATTCATGTGTGTTGATTACGTTTAAATTCATCCCCTGAGAACAATGACGATATAATCGAAACTTAGTTTGTATCCATCATTAAGCTGCACGTGATAATAGAAAATGGATTGATAATGACAAGCAATATTTATACCATGTTGCGAATTTTTAAAATATTTTCTTTACGCTTATAAAC
Organism: Strongylocentrotus droebachiensis; assembly: GCA_035222895.1. Taxonomy (NCBI): domain Eukaryota; kingdom Metazoa; phylum Echinodermata; class Echinoidea; order Camarodonta; family Strongylocentrotidae; genus Strongylocentrotus; species Strongylocentrotus droebachiensis. The sequence goes on along the minus strand of JAVYIG010000730.1, from coordinate 325,805 downwards.
AGATGGCGATCTTCCAATGGATAATGAAAGGATACCAATAAGTGAGTAGGCTAATCATTCACAATATAAATTCAAACTACCCCCTTAAAGGTAATACAAAGTTTTGGTATGGGGTCATGAATTTGGTTCAAATGAACATATTGGACGCATATGCGGTCCTACAATATTCAGTGATCGTTGTCGCGGTTGAAATCGGGTCTAAAGTTATGAAATTGTAAATAATAAACTCTTTATGTTGTATAGCTCCCTCTCAAGGTCAAGATATAAATTAAGCTATAAAACAATGTTTCTTGACTAAAATCTACCGATTAGTTGTTCCCGTTCGGAAATTATATATCACAACTACATATTCTGAGATTTTCATGGTTGCAGCTACCATTGTACGGCCGTAGGCGCTATTTGAAATTTATCAGAATTTACCGGGAGCACCGGGAAATTTTTATATTCCATTTTTCTCGAAAGCAGAAGTAGTTTAGGGGCTAAATTTTCTAGTGCTTATAATACATCCACAGGGGCATTCAAATATATCAAAATTGTAAAGAATCACTAACCACCCAATTTTCAAAATTTTCAGAAACTTTGTATTACCTTTAAATATAATAGTTTTTTTAATTTATAACCGGACTTTGTGGAAAGTTTTCCCCGGGCTAAACAAGTTATCCAATAACATGTACTTCTTCTATTACTACTACTACTACTACCACCACAACTATTACCATTATTATTATTATTACCATTATAATTAATACTACTATCACGACTACTACTGTCACTAGCACTGCCACTACTGCAACTATTACTACTGCTACTACTACTACTTCTACTACTACTACTACTACTACTACTACTACTACTACTACTACCACCACTACTACTACTACTAATACTACCACTACTACTACCACCACTATAAATACTACTTGTACTACTAATACTACTACTACTACTACTACTACTACTACTACTACTACTACTGCTTCTACTACTACTATTACCACTAGTATTATTACTACAACAACTAGCACTACTACGACTGCTATTATTACTACTACTCCTACTACAACCACAACTATTTATACTACTACCCCCGAAATTAGCACCGATAATACCACTACTACTACAATTACCCCAATTACAACTTCTACTACTACTACTACTGCTGATGCTGCTGCTACTACCATTACAACTACTACTGCTAGTTCTACTACTATACTTAATAATACTACCATTACTACTATCACTACTACTGCTATTTTTACTACTACTCCTACTACAACCACAACTATTTATACTACTACCCCCGAAATTAGCACCGATAATACCACTACTACTACAATTACCCCAATTACAACTTCTACTACTACTACTACTGCTGATGCTGCTGCTGCTACTACCATTACCATTACAACTACTACTGCTAGTTCTACTACTATACTTAATAATACTACCATTACTACTATCACTATTACTGCTATTTTTTACTACTACTACTAGTACTACTACTACTACTACTACTAAGAGGGGTAAGAGGACACTTTTTTTTGGGGGGGTCTCGAAATTTGAAAAATTGACATTTTGCTCCGTTGGGGGGGGGGGGGGGGGTAAGGTCAGCTTTTTTAGGTCAACCATGTGAATTTGTTTTTTTATTTATTTATTTATTTAAAAAAAATATATATAATAATAATACCAAAAAAATAATAAAAAAGGGGGGGGGTTTAGAGAAATTTAGGGGGGGGGGGGCGTTTACACACAAAAAATTACCAAAGGGGGGGGTTAACCCCCCAAACCCTCCCCCTGTGTACGCGCCTGCTACTTCTACTACCACAATTACTACTACAACTACTACTACAACAACTACTACTACTACAATTTATATGATTACTACCACTACGACAACTACTATATTACCAATACTACTAATTCTACTTTGACTACACCAATATTGCTATTACTGCTACTTCTAATAATACAACTGCTTTTTCATCGATTACTACTATTACTACTACGACCAGTTCTACCACTACTACTACCACTACTACTACTATGACGACTTCTAGTATGATTACTACTACTACTACTACTACTACTACTTCTACTACCACAATTACTACTACAACTACTACTACTACAACTGCTACTACTACTACTAATACTACTATTGCTATGATTACCATTCATTACAACTAGATTATCACTACAGAAAGTAATCATTATAAAATTTGAACTGATGAGACTGTATTTTTTTCATCCGAAGGGTATGCTATCCGCGTCATCATATTATTCTTGTTCTTGTGTATTATCTGTCACCGATAACCAAAGGATGGCATAAGCCCAAGTTGCAGCAGTTACCACCGCCAACGGTTTTTTCAGAATGAATTCAGAATGAAGATACATTTATTATGTCAACACATAGTATCAGGATAGATTTTGTTTCTATTAGAAAACAAAAATGCGAATCATGTACAAAATATCCGATAGGTTCGAAGCTAATTTACTGATTGTTAACTATGAAAAACTAATGTTTTACTCCATTGGAATTATGTGAAAATTAAAGATATATTACTTTAAATTGTGTAAATTCCGTTGAATTTATATGATAAATACTCGATGATAATATGTCCTTTAGATTAACACAGTGTATTATTTGTATATGTAATAAGATATTCAAAAGCATAAGCATATATAAATCACGTAGTGATCTTACAGAAAACACCTAAAATATTACAATTTTATACTTCGTGATATTTATTATGGCAACATTACATTTGCTACCTCAGGCATTACGAAATTGGACCCCATATTCAAATTGCAAAAAGGGGCTTTACACATATGTTCAAAATCCCCTTATATAGCTTCGTCACGCCCAATATTTACACGAGTAAACGCAGTGACAAGTTTTTATATAAAAAAACCCAAATTGCGGTACTGATGTATTATGAGAAACATAAATTAGCACCTATGAATATAATTTAAAAATTCAGTTTAATGAAAATCACTCTTAATTCCATTACCTTTTAGCACTCAGTAAGTCAACTCGTTACTCCTTTAAATCTGTTGGCTCCTCGTATATGAAATAATGTCCCTTCTGATAAGTTCTCGCTAAAATGTTACTTAATTAAAAACTTAACTCAAACGTTTAATGATACGGCTAACGCCAAACAAACATGTACATTCCTATTGCCTTTATTATACCCGCCCCGCCCTTCTCTCTCTCTCTTTATCTGTCCCATGCTCTCACTCATGCACACACACACGCACGCATGCACACACACGCACACTTCCTCTTCTCACTTTCTCCCTTTCCTTCGATTAATATTTCTACGTTCTATTTTCCTGTAGTTAAGTGTGTAATGTTTTATGTAATGTATTATTTTTAATCATTATGTTTACTTGTAAATGTATTGGGTGTCCGTATTATCTACCCTTGGCATTTAGGGGCATATTAACAAAACAAATATTGTTATTCTTATTTGTATTCAAGGCATTGTATATTTGTTTTTGAATGGTTGAATAAAGTAAACTGAACTAAACTGAACTGTACCTGTCTTCTGTTCCTCTCTCTTATAACATAGATTTAAACAGAAAATGCACGAGAACAAAATATCCTTTCAAGTTTATTGGTTAAATATAAATAACTTTATTCAAGAATATTCAGCGTTCTAGAGCAATTATCAACTTGTAGTTTTGTTTTGTATGGTAGCCAATTCTGAAGCACATCAATATGAAATCAATATTCGAAATTTCTCTTACATGAAACACTTTTTGCTCCTGATTACCTTACTTCTAATTGAAGATAAGCGCAAATATTCAAGCCCCTTAAAGTGTTGAGAGTCCCATATGTGCCCCAAATTTAATTACAAAATTTAACTTGATTTGTATCATAATGTTAAAGAGGATGTCATATTAGACAAACTTCTGCAAAGATTCCCCCAAATACTGTGTTTGAAGACAAATATTTGTAAAAGAGTCAAAATTCGGGTTCTCAGTTGTAACTGTATTTTATGTTTGAAATATGCAATTAGTGTTTTTATTGTACACATAACTAATTCAGCCTTTGGGCTGCGACACTAGTTTTTAATGAACCTTTAATTGAAATGAAATTGTACGCAGAAAACCTATATTGTGTATACTTTCATCTACATTTGCTTTGAAAATCCTTGCCGACATGTGTCTTAAATGACATCGTCTTTCACATATGATACGATTCAAGTGAATTTTGGCAATCAAATTGTTAGGGCTCCAAACACTTTAAAGGGGCTTTAAATGAACTGTATCCATATACACTGTTGGTCATAACATATAGGTCCGTTTAGTCTCATTTGACAACGCCCCTATCGTCAGAGTCAGCAGCCTAACATGTTAGCCTATGGACTTTTACCCCCAGAAATCGTTCCAAATTCATTTTTTGTTTAAACGAAAAGCACATCCAAACCGACGTACGTTATCACTAGCTCTTTCATTGGAACCCTCATGTCTAATTGACTTTTGAAAGTTCACCCACCGTAATTTCATCAAAATAGGTCGCAAGCTCGCCATTGCCTATATAACACATGTACAACAAGTCGAACTTTGGACTCAATTTACCACGCGATTGTAAGGTTATAAGTCAAGCACACGAAGGATAAGAAGCATGAATTATCATAGATCAGTTCTGATTTGTTCTTTATGTCCATTTCATCCAACCCCCCCCCCCCCCCACCGAAATTTGTCCATTTAGTAGAGGCAAGCATTTTGCCGAGGTAAGCAAAAACATGAATATTCATGAACGGTCAGACAATACAGCCTTTAGTACGTAACGTATAGTGAATGGGAATGGGCGATGATCCGTCCAGGAGGTAGAGGTCAGTCGTTTGTGCTGGCAATGTTCCAGCGAGCGAAAATGAGACGACCGGAGCAATATGTGGTGGAATAATTATTTTTACCACAGTTTATTGAATGATTTTGACAATGATTTATTCCTAATAGATCTAGATAATAGTATACATTCTCAGATTTTGTGCGTGACTGCTAAAGCATGTGTGTGCTACTATGCTAATCAACTAGGAGACCTACGTCATTAAGTCATAACTGACAGTAATGGGGATTAATGCCTCATAAAAGGGCACTAATATAGCACATCGACACTGTTTTGATGCTGGGGGCTCACAGTAACGGTCCCATTGCTTAGCCAACGAACCATGATGGTACGCAGTAGGCGCTAGGGTACGTCGACGCCCCCACAAAAACAAAAACAAAAACAAAGAAAATGTAATAAATTTTCAATAATTTATTGCATTTTCCCCCAGCCCCCAACAGGAAAAAAATCCTCTGTAGGGCCATTCATTATGGTTCAAGGAATGCCCACATATTATGAATTATGGAAATGCCATGTATGTCCTATCTGTAAAATTTAAACGTTAGCAGTGTCCTAATATTCAAATTATGCAAGGGAACCCGTTTACTTGCTAGACTTCACTGTCAGACACTGTTGAGTGACTGACTGGCTTTTTTGTCTTCGTTGGTAATAACATACATAAAATGAGCTGTAAAGGGTACATGAGCATTTGTCTACATCAATAACACACCTCTTGTAACCCTGCTGGAAAGAACACACTCATTCACACTCATTCACAGTGTGAATCACAATGTGAAATCACAGTTCACACTGTGAACACAGTGTGAAACACAGTGTGATTCACACTGTGAATGAGTGTGAACGAGTGTGTTCTTTCCTTTTCCGGTTATCCACACTGTGAATCACAGTGTGAAACGAATCGACCACAATGTGAAAACGCCCCAATTTAACATTATGGAGCACACTGTGATTCACAGTGTGAAACACAGTGTGATTCACACTGTGAATGAGTGTGAATGAGTGTGTTCTTTCCAGCAGGGAATGGCAAAATTTAAACAGATTGAATCTTTGCACAGCATAAAACGTACAACCATTCGGTACAATGGTCTGAAAATCAGACTATTACTTACTTGTATTTGCTAACGTATTATAATTAATCGCACTTTGTACCATATAAGATATGCATGTAAACATGAACAGTCAACATTTACTCATGATATGACTCAAACATTGATCGTGCACAGTCTTTATACAAACAAACCGCTCGTAAGCTCGCATGCATTTTGGGACAAATTAGAGCAAGGGGCATCTTTCGCATTCGACATAATACAGCCAATGTGCAGGAACTTAAATAATCTCGAAGGAAAGATTACAAAATGATTTCCAAGCTAATTTGTTTACTGGGCTTTATTAGCATGCTAATACAAGGTAAGTCCCTACTTTCTGATTGTCTCTTACAAACGCACATTTGACTGCATTCGAACATATTTCCGTAAAATGATATCATGGTAATCGAGAACTAATCAGACGGGAGTGTTAAAATATCCTCGTACAAACATTTTCATATATTTAAGTTCTTTTCTATTAAGTGTCCTTTAACATTATGATATATGCCCCTTTTCCTTTGTTCATAACATGCGCCCCTAATTTAAACTGACTTGGAGCAATAACAAAAATTATTTAATTTCCCCCAAAGTTCGTTCGCTACGCTCCCTTGCATTTGTCTTTGATATAATTACATGTAAGTTAATTATTAAAGGTAACTTTAGTCTTTCATGATTAGCCTGTGCTTCAGCCTGTTTAGCTTTCCTCACTCGCAAATAAAAATTCCTATCATCACACTGTGATCGTTGATGCTCAAGTAGTATGTTTGGCCAAGTAAAGATAAAAACAAATATTAAAGAAGCTAGGCGAAGAAATTTCACATAATTACTCAAAATGGGCAAATTATGCATGTCCGGATAGCGTAGACCAATTTGAACACACACATTCTGCTCTAAAGTCTTGTAAATATAAATGAAACGCGGTAAGAAGCTTTTTACAAGAACCTCCTCAAACTTCTATTCCTGGCTTGAACAGTTTGTTCGCGCAGTAGGCCGATTATGACGCCACTGGTTGGGCACGATCGCAATTCTAGGCCTCAAGCTCGCCTCTCGCACAGCTCGCGTGCGGTATTTTGCATAGGCCTATATACGTATTATCCAGACTTTGCATGCTTCATATCCTGACCAGAAAGTGGAATAACAATCTCTAGAAATCATGTAATTACATATAATATTAAGCAAATTTAGGTTATATAATACTAGGGGTGAATCGTGAAATTCGATTTGTCCAAATACCCTTCCGTTCTGTGTAATTTGCCGAGATGTTTTGCATTTGTTCGGTCATCATGCCTTGCCCTTGGCGTGATAGTGATTGCTGTTGATTATATACGGAGACCATAATGAGTGAATCGCGAGCTTCCCTTTGCATGTTTATGTCCTGCAGCTGCAGTTCTATCTATGAATGGTGCATATTTGTAATTGATTTTCGCCAAATATAACCTCACATCTGATCGTCTTTGTTTTGTTATCCGTGAAATTTGCTAAAGGGCCCTACACATCCCGACAAATTCGAAAATGTCTCGCCCAGTCACCCCAGTAACAAGGTGCATGACAGATCGATCGCCAGTTGAGCGGGGCCGGGGGAGCTGAGCGACAGCTGGCAGCTCAGCCAGCTCGCGCTGATATATCACTGGACTTGCACCAGCATCGACGCCGTCTTCTCCGAATCGTTCTCTTTTTTCCATCTCTCCTACACCCCCATCATCATCTTTGTCACTATCAGTACCACTGTCACTAGTTGTGGAGCTGTGCTCATCAACTTCGAATTCTAAATCGAGTAAAACCTCTTCTTCGAGCTCGGGCATTTTGATCAGATATTTAGCGTTCGAGTGGCGTTTGTATACGTATAATGCATGCAGGCGAGAGTTGTGTGAGAGCTCTTGGGAGCACTCTCGCGCTCATGTGCCCAACCTCCTACGTCACAAATCGTACGTCACAATAGCGGGCCGATCGAGGGCGGAATAATCGGGTAGTAATTTCACCACTTTTAATAGCAGATAAGTCAATTCTGTAACAATTTTTGATAACTAAATATGAACCATTAGAAAGATTGTAACATTAACTTTGCAATGATACCAACATTATTAAGGTTAAAAGCCTTTTGAAACCTTCGCTCAGCTTCTTTAAAATAACCTCAAATAGTGTAATCACAACCATGCCAATGTCTAACAATTATGAGTGCCTCCTTTTTTAACCCAAAAGCGCCCTTTTTGTTAGTGACCCCCTCCACTTTGAAAGACGCCCCGCGACCCCTGGAGTAAAGACTGTAACCCGACACATGCTCCGCCGACGATTGCTCCGCCGACATATGCTCCACCGACATTTGCTCCGCCGACATTTGCTCCGCCGACAATTGCTCCGCCGACAATTGCTCCGCCGACATTTACTCCGCCGACAATTGCTCCGCAAAACGCGACAATTGCTCCGGTGACAAATGCTCCTCGAACGACAGTTGCTCCGCCGACATTTGCTCCGCAAATCGCGACAATGGCTCCGGTGACATTTGCTCCGCCGGCAATTGCTCCGCCAACAGTTGCTCCGCCGACATTTGCTCCGCCTGAAGCGACACTTGCTCCGGTGACATTTGCTCCGCCGACAATTGTTCCGCCCAAAAAGTGTCCCATAAAATACAAATGCTACTAGTACTACGACAAATGCTTCGCCGACAATATTTTTTTTCACGGGTTATTTTCGTTTCTTTTTTTTTCTTCATTTTCTGAATGCATTTCATGAAATAATGTAGATGAAATGAAATGAATGAATGTTGATGACAATAATAATAAAATACAAATGCTACTAGTACTACGACAAATGCTTCGCCGACAATATTTTTTTCACGGGTTATTTTCGTTTCTTTTTTTTTCTTCATTTTCTGAATGCATTTCATGAAATAATGTAGATGAAATGAAATGAATGAATGTTGATGACAATAATAATTACTAGATTTGTAATACTTGTTTTAAACAAGTATAGGTGGGCTGGTCTTACTAAAAATTTGAGACAAAATAAAGGGCAAATTTAAGATAGCGTATTGTCTCAGCTACAACATACTCGAATTTCAGCGTAAACGAAGCTAAAACGACGGAGATATTGCTCGCGAAAGACGGGAATGTAGAATCCAGTTTTGAAAAAGTCATGGCCCATAGAGAATACACGCAAAAAGTAAAAAACAAAAAATATTTCTCCTTTAATCGCAATAATACGCCATGATGCTTTTGTCAAAATGAAAAATTGTGAAGGCTGCTTTAGTCATAATATGCAAATTATGAGTTCGGAGGCCATTATGATGACGTCGTGAGTTAATTGAGGGTCAAATAAGTCATGAAATCACATCTCCGATTCATACTCTATCAACATATGAAAAAAATAGGGGTCACCTTACATTCTAAAGAGCTACAATGGATTTTGTATGGGCATGCGTTTTTGCCCATATATGCTATGTATTACAAGAGCACGCACGCACTTGTATCTTAAACGGACCCTCACTCCGTTATTAAAGATAAACTTGAGTTCTGGTAAAAAAAAAAAAAAAATGAATTATCACAGAATCAAACGAAACTTACACTGAATGTTCAAGATTACGAATAAAGGTCATGTGCCAATTAATTTTGGAAGAAAATGTATATTGGCTGAGTAATGAGCATACAAAGATAAGAAAATCAGGTAGTATTAGCCCCGACACCATTTGTGTAGTCCCATATAGAGCTTTCTGTGTACAGTGCTTGTTACTTTACCAAGACTGGGCCAAATTTATTATGAATTTGATGACTCCAGAACCGTACAGTGCACACCAATACTTACATGCTACATGACCAACTTTTTCTGATCCATTCCACACCATTTCTTTCACAATGCAATCGCATTACCAGAACTCACCTTTATCTTTAATGGTCAGAAAAAGGTGAACAAGGTATCAAAATACTTGAAAAAATGTGCTAAATATGATGACGAAGAAAATTTGGCGATTCTATTTTGCAAACTGTCAGGACGCGCGAAAATGCGCGCGCATGCGCGTGTGCGAGATTTTGTATAAAATGCTTTAAATGGCCTAAAACGTATGCTAAATGATTTTGAGTTTTTTTTAGCATTTTGAAATTTTGCGCGCGCACCGACGCGCGGACATACGCGTACGCGTGCATTTGTTTACTTTAAGTTGACCGGACGGATATTGACCTTAATCATGATAAATATGAATGAGAAAAAACTTTTGGTTATGAAGATATGATCATGAGTTGATTTTCCAAAAAAATTACAAAATGGCGCCTAGATGAGATCATCAGTCAAGGTTAATGTTGAAAACGTTAGTGTGCTTTGTACATATGCCTATACATATGTGTGCCAAATTCGAAGGCATTTGATTGAGCCATTTTCAAGTCATCGTGCTTACAAAAAAGTGGTTTGAAATAAGTAAAATAAGTAATGAAGGCAATTCTAACGAAATTATAAGGTGGTCTGTACGATATACAGCCCACCTGATAATAAAGGCAATTTTAACAAAATTATAAGGTGGTCTGTATTAGATACAGCCCACTTAATAATAAAGGCAATTTTAACACAACTATAAGGTGGTCTGTATTAGATACAGCCCACCTGATAAATAAATAAAGGCAATTCTAACGAAATTATAAGGTGTTCTGTACGATATACAGCCCAACTGATAAATAAATAAAGGTAATTCTAACGAAATTATGAGGTGGTCTGTACGATATACAGCCTACCTGATGAATAAATAAATAATAAAGGCAATTCTAAAGAAACTATAAGGTGGTCTGTACGATATACAGCCCACCTGGCGATAAAGAATAATAAAGGCGATTTTAACAAAATTATAAGGTGGTCTGTATAAGATACAGCCCACCTGATAATAAAGGCAAATCTAACGAAATTATAAGGTGGTCTGTACGATATACAGCGCACCTGATAATAAATAAATACATAAACAAAGGCAATTCTAACGAAATTATAAGGTGGTCTGTACAATTGCTTGCATTGCTTTTCTCTCAAAATTACCGTGATATATCAAGCTACATAGAACTATGATCGACACAAAAGATATTGTCTTAAAAACAGTCAGAAACATTAGAACTTGAATGAATAAAACATAATGCAAATGAATAAGACTAGAATGATAGGACACAAGTTAATTTCTACCATTCAAATCATCCAGTACCAAATACCTGAGCAAAATTCGAACCAGATGCATTTAATGGTAAGCTTAAAGACAATGATTCATGACAATCGTCAATTGTCTTGAGTTTATCGTCTAGACGTATTGCAAAAGATAATCAGAATAATAATGATCAGAATGATACCTCTACTATTAGGCATACTTCTTCATGTACTATACTACACTACTGCCATTGTAGATTATGCTGATAATACATATGATGATAATGATATGATAACAATTATAATAATACTATATACTTATACTAATCGTCATCAAAATCATCATGTTCATATTCATCATAATGATAACAATAATAATGATTATAATAATTACAATAATAACTTATATTAACAATAATAATCATGATAAGGATAATAATCACGATAACAAACATAATAATTACAAAAAATAACATTAGTAACACCACCAACCATAATAATCATTGTTGTCATTATTATTGTGATACTGCTTCTAGTACTACTCCTACTACATGTACTAGGAAGAAGGAGGGGAAGAGGAAGAATCTTATTGTTTATTTTTTCTATTATCGAGGTATACACATGCACAGGGAGGTAAGAGAGGGAAAAGTAAGGCGACGAAGAGGTAGAGAGAGGGAGAGAGAACGAGAGGGGGTAGCCTATGGCCCGGGTTCAAATTCAGTTCTCTTTAATTTATTTGACCCAGTACTGATGATCATAATTTTATCTACCATGTGATTGCCAAGTGTACGCCACACCGAATAGCACTAGCTCACATTCTGTTATTGTTGTCAAGAACTTATTGGCATGCAGCCAGTTGATTTTCATCATGTGTTTGATCTTGTATTGAAAAAAAGATCAAACACATCATCATAATCTGCAGAGTGCAACCAAAAAATTCTTAACAACAATTGAAATTTCTTTCAGGAAGCCTAACACTAAAAGCTGTTTTTGATTCAAAGAGCATCGTAGAGACGATGAACGAATAAGAATAATAATACATTCAATAATACATTTTCCCCGACAAATAATCCGAACAAAAGAATAAACCGAGGGTAATCAACTGTTAAACGAATTTATCATGAGTCGTTGAAAAATTAATTAATACTGCTTGTCAAATATTATTGAAGAACAGCACAGGCGAACGCGATTGTCGTTACAATTCAGAAATCATTGCTTGCATTGCTTTTTTTCTCAAAATTACCGTGAGATATCAAGCTACATAGAACTATGATCGACACAAAAGATATTGTCTTAAAAACAGTCAGAAACATTAGAACTTGAATGAATAAAACATAATGCAAATGAATAAGACTAGAATGAATAGGACACAAGTTAATTTCTACCATTCAAATCATCCAGTACCAAATACCTGAGCAAAATTCGAACCAGATGCATTTAATGGTAAGCTAAAAGACAATGATTCATGACAATCGTCAATTGTCTTGAGTTTATCGTCTAGACGTATTGCAAAAGATAATCAGAATAATAATGATCAGAATAATACCTCTACTATTAGGCCTACTTCTTCATGTACTATAATACACTACTGCCATTGTAGATTATGCTGATAATACAGATGATAATAATGATATGATAACAATTATAATAATACTATATACTTATACTAATCGTCATGGTAATCATCATGTTCATCTTCATCATAATGATAACAATAATAATGATTATAATAATTACAATAATAGCTTATATTAACAATAGTAATCATGATAAAGATAATAATCACGATAACAAACATAATAATTACAAAAAATAACATTAGTAACACCACCAACCATAATAATCATTGTTGTCATTATTATTGTGATACTGCTTGTAGTACTACTCCGAATACATGTACTAGGAAGAAGGAGGGGAAGAGGAAGAATCTTATTGTTTATTTTTTCTATTATCGAGGCATACAAATGCACAGGGAGGTAAGAGAGGGAAAAGTAAGGCGACGAAGAGGGAGAGAGAGGGAGAGAGAACGAAAGGGGGTAGCCTATGGCCCAGGTTCAAATTCAGTTCTCTTTAATTTATTTGACCCAGTACTGATGATCATAATTTTATCTACCATGTGATTGCCAAGTGTACGCCACACCGAATAGCACTAGCTCACATTCTGTTATTGTTGTCAAGAACTTATTGGCATGCAGCCAGTAGATTTTCATCATGTGTTTGATCTTGTATTGAAAAAAATATCAAACACATCATCATAATCTGCAGAGTGCAACCAAAACATTCTTAACAACAATTGAAATTTCTTTCAGGAAGCCTTACACTAAAAGCTGTTTTTGATTCAAAGAGCATCGTAGAGACGATGAACAAATAATAATAATAATACATTCACTAATACATTTTTTTTAATAATACATTTTCCCCGCCAAATAATCCGAACAAAAGAATCAACCGAGGGTAATCAACTGTTAAACGAATTTATCATGAGTCGTTGAAAAATTAATTAATACTGCTTGTCAAATATTATTGAAGAACAGCACAGGCGAACGCGATTGTCGCTACAATTCAGAAATCATTGCTTGCATTGCTTTTCTCTCAAGATTACCGTGAGATATCAAGCTACATAGAACTATGATCGACACAAAAGATATTCTCTTAAAAACAGTCAGAAACATTAGAACTTGAATGAATAAAACATAATTCAAATGAATAAGACTAGAATGAATAGGACACAAGTTAATTTCTACCATTCAAATCATCCAGTACCAAATACCTGAGCAAAATTCGAACCAGATGCATTTAATGGTAAGCTAAAAGACAATGATTCATGACAATCGTCAATTGTCTTGAGTTTATCGTCTGTATAGTCGAATTGCAAAAGATAATCAGGATAATAAGGATCAGAATGATACCTCTACTATTAGGCCTACTTCTACATGACTATACTATACTACTGCCATTGTAGAATATGCTGATAATACAGATGATAATAATGATATGATAACAATTATAATAATAATATATACTTATACTAATCGTCATCAAAATCATCATGTTCATATTCATCATAATGATAACAATAATTATGATTATAATAATTACAATAATAACTTATACTAACGATAATAATCATGATAAGGATAATAATCACGATAACAAACATAATAATTACAAAAATAACATTAGCAACACCACCAACCATAATAATCATTGTTGTCATTATTATTGTGATACTGCTTGTAGTACTACTCCGAATACATGTACTAGGAAGAAGGAGGGGAAGAGGAAGAATCTTATTGTTTATTTTTTCTATTATCGAGGCATACAAATGCACAGGGAGGTAAGAGAGGGAAAAGAGAGGAAGAGAGAACGAGAGGGGGTAGCCTATGGCCCGGGTTCAAATTCAGTTCTCTTTAATTTATTTGACCCAGTACTGATGATCATAATTTTATCTATCATGTGATTGCCAAGTGTACGCCACACCGAATAGCACTAGCTCACTTTTTTTATTGGCATGCAGCCAGTAGATTTTCATCATGCGTTTGATCTTGTATTGAAAACACGATCAAACACATCATCATAATCTACAGAGTGCAACCAAAAAATTCTTACCAACAATTGAAATTTCTTTCAGGAAGCCTAACATTAATGGCCAAATGAGACATAAAATCACATCTCCGACTCATACTCTATCCGAATATGAAAACAAAATTGAGGGTTCCCGTCCATCCCAAAGAGTCATAAGGGTTTTGTGTAGGCATGTTGTTGCCCATAATTATATGCTATGTATTACATGAGCACGCGCGCACGGACGTTTATCTTGAACGGGCGCTCATTCCCGTATTAATGGTCATAAAGAGATAAACATGAGGAATACTGTGTCAAAAAAGAATCCAGGATGAATTATTTTGCGTTCGGCCGTGACAAACGAAAACGCGCGCGATTCTTTATGAAATGCTTTTGCTAATAATGGCGTGCGCTCGCTTTTTTTGACGTGAAATTGACCGGACTGATATTGACCTTGATCCTGGTAAATATGAATGAGGAATGTCTTTTCGTTATGAAGATATGATCTTATTTTGATTTTCACAAAATGGTGCCTGGATGACGTTATCAATCAAGGTCAAGGTTGAAAACCTTATTGTGCTCTTTCCTCATGCCTATATTATGTGTGCCAAATTTCAAGGCATTTGATTGAGCCATTTCCAAGTGCTAACAAAAAAAGTGGTTAGAAATGAGACAAATATTCTAACAAAAACATAAGGTGATCTGTATTATATACAGCCCACCTGATAATACATTACATATTTTATAATGCGATTCATACAATGTTTCTAAACGCAAGAGAAAGAAGAAAGGATAAGGATGTGGGAGGAAAAAGGAGTTACCTAGAAGTCATTTCGAATATACTGAAATAACTTTCCATCTATCACTGTACGTCCCATATGATGTACACTGAACACTCATTCCATGTCGTGGGAAGTTTTTTTTAAAAAGTAGAGCAGCAAGCCACATTCCCCAATACGCGCATACCTCCTAGTTAATTTCAAACAGCTCATCAATATGTAAGACCTGACATGACCTCAATGCAAGCAAGCACATGCATCTTACTAGATAAATCATCTGCAAGTAAAGCATTACAGGGCGTAACCCAAGAGGGGATGCGGGGGTGCGACACCCCCCCCCCCCACCTCTCAGGATATTATCGGTAAAATTGCGCTGCCGTCGGGAAAAAAAGAGAAAAGGGGGAGGGAAAAAATATAGGGAAAGGGAAAGTAAAGAAAAAGAAAAGGAAAAGAAAAGAAAGAAAGAAAGGAACAGAAAGGAAAGAAAAGAGAAAGGAAAGAAAGAGAAAAAAGAAAAAGAGGGAGAAGAGGAAAGAAAGGAAAAGAAAGAAAAGGAAAAAAAGAGAAAAGGGGGAGGGAAAAAAGAGAAGGCAAGGGAAAGAAAAGAAACAAGAAAAGAAAAAGAAAGGAAAGTAAGGAAAAAAAGGAAAGAAAGGAAAAGAAAGGAAAGAAAAGAGAAGAAAGAAAGAGAAGAAAAAAAGAGGGAGGAGAGGAAAGAAAGAAAAAGAAAGAAATGAAAGAAAAGGAAAACAAAAGGAAAAAAGAGAAAAGGGAAACAAAAGAAACGGGGGTGTGAAAGAGAGGAGGGGGAGGTAAGAGCCTGAGAAAGCAGGAGTGGGGGTAAAAGAAAGGGGGGTCGTTGGGTGGAGTCGTCTCGTCAAGGAAGCAAAAAAGACACGGGTAAATATCTTGCTGTGTCAGGTCAGCTGTGTCGGTATTTTTGCTCGATCCTCGTGTACTATATCAATGCAGAAGTTTGAAGTCGGTGAGATGTATATTGTCGGTCGGCCGACAAGTTTTTTTCCCTACGAACTGTGACTTTGTATCTGCTGTGACGACTTCGAGAGTGACTACAACTACAATACTTGTATTTTCTCGAAGTTTCACTTTCCTATAATATTAGCTAAAGAAATCAGAGATTTAACATTTTCAGGGAAAATAAATTCAAACAAGGATTAAGAGTCAACAACGATACGACGAATCGTCTTCCTTTCTCTATATTTTGATGAAACGCCAAAATTTCAGCGCTTCGCGCGGGAGGGGAAAACTTCATTTAGACGAGTCGAGAACGGTATAATAAATCGTCTTCTTTTCCTAATAATTTAGGGAAACGTCTAAGCTTCCGCGCTTCGCGCGGGAGGCCTAACACCGACACCCCCTAACGAGCGCGCTTCGCTTGCTCACTACCGCCCCTCCCCAAAATAAGATCCTAGCTCCGCGCCTGAATTAAAATATATAGCTATGATGTTGACTAAGTTGACAAAATAATTCGTATATGTATGTCGTCGAGGAAATTGATCATTTGCGCATACGCAAGTACTCATAGGAAAAACAATTTAGCCTTCGGCCCCGGGTTTATAGGGTTATTTGTAGATATTGAGACACTTCATTTTGTCGGTAATTGGTGGCTAGTTTTGTCGGTAATCGTTGGCCTCTACACCAACCCCCCCCCCCCCACCCCCACTGAAAAAGGTCTAGAGACGCCCCTGATACAATGTATTAGGTCATCGTGGAAGTTCTAGAAAGCAACAGGGGAGGGATCAAAATAAGCTTCGAAGGGCACTTATACGTAAAGAAGAGAATCAATTCAGACGGGAAAATTAGATGGCAGCCTTTCTGCTTATTCCCATTTATACAAATCATTTTGTTGCAGTTTGATGTCAGTTCTTCACGATAAGCCAATTGCTCTTCTTCCGGTGGTTCCGTGAGTCCCTTAAAGTCAGTGAAAACAAAGTACTTGAATGAGACGGGGTGTTTTACACACTAATGTATATATAGTAAAGCTACATACACTTAACTGAAGGAAAGAAACCTATAGAAGACGGACTGGATATTATTGAAAATACTATACTATTATATTACGTTACAATTTCACGAGAGAACTAGAACTCGAGAGGGGAAGAAAAGACGAAGTGATGAAAATGAAAGAAGATTAATAGCATGAGAGGAAAGAAAAGAGCTAAGAAGACAAGAAAAGGGTGTAAAAGGGAAAAGGAAGAGCAAGAGAGAGAGAGAGAGATAGCCTTGAGCTTTGGATCGGCTAATGAGTAATAAATAAAACAAATTTTGAGCGGAGTAATTATCTTTCGCTGGAGAACTTGCAGAAGGAGCTAAAAACTTGATGTTTTTTTTAAATCAAACATTATGGGGAATAGCAAAAAACGGCTGAGCATTTATTGCACTAATTGCCAGAGGAGCATTCATGTCTTCCACGAGGCCGCACTTTTGGATCAGAGAGCAATTTAATTGTCGGCGGAGCATTGTCTTTTGCGGGGTACTTTTGGGGAGGAGCAACAATTATTGTCGTAGTAGCCTTTGTATTTTACGGGGCACTTTTTTAGAGGAGCGAATGTCGGCGGAGCAATTGTCGGCGGAGCAAATGTCACCGGAGCAAGTGTTGCTTCAGGCGGAGCAAATGTCGGTGGAGCAATTGTCGGCGGAGCAACTGTCGGCGGAGCAACTGTCGTTCGAGGAGCATTTGTCACCGGAGCAATTGTCGGCGGAGCAATTGTCGGCGGAGCAAATGTCGGCGGAGCAACTGTCGGCGGAGCAACTGTCGCGGAGCAATTGTCGCGTTTTGCGGAGTAAATGTCGGCGGAGCAATCGTCGGCGGAGCATGTGTCATGGAACCGTAAAGACTGGTGTCTCCCTTCCCATCCAAATGACTGATACCACGTTACGTCATTGCTCTGTATTTATACAGGGATAAGCTATTCAATATTAAGCTATATATGTTGACGGTTCGAGACATTAGGGACTTTTAGATTCGCACGAAGACAATGTGGATTGCTACGATCGACGTCCTTTTAATGCACTGCTTTCAATGGACGTCACACGTATCAGTCCACGCAAATTTAAAAGTTCGTATTACTTTCTGCTTGTGACCATAAACTAACCGATTGATGGAAAAACCAACCAACCATAAAATAATCATTATTATAGGAAAAAATCGCCAGAATTATCTGTTCATGTCCTCTTAGGTCCAGAAGCATCCATCGTCTCGGTTGTTGAAACCATTCCGGAGATTACTGTTACATTCGGCGAAGAAGGGTTACTAACATGTGCTTACGAACGTAGACCATATGCCGTCTATTGGAAATTCTTGAGCGATTCGTCATCGATCAATCTGCTAGTTGTTCTAGATCAATACTACCAGGTCGGAAAAAGATCAGGACCGGGGTACGACGCAGGGCGCTATAATGTTACTAACGACTTTTCGCTTCTTATACATGACGTCAGCGTAAAGGATGAGGGCAGATACATCTGTGAAGTTTCCGACTTTGAAACAGGTCGAGTATTTCGCAATTATACCAATGTTACTGTGACAGGTATGTATTACAGTGCTGATAACAAGTTAATCAATATATAAGTTATATTGTTTGCCCAGTCATAACAAGTCGCCATGAACATCAAGATTATATATGATTGAATAGTGAGCAAATAATTACCGTTGGTGAAAGTGATAGTTTCCCATCGCCTCAAACCAAAAAGTGATTAAATGCTTTATATTCCACGACGGAAACATTTCACTTCTTCCGTCATTTTAAAGCAACAAGTCATACATTTACAGCTAGCACAAGGTGTAGGGTACGTACAGTGCATACAATACTTACGTTCCTACGTATACGCAACGTATACAATTACATTCAGTGAGAGTAAAAGTGCGTTGCACTGTGTACAAACTAGTACTATCTGCACAATGCAACGCACTTAAACTGAAGATAGTAAATGTAGTACTATCTACACAGTGTAACGAACTTTTCTTTTCCCATCAATGATGGGCGAACTATCTTTAAGCACGTGATTTACTTTCGACAAATCGTGCAAAAAATTGGACAAATCTCATGCAGTTGTCTCACGACAAAGGCCATATCTTTTTCCTACTTGCCCAAAATCACTAAAAATTCCTACTTCAGTTGCGACATTGTATTGAAATCTAAATCAAGATATGTTTTCTCAAAGAAGATCTGACCAGTCGTAATATGCCCTAACTAATATCACGTATTCTTGAAAACAGGGTTAGTTGGGTTAGATTCGATAGGATGTATCTCACGGCTTAAGATTTTAATCTGTTGGTAACTTAAACGGTGAAAATCATTGATACTGTATTATATTCCCGTTTACAGTAAAAGCAATCAGGCCTCTCGTTAGGTTTCAGCAATGTGGAAGCAACTCGCCTGTCCCTGTGAATATGACGGACAATCCAAAGGCAAGCTGTATGATCAAGACCATACCTGACCAATGCAATGTGCAGCTAGATTGCTTCGTTGAGGGCGCTAAACCACAAGTTGATATGTCCTGGGTTGATAATTCCACTCTACAGGACTTATTGAACGGTTCATATTTAACAATTACACATGGAAAACTAGAGGGAACTGTGGATCAAAAACTAACTGTGATAGTAGAGGTTTCTGAATTTCAGTCCGATCAAGAATACTACTTCACCTGCACCGCTGAGGGCCCGGCAGTTGGAGGAATAGCATCCGTGACTGTTGGGATCATCAATGTTCCTCCTGAAGGTTCGAGTCTTCCAATTCAAGAAAAATATCCTATCGAAAACTTAAAATATAACCCAACCTTTAAAATAAGTTCAATTATAAGAAAACAGAGGATAAACAGAATGGCGAAAGTTCGAATAAAATCGGACCGATAATGAGGTAGCTACGAGCTAACTTAACCCATGCGAATCAGCCAAAATAGGCAATTTGGTCAGAGGATTGTGACGTGTGAAAAATATCTTTTTAGTAAGTTTGTGTATTGAAACAAATATACAAGTTGTCCGACGCTTCGTCACGATGGTGCTAATGATTCAGCCAATTTGAAGTGCCCATATATATATAGTGATCAGAATTTCTAAATAATCAGAACTTCCATTTTTTTTTTGGGGGGGGGGCATAATTCATGTAAAATTTCACCTGTCATGCCTATCTGCTTCTCTGGTTGTTTTCTCCGGTTGTGTTGCTTTCTTTTACAATAGTTATATATCAAGGCTAAATTTCCTTTAATAATATTACCTCCTTATAAAAGAGAAGGTTCATTGATTTAAAAAGCTAACTTTAATGTCATTATTGCAAAGGTGACACTTTGATTGGCCAAGGTTATCAAAAGCCAAAAGCCAAAGCCAAACATTGAAGTGATGATTATTAACAATTACAAAACGCTTAGATACAGCCCCGACAAAGCACCTGAAACGTTCACCGGTGGCTGCTGAGATATGACGTCACATGTTGAACATGATGTGCAGAAGCAGACGATGTCCCATGACATCTCACACAATTTTAGTGCCTGTTTTGTCATCTTTTTTCCAGTTATTTCTCTTACTTCAATACCCTCAGGCGAAATGTTTAATCTATTGCCTCACTCTAAACCCTGTCCATGGTATTATTTTGATGAAAAATGCAAGGATTTAAAAAAAAAGGAAGTCCGTCGCTTGTAAACAAAATAAAACGCCATTGTATTTTCAGCTGCATACACCGCGGCACGTTCGGCGTTTCAAGAGGGAACAAATGACATCCATGCTATCATTCCGGAGGTTTTTAATTTGACAGTGTGGTTTATTTGATTGTTTATTAACGCATATCCTGTGTATTTACAAACAAAATAATTTAGTTATTAGAATGGGGGTCATAACCCTTTTTTAATGGTGTAAAACTCCATCACATTTATATACGATAAACTTATTATAATTTGAGAAATAAAAGCATTGCAATTATGTTCATTCTTTATGGGATGTTTCCCTACGAGATTATGGTGACATAAAAATCAGTTTTACATGCATGAATAATCCTAAATGGGTTTCACTTCTAATTCGAAAGATGATAATTAGAACCATGGTTCACATCATTTACATGGCGTCATATTTTTGTTTAAAACTTTCATGTAATACAACAAGTTTCTTTTTTATAGAAAAGGATGTGGATGCTTTGATTATATTTCAATAGCTAAACATATGAACCTCCCTTGTTAAAGGTTATTGGTTAACTATACCTTCTTATAATTGACTTATCTTTTTTAGTATCAACATCGGCGATAGCCCCTGCAACCATTCGGACATCAGTTGTGTTGGTTGTGTTAGTGGTGTCGATGCTGGTTCTCCTCATATCTGTTCTCTTCTGGAAGAAATACAAGAGACGACAAAATAAAAACGGTAACAGTATCGAACTGTCTATCATATATATCTACACTGACTACCCTCAGTCTAATTTCACAAAACATACGTTAGGCCTACATATGATATATCTTTTGAACTCAGGCTATTCCCGCTTTTTATGAAGAGAAAGTGAATTATGAAATCTTTGTGCCCCTTTAAGGCATCAAGTAAGACCAACATAGAAAATGAAAATCATTGTGTATATCTTTGTCTAAAAGTGGTTGTTTTCCTTGGTTAATCCGTCAACTCTAATCATATGTAATGCCTTTTCAATTCGAACAATATACCTATTGGACCAACAAACTAGAACAGTAAAAAATAATTATTTTATTTGTTTTGTTTTTAAACATTGTTAAATGATGTTGTTCTTCTTTGTAGTTTTATTTTGCGACGTCCTCCGACTATTACATGCTCAGTTTTACATGGTGAAGGTGCACGTGATGATAGCAAATGGAGTAATACTGACTAAAAATATCTATACCACATTGCCAATTTTTAATTTTTATTTTGTTATACTCTTAAACAGCTGACGATCCTCAAACGGATGATGATGCACGTACACATTTACGTAAGTAGGCTTATAGTTCATACGAGGAATTCAGACTACCCCCTTGAATAGAATTATAACAAAACCTCAGGTGAATGAACCTTTCTACCACTACGACAATTATTACAACCACTACTTCCACTACTATAGATCACCACTACTACTGCTATCAGTTACACTAGTAGTAGAAGTACTACTACTACTAAAGTACTATTACTACTAATACTACTAATACTATTATTGTTTTTATTATTACTAATAATACTTCCACTACTGTTACCATTTTTACTACTATTACTAATGTTACTATCACTACCACATTTATTACTCTTACTACTTCTACGACTACTACTACAACTACTATCGCCACTAGTAATATCGCCACCACTACTATAATCACTACCACTAGTACTACTACCAGGGGCGTACGCAGGGGGGGGGGGGGGGGTTGGGGGTTCAAAACCTAAAACCTAAACCCCCCCCCCCCTTTGGATTTTTTTTTTTTTTGCTCACGGCTAACCTAAAAAAGGTGACCTTACCCAACGAAGAAAAATGTCAAATTTTCAAATTTCGAGACCAAAAAAAAGAAAAAAAAGTGTCCGCTTACCCACCCCCCCCCCCCCCCCCCCCCACTGAGCGACTTTTCGGCTGGCTGAGTCGTTGCGATTTTTTTTGGACTCCAAAAAAAAAGAAGAAAAGTGTCCGCTTACCCCCCCCCCCCCCCCCCCCCCCCCCCCCCCCCCCCCCCCCCCCCCCACTGAGCGACTTTTCGGCCGGCGCGATTTTAAATTTTTCGGGAGCAAAATATTTTGGGCCCGATTTTAAACCCCCCCCCCTTGAAAAAATCCTGCGTACGCCCCTGACTACTACTGCTCCTACTACTATTACAATTTCCACTATTACTACTGTTGCTAACTATAATACTACAACTACTATTACTGCGACTAATAATTTTCCTACTACCACTACTACTGCTAATACTTCTATAATTACTAATACTATAAAGCCACTGTGACTACTCCAAATGTCCGCCTTTTCTATTTTAAGGGCAATATTCTCTTCGGATACCAGCCCCATTTCACAGAGTTTACTTTGGGTTGATTATTACTATTGTAGAGGACGTATATCATAACTATTTGGCAATATCCATATCAATATTTTGATTGAAACTACAGCAATGTTATATATCTACAAATGCCGTTTGATCAGGCTATTAAATTAATAATAATTTCATTTTCCCTTGTCCCCATATTCGCAAAATCTTGATTTACATAGAATATTATCAGTAATCGTTCGTAGACCTTTTTTTTAAACAATATCACACATTTCTACGTTTTGTATTCGATGGGCCACAGAGGGAGCACCTGATAGGAGACCATCATTAGATACCAAAAGGACCAAAATAGAGGACTATTCACCAGATACACCAACAACGATGAATGATGGCATTGATCATATCAACCTGGGGGTGTTCGGCTTAGGAAAAGCTGGGAAGTCATCTTTTATTAATTCACTCATCTTTTCTCTTAGAGGTAACAATATTAGTGATTTGTTCGGATTGTCATAAGACAAATGGATCGCTTCTTAAGCTCCATTGCAATATATTGCTTTCGTCAGTATATCTGATTAAAAAATGAATACGAATTCGAATATGAATACGAATATGAATTTATATAACCCTACATGTTGTATTAAGAGGACATTTACATATAACGTAAATGTTACATTATTAAACAGGACATCATAAAAACTGGTATATTACCCTAACCCTAGCCCTAAATTAAAAACAATATAACTAAAATAAACTAATGACTAATGATTACGCCTATTGTTTTAAGTTTCCTCTGCCTGCATACGTACGTAAAGGGAAGTAATTCTATTGTTTACTCGTTAACAGGACACGAAAATGTACTGCTAATGACCATGTCTACTTTAAATGGCTCATTTGTTCTACTACATGTGTCCGTCTAATTAAAATGTAAGATGTATACGAATACGAATATGAATATGAGTATGAAAATACGAATATGAATACGAAGATGAATATATGGATATAAATTACAAACGAATATGGAATTGAATACAAATATCAATATTAATATAAACATGAACATTAATATGTGTATGAACATGAATAATAATATGGGTCTTGCAATATTCTTCTCAAATTGCGTACCTAATTTACATAATATTGATGTAGTAGTTCGTTTTGTTTTATGAACCTAGGAAGATATCCGGGTAAAGGGGACAACAGAGCCACAACACATGGGGAGACGGATCATAATCGAAAGATTGAGGAGATCATAGCACTGACTAATCACATTCATTTGTTGAATTACAAAGGGATGGTGAAGTACGACCCGACCAAACAAATGGAGATTCTCTCTAAAATCAGTAAGACAGCCATTTTTAATTTTGCATGCAATTGTTATCTGATATCTTGTGGTATTGTTATCAAAATCGCCGTGTGGTGGGAGTGATCAAACTGCGCGTACATTTGAAAAATACTGAGGGATGTCATATCCTATCAATAATTGTATATATATGTATATATTTAACTACGTATGGTGAGATTAACAAATATATCGACAAAGTATTCCGGAGATACCTCAAATCGTCGTTGAAACGAATATACAAAAAGACAAACAAACTATTTAAACATTAATAGCAAGAAAATATAAACATATCATTCAGGAAAACATTTCAAGATTCTTCCTAATGTTACAAATAAACTACTTATTTGTATACGGTATTATGTTATATTATATTATATAAACTTTTCACATTTGCTCTAGCTTTGAAATGGGGTACCGTGATATGTATACATGAATTTGTGTTCTTTTGTTTTTTTAATATTATTTTCCCCTCATCTTTCAATATTTGTTCTTCAATATTTTTCACAGAGGGACAATCGATAAAGATTCACTGCCCAATCTTCATCTGTGACTCAAGGTGAGGACTGTCGTAATTCAAGCCTTTCCTCTTTTTTTAAATTGAGGATAGATATTCGTATTTCACTCGTTTTTTGTTCGGCAAATTTGAGAGAAATGCTCCTTTCTCTAAAATGTCGCTGCCATATGTAGCCACCTACCACCGTCTCTCTCTCTCTCTCTCTCTCTCTCTCTCTGTTTGTCTTTCTCTCTTTCTTGCACTCTGTTTCTCTCTGTCTCTTTCTTTCTGTCTCTCCCTTTTTGTCTCTGTCTCTGTCTCTCTTTCTCTCACTGTTTCCCTTCACTGACCGTCAGTAGGGGTACCGTGATGATCGCTATTAAACTACCGGTCGGTTACTACGTACAAAATGGCGGTTACTTTCACATTTGCCTTCTTAAAGCTATATTGCAATATATTGAAATTGTCCATATATTTATGTTTGATACAAAAGTGGAATATGATTATAAACTAAATTATCCACCATTTATGGAGAAGGGTCTACAATAAATAACTGAAATGTTGGTGAATCTTGAGTCTTTAGTAGTAAGCTGGTAATGTTACCACACTACGACATCGGTCCTTGACAACATAAAGACATGCAAGAATTTTTAGCCGAACTTTAAGATTATAACAAAGGAACAGATATCTCTAATACTTTATTTCGAAGTATAGTCAAGACAAACCAGACGATTGTTTACGGTTTGCCAAAAAGGATTTATATCTGATGTCACAATTTCATATCAAATTTATCTTCTTCATTCCAGGAGTCTTATGGAACAGTCCAAGAAATTCATGAAGACATTGTCCAAAGACGTGGGTAACTATTTTGGTAAGATTCCACAAATTGCAGTGACTTTCCTACTTCTAAAAAGAATTACTCAACATTTGATGCAACTCATATGATGCATATTTCACGCATGAGTGATTAAAAACAAGACCACTTCACTGGGTTTTTTCCCTACTCTTATACGAATAGTGCAGTGAGTTCTTAACGTGCAAATGTAGTGACTCTTCTGTACACGAAGCCTCCATTTAACGTCCTATCCGAGGGACGGAATGTTTACCACTTAACATAGCCTGTTAACCTTTCATTTAATATTAATAACATTTAGCCAATAGAAAAAATTTGCCAAGGAACGGGTCGAAGATCGCCTTTCCTTCTTTTCAATTTCTGTTCCTCTCATAATTTTATTTAAAATCAACGTCATCAATGTTGAAATGAGCAATATCGTACACACAAGAGTGCGGCGGATTGGTGACATTGTTGTTTTCAGAACGAAAGGGGGAGGTCAGAGGGCAATGTTTTTGACATTAAGCAGGGGATTTTTTTTTCTTTCTCGATCTAGAATCAGTAGGAAAACGAAAACTCAAAAGGCTTCCATAATTCATTTACAGGGAAAGGGGAATTTAAACAAAATTATAAAAAAAGACATTAGACGATGGTGGCTGTAGAGGGTATGGGGAAGGCAATACGATTTTGAAAATGTCAGTCTTCTTTGTTTCATTTGACTGAGGGTGTAGTGGTTCATTGAGAAATACCTCATAAAATGCCTAGCGCCATCATTGGCTCATGATTGGTTTGATGAAGATTTCACAGCTGAACGACTGATTAATTATACTTCTGGATTTTTCAACTTGCAGGTAGGGGAATAATGCTGGTGATACCAAAAAAGGGTGACCTGGATGACAATGATGACAACATTAAAGTAGCGATGAGCAAGACCATTGGGATACCAAAAAATCATGTTTGGATCTTCGACAACTACACACTGGAGAGCCATGAGGAAGATGTGGAAAGGAGTTTAAAATTTCTTGATTTCATTTTGCATTGTCTAACAGTTGTAGAGGAAAACCAGCAGTTTCGAGATAACCAGGAAGAAGACTGATGGCGCAATATTATGTAAAAGATGAAGATTTGTCTTTTATCAGAGTTAAAGACACATAACCGTGATTCCTATTGAGATAAAATGTACATCTTCTCGGAACTCTATTAACAAATCTAAGAGTCATAGAGATTGATCGATATAGTTCCGTGAAGATATCAACTGTATTCTTCAAGAATAAATCACAATCAATTCGAGAAAAGACGAACGATAAATTTATTCCAGTATTATTGACAACAATGTACGTTTGTATTCCGAAAGAAATTGCGCTTGAATTGAACGTGGATTTTTAAAGATTCATGAACATCTTCAATTGAGGCTCTCAATGGTCATATGAATACGATAAGCAGACTTGCAATGTCTTTTAACCTTACAATCACAAAAAAAGCCAAATCAGCTCCGATTCGGTGGCCAGTCAATCAGGCGACTAAAATGATATATATATACGAATGGTATTTGATTACCCCCCCCCCCCTTCTCCTATGCTTCGAGTCAACACACACTGTAATATTTATACGACTTATCATGTCTCAATTCATTAGGAAAGAACTTACATATTTGGAGATAAATATATAATTGTTTCCCCCTCAAATATTGAGCATTAGCCCGAAAATGCAACGCAAGTGACAAGTAGCAATGAACAATAACAATAGGATAGATACGATAAACATTGACTTTGAAGAAGAAAATAGCAATTTAGGAATTTAGCACACAACAAGATAACAACCAGTTAATATGTAATCATATTTTCTTAATTGATTTTTACATGGTCATATTTTATATTATTAGGATTTTCCCAGCAAAATATTACTTGGTAATAGCTGACCGCTTAAATATCCAGTATCTGTACCTAGTCATTTAAGGAATCACATTAAAATAACAAAGTGTAATTGTTTTTTCATAGGATTAAACGAAAAAATGCGGGGCAGCTACGATCCTGTGTTCTGTCACGGGGACTACTGCTGTATGATTATTCTTCCTAAAGAAGTCATATTTAATAACATTGCTGGAGAATTTAACCAACTCTTTACATGCTTACTTCTTACATACGTATTCTAGACAACAATTACAACATTTTCTGCATTTCAATATTGGACATTGTATGTGAATCATTTGTTTTACATTTAACTGTGATAGAAAACTGATACCAAGCAATGTGCCATAATGTGCAACAATGGCGACCCGACATATGCTCTGGCGGCGTTTGCTCCAGGCTTTATTTCATCGGGGATGTGGAGATGTTTTGTTGGGTTTTTAACTAGGTTTGTGCTTGGTGTTGGGTTGGGTGCGTTGTAGGTTTCTTAACTGGGGTTGGGATTGGGAGTTTGATAATGTACTGAATTGCCTCGTATTAAGTGTAGCCGGAGCAGGTGTCGTAGAAGCACAATTATATACTATAGGTACAAAACTAATTGCAATTTTACTACCATAATGTTACCATGCCTATGTTTGACGTGTACTTTTATTTTGTCACTGATGTGTACTTTAAAAAAAATTGCAATTCGGCTTTCGGGCCGCGAATGTTTTTTAATGAAATAAACCATTTGAAATAAATTAAATCAAATATAATACCGATGTATTTCCATTGTATATACCATATTCATGACTTTTGTTTTGACATTGTTGAACTTCTACATCATGATTTAACTTTAAAATGCTATATACGGATGAGTACAATTTGTGTATGAGAACTATAATTCCATCAAAGCTATATTATCACAATGGAAAATATTCATCATACCATTTGAAGTGACGAAACTATATTTGTCTCCTCCGGAGGGTGTACTATCCTCATAAATATATTATTTTCATTCTTGTACAAACATTTTCATTTGCTGCAGCTGCAGCAGTAGCCGCCGCCTACGAATATTTCAGAATGAAGATACATTTATTATTACAACACATAGCAACTTAAATTTTTCTATTAGAAAAAAAAAATCATGTAGAATATCTGATAAGTTCGACGCTAATATTCTGATTGTTAATTAAAAGTATAACTAATGTCTCCTTCCATCTGTAATTATCAGTAAAAATTTGAAATATTCCTTGTGTAAATTCCGTTTAATTTCCAGGATATACTCGATGATAATGTGTCCTTTTAATATTTTTTCTCACAAATATCGTACAAACTACAAATAATGTATACTTATGTTTAAACACACTCTAACTACGATATCATATTTTTTCTTCTTCACAATTTGTTTATGTATGATTTTCTTGATCACTTGACTCTTTGGATTTTGTTTACTTGCTGAGTTTAAATTTACATTTGATATTTAATATGTATTCTTTCTGGTATATCATGTTTACTATTCACCATGTAATGACGTTTTCATGTATATGTATGTTATGCAGGGCCCCAAAGTATAACAGTATTTTAAAGGGGCATGTTCCCCGTATTCCAGAGGGCGTTCAAAATACGTACCCGCTGGCGGACGGTGCTAGCTGCCTATTGACACCAACAGAATACGACCCTTACGCAGATGGCATGTTCCGAATGCCCGCACAATGCCGATTATCGCATACATGTGCCGAAGTCATACCAATCGCAGTTCGGCTCTAAGATTCGGCTGCTGTTTCCACCCACTTTCGTGACGTAGCGATCAGCTGGCTTGGCGAAGGCAGGCCAACCCGCGCGTACTTTGATTGACAGCTGTATGCAAATTAGAAGTCGATCTTCGGAACCAAGATGGCGATGACTAGAGCAGCGATAACTACACTGGCGGGAACGTGCCCCTTTAACTACTAATGGGGCTACCCTTTTGAAATAAAACGAAATAAATAAAACGCAGTGTATTGTGTAATAAGATATTCAAGTGCATAGGCATATTATATAAATTACGTAGTAACGCCCAATATTATTTACACGAGTAAACACAGTGACAGTTTTTATATACATAAAACCCAAATTGCGGTACTGATGTATAAATGAGAAACATAAATTAGCACTTATGAATATAATTTTAAAAATCAGTTCAATGAAAATCACTTTAAATTCCATTATATTTAAGCACACAGTCAGTCAACTCTTTATTCCTTTAAATATGTTGGGTCCTCGTATATGAAATAATCTCCCTCCTGATAAGTTCTCGCTAAAATTTTACTTGATAACAAACTTAATTCAAACGTTTAAACGTTAAATGATACGGTTAAAGCCCAAAAAACATGTACATTCCTATTGCCTTTATTACACCCCGCCCCTTCTCTCTCTCTCTCTCTCTTTGTCTCTAACTCTATGTGGCTCTCACTCACACACATACACGCACACACACTTTCCCTCTTCTCACTTTCTCCCTTTCGTTCTTTCCCTTTTTCTACGTTATGTTTTCCTGTAGTTTAGTGTGTAATGTTTTATGTAATGTATTTTTGTAATAATTATGTTTACTTGTAAATGTATTGGGTGTTCATATTATCTAGCCTTGGCATTTAGGGGCATATATTAACAAAAGAAAATTTGGTATTCTTTTGTATTCAAGGCTTTGTATATTTGATTTTGAGTGGTTGAATAAAGTGAGCTGAACTAGAATGAACTGTACCTGTTTCTGTCCCTCTCTCTTATATTATAGGGGGCAATACCCACCACTTAAACAAGCTGGCAGTGGTCATTGAGGATAATGAATGTTGTGTTCTACTTTATCCATCAGGATTTATCATGTTACTTTTCTCCCTATGAAGGTAGTATTGTGTTATATCCATTCAAGTAGTGCCATCATTAACAGCGTACATCATTTAGGGGGCGGAAAAGGGAAGTATGAAACAGAAAACGAAGAAGAAAAGAAAGTGAAAAGAAGTTCAAACTAAAAAAATACAAACTAACCCATACATATTTGATTAATACAAAGGTTTTGTTTATTTCCACCCAGAACTACTCGGAAGTGTAAGCAGTCATAATCGTAAGAAAAACACAATAGAACAGTGTATGCGGGGATAGATGGTCTCACATCAACAAGCAGTTCCCGGTGGTCTTTGTAATATTTTCCAATATTATCATCAGCTGTCTTTATGTAATGATCATGAAAAATAACTAGCGGCCCCTGGGATGCTATGGAGGAAAACTAAAGAACAATTTAATGGGGATAGGGCGCACACCCGCACCCCTATTAATCAGTCACCTATTATTCATAATTCATCGCACTTTGTACCATTTGGGATATGCATGTAAACTATACTCATGATATTAGAGTCACATGGGGCCAATTATTGATCGTGCAGAGCTGTTAAACAAACAAACCGCTCGTCATCTCGCATGTACTTTTGGGCAATGAGCAATGAGCAAGCTTGCCATCTTACGCATGCAGACATATACAGCCAATGTGCAGGAACTGAAACACGCTTGAAGGAAAGATTTCAAAATGATTTCCAAGCTATTTTGTTTACTAAGCTTGCTTAGCATGCTAATGCAAGGTAAGTGCTTACTTTCTGATTGATTTTTACAAATTGCTATATGACTGCAATCAAAAATATTACTTTGACATGATATTATGGTAATCGAAAACTATAAACGGACGGGGTCGTTGAAATATTTGCATACAAACATTGTTATATATTCACGTTATCATGTCGTTTTCTGTTTTTCTTCATTCTATAAACATTGCGTGAATGATCACAAATTAGCCTTTTGGGGGAGAAAAGAAGTTTGGATTACAAAAAGAAAGCAAAAAAAAGAAAGAAGGTGAATCTGATGTAGTGTATTTTGATAACTAAATAGGTGTTTTGCCGCTTGTTCGCAGTATTCGGGATCCAGAGAGTTTATTTCAAGGCAAGATACCCTCACAGCCCCCACCCGATGTGACCGTACGTCTATGTATACGAGGGATGAAAAACAAATCATTTGTGATGAATTTTGGATTGGTAGACGCGAAAATGAGTGATTTCAAGTTTGGTGTTAGTGTTAGTGTTAGTGTTTAGAGCAGTCAAGAGCTCTTAAATCGAGCGGAAAATTTGCTGATGAAATTAAGAGCCCGATACCGATATCAAAATCGATAGCTTAACACCAGCCGTGACGTCACCACATACTTGATTTCACGACGATGACTAAAAAACTAAAGATATCATGAAAAGTACAGAATAAATTTACACCTATTTCTCTGGTCTTATAAAATAACTAATTTTACACAAAAGAATATGTGAATTACCTGTTTCACATATTTTGATTTGATCGTCAGACAATAAATTGGCGTCGTTCGTGAGTTGACTGTGTGCGGGTACAACACTAACACCGAACTGGAAATCAACATTTGCTTAATCCCTACGGGCTAGTGTTAGTGAATAGGACATTTGTACGTAAAATATTAACACCAGCCGCAAAGGTCGGTTCAGCAGACGACAATTTTTCAAAATCGATAACACTAGCTACCGGAAACTGACGATATTCAGAGGTCAAAGCCTTAACACCAGCTGACTTCCATTTCGGTGTTTAGGCTGGTGTTAGTGTTTATCAAACACTAACACCAGTCTTAAACACCCAACTTGAAATCACTCAATGTATGTCTCCTAAAAGGGTTCCATGAATAAGGTTGAAAACCACTGATCTAGTAGACTAAAGACTGGTTCCCTCCCCCAACCCCCAACCACATGCCTGATCCCATGCTACGCCACTGTTTTGCATATATCCAAGGATTAGCGACCGATACGAGGCTGCATAAGTTTTGTCGCTTCGAGACATTACTTTCTGCTTGTAAACATTACATAACCGATTAATAGAAAACCCATCAAAATACCAATATTGTAGGAAAAAGTCGCTAGAATTATCTTTCCATATCCTCTTAGGTCGAGAAGCCTCCGTCGTCCCGGTGGTTGAAACCATTCGGGAGACTACTGTTGCATCTGGCGAAGAAGGACTACTGAAATGTGCTTACGAACGTTAGGCATATGCCGTCTATTGGAAATTCTTGAGCGATTCGTCATCGATCAATCTGCTAGTTGTTCTCGATCAACACTACCAGGTCGGAGAAAGGTCAGGTCCGGGGTACGACGAAGGGCGCTTCAACATTACTAACGACTATTCTCTTCTTATACATGACGTCAGCGTGGAGGATGAGGGCAGATACATATGTGAAGTTTCCGACTTTGAAACAGGACAAGTGCTTCGCAATTATACAAATGTTACAGTGACAGGTATGTCGTATTATTGTGCTGATGAAATAAAAAGTGACTGAGAGCAGTCACTTGTCTTGTCATATTATGTAACCTTAAGGGTCTTTCTCATTCTACTTATGCAAAATTGTACTGAAAACCCCCTGAAGAACTATTATTGTCTCTATAAAGATCCTATCGACCTAACAAATAAATAATCTCTCTTTTTTGCTTGCTTGCAAATGCATTTTCAGACCTTCATACACAACTGCAACTTTATTAATTATTTCTACTTTAATATGAGTTAATAATTTGTTTTATTCAGGAACATTTTATTGCTATTACAAATCCACGTTGCACGTGATATTGCAAAATGAATTTAGGAAATCACAGCAAAAACGATTACATGTCCTTACGTTCTTATGTCAAAACATTTGTAATCTTTGAAGGCTTCCATGGTGAGGGCAGATTTGAGTGAGTGAGGTTTGCGGTCGCACAACGTGATCTTTTGACAGGGCTAGTTGGCCCTAAAAAAAGGGCCCACTTATGCTTATTCTTGTTTGGAATACTCCTCAACGTCCCGTTAGGAACCAAACGAGGAGGATGAGGGGGTGCGCACTGTTGCTTATTTAGTTCTTATTGATTGGGTCTTGGTTGCGGAAATAGTTGGTTGCTTGTAGTTTGAAGGTGTCGATGTTTGCGGTCCTGTAGATGTCGGGGGTGGTGAGTTCCAGTCCTTGATGGTACGTGGAATGTAAGAGTGTTTAAATCAATTGGTACGGGTGGAATATTGTATGAAGGAGTTTCCTGATGTACGTTTAGTGACTCGTGTAGCTGGACGCAGGTAGTCAGACACCGACAGGGCCAAGTGCACGTCCCCCCCCCCCAACAAGGCCTTTTGCAATATACAGACCTTCGAAAATGTCATTCGATTAGAAAGCAGGTCCCATCTTTTGTCGCGCTGGTATTTTGCATGTAGTCATTGCATACCCTTCTGGCTGCCCTTCTTTGAACCTTGCCAATTTCCTGGTTATGTTCCTTGGTATATGGGTCCCAGACATTATAACTATATTCTATAACTTGAAGGACTAAGGTTGCGTAAGCTAAGGATTTAGTTTGTTTAGTACATGATATGAGGTTTCTACGGATGAATCCTTTTAACTTGTTTGCAGATGACGTTATGTTAGAAATATGTCTATCCCACTTTAAATCATGGGAGATATCTACACCAAGGTATGAGTAAGAGGAGGTTTCCTGTAATACGGTACCTCATATAGTGTACTTCGTTATTACAGGAGATCTAGAAGCAGCAAATCTAAGAACATGACCTCTTTCTTTTCTTTTTTTTTCGGGGGGGGGGGGGGGGGGTTGCATTTGCCACTTATCCACCAATGCCAGAGTATAACATGCAGTCGTCACCGTATAGTCGTACAGTCGAGGATAACTCGTCCGGTAGGTCATTGCCATATATTTGAAAGAGAAAAGGTCCGAGCACTGTCCCTTGAGGAACGCCCGACATAATCCTAACCCAATGTGAATGTTCTTCCAAATACTACCCATTGGTGCATGTCTTGTAAGAATGATGAGATCCACCTGTTGATTTTCCTATTGATTCCATACTGATTGGCCCGAATTCACGAAGGAGGTTTGTCGACAAACCTCCTTTTTTCGACAAACCTCCTTTAGTTATTTACAAACCAGGTTTGTAAAAAAACGCGTCAAAACGCGTCATATGACGTACATAAACCCCGGTTTGTCGACAAACCTCCTTTGTGAAATCGGGCCATTAAGTTTATGGAGGGGACGATGATGGGGCACAGTGTCGAACGCTTTAGAAATTTCAGAAATAATAATGTCAGGCTGAGTCCGTTGTCGAAAGAAAGAGTAAGGTCATACATGGTTCGGATCAGTTGTGATTCACTGGAATGACCTTTCCTAAATCAATGTTGGCATTTACTAAGTTCGTGTTTTATCTCGACGTGTCGATATAGGTTGTACTTACTATTTCAGGATGTTGTTTTGGGGGTTACTTTAATAGCCCTGTGGCACTGGGTGCAATCTTTCCTTATACAGTACAAGCAGTCAGGCCTTTCGTTAGGGTTAACGATTGTGGAAGCGACATTCGTGTCTCAGTGAATGTGACGGATAATCCAAAGGCAAGCTGTATGATCCAGATCACACCTAACCAACGTCATGTGCAGCTAGATTGCTTCGTTAAGGGTGCTAAACCACAAGTTGACATGTCCTGGGTCGATAATAACACTCCGCAGGACTCATTGAAATGTACATCCTTAATAAGTACCGAGGGAAAACGAGAGGGAACTATGGATCAAAAACTAACTGTGATATTACAGGTTTCTGAATTTCAGTCCGATCAAGAATACTACTTCACCTGCACCGCAGAGGGCCAGGCAGTCGGCGGAATAGCATCCGTGGCTGTTGGGATCAACAATGTTCCTCCTGAAGGTTCGAGTCTTCCAATTCAAGAAATATATCAAAAGCTTTAACGTGTAATCCAACCTTTGTTATAAGTTTAACTGTAGGAAATCAGACAAAGTTCGAAATCAATCGGACCAGTACTGATATAGTTACGAGATCATTAAACCTAAGCATTTCAGCCCAAATTGACATTTTGGTCAGTGGATTGTGACGTAGTCATGGATATTCTTTCCGTTTGTCATGTACAACAATATTAGTAATTTTTATTTCTCTTCCTAATGCCTTCTCCCTTGGGGCACTTCTCGAATATATTATTGAAATCATAGGTCCTGTAAAAAGAACCCCTGAGTCATACATTCTTTTTAAAATTGACATTTTAGTAAATGTTGTATATTGAAACAATTGGGAAAGTTTCCGGCACTACGTCACGATGACATTAATCAGTCAGCCAATAGTACCCATATGTATAGTGATCAGAACTTTAAAAATATCACAACTTTCTTATTTTGCACCCGCCTTGCCAGTCTGCTTTTCTGATCTTTTTTGTTTCGTTTACAGTAGTTGTCCAATAAACTTGGATTTTTTCTTTAAGAATATTATCTCCATAACACTAGTATATTCCTACGTGATCATGGTGATTCAGTTTTAAATGCATGAATAATCCTCAATGGCTGATACTTATGTTTCGAAAGATGATCTTGAACATTATGGTTTACATCGTTTATATGGCGCCATATTTGTGTTAAAAACATTCATGTTAAACATAAAGATTTGTTTTTTTAGAAAGAGGAGGGATTGCTTTGTATGTATTTTAATATTCAAACATATCGAATCCTAACTTGTTAAAGATAGTTTGATTACTATGCCTTCTTATAATTGAATGTTCTATTTTAGTTTCAACATCAGCAATATCACCTGCGACAATTCGGGTATGGGTGGTGGTGGTTTTGGTGAATTTCGTGGTGTTCCTGGTGTTGATGCTGGTTGTCGTCATATCTGTAATCCTCTGGAAGAAATACAAGAGACAACGACGTAGAAAAGGTAACGTGATCGAATTGTCTATCATGTAATTACAATTACTACCCCAACCTTATTAAACAAAACATAATTAGACCTACATAATTATGAAACACATTAAGAGTAGGCTTTCCTCGCTTCTTTATATTAAGTCACCAAGTCAGACCACAAATAGAAATTCACTGTGTATATTTCTTTTTAAGGCTCCTTATTTCCTGAGTAAATATGTCAATTGGAATCATATGTAATTACATAACTGCCTATTCAGAGCAATTATGGGACCAGCAAATAAAGAAAGGGAAGAAAAAATAGCAGATATTAAACTAGTGGAGTTAAGAATTTTTAATTTATTTGTTATTAGATAATTTTACTCTTTGTTGTTGTAGATGTTTGGAAACATCCCGAGAGAACAATGACGATATTTTTTAGGCAAAGTTTTTCATCTCTTGTTAAGCTGTACGTGATAATATAGGATTTCCCGGCCAACTTCGCGTGTTTGTCATTCGAATTCATTTACTTTGCATTTAAGTTAGCGCAGATCGGCTTTGCCATGCGAATTATCATTCAATTTTCCAGTTTTTGTATTTAATTTAGGATTTTGGTCGAAGGGTTTCATAGATCTGTCATTCAATTTAGAAACTGCTCAACTAGCATTCAAAATAATATTCACTTGTCGAGTTATCATTCAAAGTAACACCTGTCATTCGTATTCGTAATATTTTTATTCAAGTTAGGAATGTTAGGGGGAAGAATTGCAACAAACTTTTACAGTTTTAAATAATGCAGTTAAAATGCATGATTTGCCATTGGGGTCTAAGCTGTTATTCCATTTATTTATTTTCAGAGCAATGCAGATGGGTGTAGTCAGACATAAAGTAAAGAAGGGGCGAAATCAAGGGATATGGCATTTCTGCACGGACATGTTCATATACCCGGGAAAGGTGGGGGTACCCTCAATCGCCCCTTTTTACTACAGACTCGGAATTTTTTTCAAAAGTAATTAACATCGTCTCTTATACCTAGCACACCCCTCTGTTTTTCTTAAAGAGTTTCATAGTTTACTTGCCCGCCAGCAGATCGATGGCTAAAGACATGGCTAAATAATGAATCATGTTCAAATTGTTGACTCTAGTCCCTACCCCAGTCACAATATTGTACCCTTCTTTCATAATGAAATTATGATGAAATTATGATAAATTTATGATGAAACATAAGACAAACAACTTCCTTACATGAATATTTACAAATATACTGAGACCATCAGGTCCGTAGATGCAAGTCGTTTTTTTCTTCTCAACAATCAAACTTAAATGCTGATGAATATCAGATAAATCTAATAAGTATAAGTGTATAAATGCAAGAAAATGAAATATGATGAATAACACATGAAAAAACAATCTTGAAAGAAAAAGAATGAGCTATAAAAAGTGTGTAATAAACGAGAAATGTATATTGATCATCAATTTAAGTGCACAAAGTGCTAATTTGAATGCTACAAATGAATTAGAGTGCTAGAAGTACACCGTCGCGTTGTCAGAAAATCGTGTTGCGCCAAATCGAATGACCAACTAGCGAAAGAAGCACATTGTTCATTAATTTGAATGAAACATACGTAGATTCTAACGAAAATTCCATAGATTTGAAAACTAAAAAAGGGAATATTAACCCGAGATATACCTGACTGCACTAAAACCGTCGAATTTGAACGCAAGACAAATTAATTTGAATGACAAACTCGCGAATTTGACCGGGAAATCCTATAGAAAATGAACTAATACTGAATAACAATTTGTTTTATTTTCTTTACGCTTTCAAACAGGTGACGATCTTCAAATGGATACTGAGACAATTACACTGTTAGGTAAGTACGCTAATACTTCCCAAAAGCAATTCAGACTACTACTTTAAAAAGAAAGATGAAAAAAGAGATACATGAACCTTGGGGCAAATTTGCAGCGGATTAAATAATTTATCAAATAAGTTTTACTACTTCTAGTACTACCACTTCTAATGCGTCTTCCACCACTACTACTACTACTACAACTTATATTACTACTTCTGCTACTTCCAATATTATTTCTTATACTACTACTAATAATAATAGTACTACTATGACTGATATTACTACGACAACTATTACTATAACTAATACTACTATTACTATGATTACTTCTATTACCACTACTATTAAACGACAACTATAACTACCACAATTTATACTGATAACATCACCACTACTTCTATTATAACCACCGCCAGTTATAATACTACTGCTACTATACTAATACTATTATTACTACTGCCAGTTCTACTATACCACTACTAGTTTAAAGACTATTACTATTACTATTAAGACCACCACTACTCCTACTACTACTACTACTACTACTACTACTACTTCTTCTACAACTACTACTGCTACTACTACTACTACTACTACTACTACCACTACTTCTACCCCTAATTCCACCACCACCACTACTTCTATTACTACCACTACTTCTACTACTACTACTTATATTACCGATGTTACTAGTACCACTACTACTGTGCCTACTACTACTATTATGATTACTGGTATACGAGTACCACTATCACTAGTTTCCCCTTTACTACTATTATTATTACTACTACTACTACTTCTAGAACTAAAACTATTAAAACTTCTGTTACAACTACTCATTTTAGGGCAATATATTCCTTAAATAAGAGCCCCATTTCATAGGGTTTACTTTGGGTTGATTATTACTATTTTAATATACAGTAGGCTTGCGGGTGCACCATGTGAGAGAGAGTTTAGGATTGAGGAGTCCTGAAAATGAGGACTCTCGTCTACAGGACCAAGTCTACAGGAAACCCACACACACCGATATATATCTTCACTACAGATCCTTCCACCATCCATCCGTACTACAATCAGTCCCCAACGCCCTCATCCGCCGAACCCATCAACTCAGCGATGCCGACCATCTAGACCAGGAAATCCAGCATGTCACCACAGCCCTAACTTCCATCAACAAATACCCAAGACATAAGATCAAATCCAAGACTCCCGCAAGCAAGCCCGCAGCCAACATCAAAACTGAATAGAACCAACCCGCAGCTAGACCAAAACAAACTGTTGTTATTCCCTATATCGGTCAAGCCTCTAACAAGATTCAGCGTATCCTTCAAGCAGCAGACATCCAAGTTCGACACAGTTCCTCCAACAAACTTCATTCGATACTCCACTCCCAAAAAGACAAGTATCCAAACCACAAGAATGCTGGAGTCTACAAAATACCATGCGAATGTGGAAAAGTCTACATTGGTGAAACGGGGAACACAGAACCAGCTTCAGACTCAGCGATTGGGATAAATCCGCCATCGTCAAACACGCCCAGCAACACGAACACACAATCGAATGGGATAACAGTAATCTCATCTCCATAATGAAGCACTGGCATATACACGCCGAATCCGAGAAGCCATCGAAATTCACCGCCACAACACTGTGCCCCAAAACTCAGGATTATACATCAACGACATCTGGAAACCCCTCATCAACAAGTACCCGGTCACTCCTCCTCCACCACCACCTCCACCACCGCCTTCACCACCCCCGCAGACACCCGTACATCAACCACCGCCACCCGCCGAACCCTCAAAGCAGCCGCCAGCCTCACAGCTACAATAGGGACTTTTAGATTTGCACGTCGACAGCTTTGACAGCAACATGATACGTCATTTTAAGGCACTGCGCATGCGTCACGTCGTCTCAGTCGGCGATCGAGAATGCGTCAACCTTGATTTTCCTAAATCTAGTACGGTACTAGTGTATGCCGCGTGCGCATAAAATATACAGTTCCTCAGGTAGACAAAGGAACATCCCTTCCCTGCTATTATGTGAAAATGTGTAGAACAGGTGTCACATGCATATTCACCTGTTTTACACATTTTTACATAATAGCAGTGAAGAGATGTTCTACCACAGCAATAGGCCATTTTCGTAATGTAACTAAATTTAATGCATACGTCTTTGTGAAGTGCCTCAATACAAATTATTTCATTCACCTGATAGGAATAATATTATGTCAATAGTCAGAATGCAACTGGATATATTAAGTGTTGCTAGGTAGGTCAAGCCATCATGTTGTCCAACCTGGCAACAATTAATGTATGCAGTTCGGATTCTGTCTATTGAAATACTATTATTCTTATCAGGTGAATGAAATAATCTGTATTGAGGCACTTCACAAAGACTCATGCATTAAATTTGGTTACTTTACGAAAATGGCCTATTGTTGAGGGTAGAATGAGGAACAGTATATTTTGTCCTCTTTCTTTGTCCGTCATGTTCATAGTGTTACTTACTGCATGCATGTATATCGCAGAGTGCAATCTAAAAGATTTCTAATTGTAGTCAACATGGGCAGTTGAGTACGTTTACACGCATGATCAGTCGGCGTTCGTCGTGTTCTCGTCCACTCAATCTAAAACTCCCTAATGCACAGCAGACGACAGCAGACTACAATGCCGCCTACGTCGGGGACACACACAGCGTCTCGCCGACAGCACACCCCACTCATGGATTCGAAACTCTCCGACGTCCGCAACCTGGAGACTCCAGCCCAGACGGACAGCCAGACGGACCAGCAGACCATCCATGTCCACTCCCCGATGACTCCAACCCGCACGGTCATGTATTTTCCCCCGACGTCCGCACCCCGGTGACTTTTAAGCTCACACACGCCAGCTATTCTCCACTCCTGACGACGGATAGTCAACATGTTCGAAACGTCGAGCCACTCCCGCCATTCATCCTCTCCATGTGCTATAGTTCTCCTTAGAACTATAAGCTAAGAAAGATAACCAACAGTCGTTTTCCAGACTATACCAACAGTCTTTTCAGGACTACAAAAAAAACAAAAAAAAACCTCAAGAAAGATTACCGAGAGTCCTTTTCAGGACTTTTCAATCCTCCCTCTCTCTCACATGGTGCACCCGCAAGCCTACTGTATATCTACATCACCATGCAAGCCGACACTTACAAGCAGCATCTACTATTTTAATGTACGATTATCATAAAGACGGTTAACCCTTTGGCAATATCCATATTAAAATGTTGTGACAAACTAATACAATAATGCTAAATATATTACTCATTGCGGATATGGTATCGAAAATAATATCGCTAGTGATATTCGTTTGTCTCGCAATGTGGTCAATAAGGAATCTAAAAGTTCACGACGTTTCGTATGCTACTGCGATACTTCGTCAGGTGATAAAAACTAGAAACTGCCCGTCCGATAAAAGAAAGAATCACTGAGCATAAGAGGGACGTCAGACTCCGTCGAACTGACAACTCAGCCGTAGCCGAACATGCTTGGGATAACCAGCATCAACCAGACTGGGACGGGGTTCAGTGCCTTTCCCAGGAACGGCATTGGTATACACGGAGGGTAAAAGAAGCTATCAATATCCGTCTCAATCCTAATAATTTCAACAGAGACAACGGGATCGATATCCCCGAATTTTGGATGCGGACGATACGCAGCCATGACACTCGCCGTCCTGCCAGCCAACAACGGTCGATTCCATTCAGCAGACGGCCCGAGTCAGCGGCCCGTTGATTGGTTGAGTACCGTATGCGTCGGCCAATAGGCCTGGTGCATCAGCCGAACCAGCGGCCGAACCAGCGGCCTTGGTGATTGGTCGATCTCCGTGTGCGTCGACCAATAGGCATTGGGCGTTATTGTTCCAATTATCGATCGAATTATAGACCGCTCCGCCGGTCC
This sequence comes from Strongylocentrotus droebachiensis, assembly GCA_035222895.1. Lineage (NCBI taxonomy): Eukaryota > Metazoa > Echinodermata > Echinoidea > Camarodonta > Strongylocentrotidae > Strongylocentrotus > Strongylocentrotus droebachiensis. The sequence continues at coordinate 283,377 of JAVYIG010000730.1, read as the reverse complement.
TCCCGTAAAGTATAAAAGACCCTTGCTTACAATAGTTTTTATCACCTGACGAAGTATCGCAGTAGCATACGAAACGTCGTGAACTTTTAGATTCCTTATTGACCACATTGCGAGACAAACGAATATCACTAGCGATATTATTTTCGAAACTAATACATTGTTATACATCTATTTTCTAGCAATAAATGCCGTTAGATCTGGTTATTAAATATGTAATAAATCCATTTTCCTTTTGATATTCCCATACTCGCAAAATGTTCTTTTTTTTATAAATATTATCAATAGTCTTCAAAATTTCGTAGACCTTTTTAAACAATATTACACATTTCTACCTGTTTTGTCAATGGGCGGCAGAGAGGCCATCCTTAGATATCAAAAGGACCAGAATAGAGGACTTTTCACCAGGTACACCAACAACGATGAGCGATAACACTGATCACATCAACCTGGGGGTGTTCGGCTTAGGAAAAGCTGGGAAGTCATCTTTAATTAATTCACTCATCTTTTCTCTTAGAGGTAACAGTATTAGTGATTAGTTAGGTCGAGGGATCGCTTCTTTATTTTCTAACTTAAATACATTTTCAAACCCTTTCGTTTTGAAGGAAGTTATATATAAATTAGTATTATCTTTCAAATGCCGTTGGAATTTAACCTTTCCATATGTTTTGGCCTGCAAATGGGACATAGTGCTTTTAACCTCAAAACGAATGGGCTTGAAACTGTCTTTAATTGGGAAAATAACGACCATTAGTTGTCAAATCAACTCTAGTAATTGCAATCACTAAATTAATAGTCTAATAGTCAGATATTTTTACCGAATGGGTGTTTGCTGCGAGAAGATTCAATCAGTAAAATGTTGGCCTTTTCAAGAACTGGGTTATTGATGTAGTATAAATGCGACTGCACCCTTTATAGCTCATTCCAACTATGTTATTACCAAATAAAAAGAAAAAGTCAGTCAGTCACTCAATAGTGTCTGACAGTGAAGTCTAGAAAGTAAACGGGTTTCCTTGCATACTTTGAATATTGGGACGTTGCTAACGTTTAAATTTCAAAGATAGGACATACGTGACATATTCATAATTTCCTGCAAAGTTCTACATAATTTGATGTTGGCTGCAAATGGGACATGGTAACTTAAAAGCTCCATTGTAATACATAACGAGTGTCCATATATTTGATTTAAAAGACGAATATGAATATGAACTTGACATGAAAACGAATACAAATACGAAAACGTATATGAATTAGAACACGAGTATGAGAACCAATATCAATATCAATATCAATATCAATATGAATATGAATACGAATATGAATACGAATATGAATATGAATACGAATACGAATATGAATATGAATTAGAATATGAATACGAATATGAATATGAATATGAATACGAATACGAATATGAATATGAATATGAATACGAATATGAATATGAACATGATTGATAACATGAGTCTTGTGATATTCAAATCAATTTGCTAACCTATGATCATGATACTGTATTTCATTTTGGTTGATGAACCTAGGATGTTACCCGGGTGAAGCGGTCAACGGGGCCACAATACATATTGAGAGAGATATTACTGGACAGAGAGAGGTGATAGAACTGACCAATCACATTCATTTGTTGAATTACAAAGGAATGGTGATGTGCGACACGACCAAACGAGAGGAGATTCTCTCCCAAATCAGTGAGACAATCTTCTTTACTTTTTGTATCTGATATATTTTTGTATTGCTATCAAAGACTGATATGATGGGGGTAACGAAATGTCGCGTATATTTGAAGAATTCTGAGGGATGTGATATCTTATCAATGATTTCTTAAAATCGTTCAAATATGTATATAACTAGACTATGATTTGGTGAAATTAGAGACTGTATCGACAAAACATTCAGGAAATACTTCGATATGAACATTCAATGTCGGATTGGAATGTGATGATGCACCTGAAATGAAATATCAATCACCGTTGAAAAAAAAATAGACACACAGACAAAAAATCAATAGCGGGAAATTACAGAAATATCATTGAAAGTTTAAAAGGCCTTATTCATTTTCATATGAATTCATCCAATTTTGTTCACATTTATGATTCTGACGTATGTCCTATTATGATACGCCTATGAATGATTTTTTTTCCTGCTTGACATGAAGAAGCAAGAAAAGTTTTTTAATACAAGAAAAAAAAGAAATATCATTCAGAAAAAAGTTTACAATTCTTCCTAATTTTGCATATAAACTACTTGTTATTACACTGTAATAATAGGCCTATATAAACTTTTCACAGTTGCTCTTATCTTTAAATGGGGATACCCTGCCGTATATAAGTGATTTTCTTTCTTTTGGGGTCTTTTTAGAATGGACTCACAGTAACGCATGCTTCATTTTATTTTCCCTTCATCTTTCAATTTGTATTCTTAAAAAAAGTTTTTCACAGAGGGACAACCGATAAAAAGTACTCCAAACGTCCCGGTTCACTGCGCAATCTTCATCTGTGACTATAGGTGAGGACCGTTTCTCTCTCGCTGTGTCTCCATGTCTCTCTCTCTGTTTTGTCTCTGTCTCTCTCTCTCTGTCTCTCTCTCTCTGTCTCTCTTTCTCTCGCTCTCTCTCTCTCTCTCTCTCTCTATCTCTCTCTCTGTCTTTCCTCACTGCCCGTCATGATCGAGGTTAAACGACCGATCGGGTCAACCCATAGCCAGGCGGTTACTGTCATAATGTCCAAACTAAAGTATTCACCATTATGGAGAAGGATCTACAGTATTTAAAATAACTGATATGTTGGTAAATTTGGGATCCATAGTAGGTGCTGGTATTTTTACCACACTACGACACCGGTCATTGAAACAAGAAGACATGCACTATCAGCCCTGAATCAGCCCTACAAGAATCTGTGGTAGAATTCGACTATAACAAAGAAGGGAAATTTATCTTAAATACTTTCTTTTCTATTATTAGTCAGGTCAATATACGGTAAAAAACACCCCTACCCCAACAGAATTGCAACAAAAGGTTTTTTAACGGTTTCTAATAGTATTCGACATCAGGAATAACATACTAAAAGTATACCCAAAGCGAAGAGTCGGAAAGCTGTTATTTTCAAGATGGCGTCCAAGATGGCCGCCGATACCTAAAAATGGCCATAAATCACTTATTATCCATCCTACAGACATAATTTTGGTGTCTATCCCATGGTTTTGGGGGTCAGAGAATCCATTGAGATAAGTAAGAATGGTTTATGATGGTCACGGAAACCCCAAAATCCAAGATGGCGTCCAAAATGGCCGCCATAACATAAAAATAGCCATAAGTCACTTTTTATCCATCCGAGACACATAATTGGGGTGTCTATGCTATGGTTTTCAGGGTCATAGAATCCATTAGGACAGGTTAGAACGTTAAGCAGTGGTTCAGGAAACCACGACATCCAATATGGCGTCCAAAGGGCCACAAAACGAGGCCGCCATCCATCTCCAGCCTAACCGCTCACGATGGTGGTCTCCTGCGTTCCAAATTACCTCTCTAATTTATTGAAAATATTTCATATTTCTTATGTTATTGTATGCTTCGTACATGTTTATCGAATGATATAATTGTACATGATTTTTCATTTAATTACTTTTGTAAACATTGTATTCATTGTATTTGTTATTGTTCGAAATTTTGTACTTTGACTTTGAATTTGTATATTTTTCAACGCAGAAATAAAATCAATCAAACAAACAATCAAACAAAACCACTAAGATTTCTCAATAGAGGGCGCAATTTATTAACAGGAAATGAACTTATAATGTTTTCTCTCTCACCCTTTTGGTGTCACCGACCCCCCTCCCCCCTCCTCCCGAGAAAAGGGGTCAATTTAACTATTGACAGGTCATTGTCAACACTGAGAGAGTGGCCAAAGGGGGGGGGGGGGGGGGAGGGGGGTGACAAAACAAAGTAACAACTTAATAATAATATCTATACACTCATTCATAATACCTACCATACAATAAACAATGTTTAAAACCTCGTGTTGTTCATGTCATCTTATTTTGATGAGGAATGTACTTTAGTAAGGAAAATCATCTTCTGCTCCACTATCAAGTGCCTCGTTTAATGGATTGTGGCATACATCAAGTTGGCAAGGTCCACACACACACTGTTACATGGTAGTCCGTAACATCTGCAGGTATAGCGAGGTGTGCTACAAGCAGTACAGAAGTCGCAATGAATCAACTTAAGAAGATTACTAGGTGCAGCCTCCGTATTCAGCATCATTGTCCTCTAATTTCCAGCCCCTGTCTGTGACGTCCATGTCTTACGATTCACTCTCCATCCATGCCATGACTTGGTAGTATGTTCTGAGGGAGTAAAATTCGGTGGTGTTTGGGGTAGGAAGGAGGCGCATTGGCAATTTTCTTGACAAACAAGTTGTATCGTAATGATGCAACTGAGTCATTACAGCAGCAACCAAACATGAAAGACATTGCTTTGATACCAAGTTACTTGGAAGAAGGAAAATACTAGCACTGGATTCTTAAAGGGATCGTTTAACAATGTTAAATCTGAGATACACGGCCCTACGTGTTATCAGTGTCTGTGATATGGTGTAATATTGAAGCCCTAAAAAAATTGCGCTTCAAAATAATCAAGAAGTGCCTCAAAAAAGCAAAAATCTTTGAGTGACCGGTTTTACCATACTCATTTTCCCCAATACCGGTAGACTGTAGTGTTATGAAAACCGTCAGGCAAACGGTTTTCAAAATGTGTAATTCCAATCATAAATATCTTGATAATCAGACAGGCGATCGGCTTGTAAAAGTCATGGGTTTCCTGACTGACCTAAAGGTTTATAATTATCATTGTATCATGAGCTAAATCCAGAATTTTGTTTCAGAATCTGAGACAAAGTTACCGGATCCCTTTAAGTGGGGCTGCATTTCACAAGCTTCTGGAAGACTGCTCTCTTTCCGATTCTGAATATCCTGGAAGTCGAATCACAACCAGTGTAGGCATGTCGAAAAAGTTGTTGTGAGCATAGATCTTTACCCAGGTCCACTTTCAACTGCTTAACGTTATACACCTTCGGAGCCTTGGCTGCAGTGTAAGAGTAGAAGTAAAGTTCCCTGTTATCTACATCCGCGTAATGCAAGAGTAACAACAATAGGTCAGTGCCTTCTCAAATCAGAGTAGTCGACTGACGACGAGAAGAATTCACTGCAGCTTAGCGATATGTACATCTGCATCCCCGGATACATTGATGACGGTGCAATTACTCTTCCTCAGTTCCTAAAGGCCCGGTCACACAGAGGGGACGCATGGGGAACGCACGGCCAGCGCATTGGAAATTTGCAATTTTGGCCAGTGCATTGTCGTGCGCCAAACTTTTGTCGAAGCTACAGCGAGCTGACACCAAATGCATAGCGTGTTGCTAGCGCGCTGGACGAATGGTCCACGCATGCACCGCGTTCTCAACAGGGGTGCTCACACATAGACGACGCACGGCCCGCGCATTGGAAATCGGAAAAGGCCGTGTGCCTAACTTTTGTCTTGATTTTGGAAAAGTTAGCGAGCTGACATAAAATGCACAGCGTGTAGCTAGCGCGCTGTGCGTATACAGGGCGTGTGCTCCGCGTATGTCTGGCGCTGGTCTAGCGCGCTCCACGCATGTCTGGCGTGCCTTTGGCGTGTACTTTCATGCGTCGAGCTTCGCGCACACTTTTGAGCATGCTCAACAAATCCCGACGCATCCAGCGAATGACGACGAATGCATAGCGTGGGTCCAGCGCGCTCGACGAACGAGTAACGAACGATGACGCTAGCCTAGCGAACGACAACGCACTGGCCCAAATTGCAAATTTCCAATGCGCTGGCCGTGCGTTCCCCATGCGTCCCCTCTGTGTGACCGGGCCTTAACTAATGAGATTTATGAATCGATCCCTGCTTATTGCAGTCTCTTGATAAAAAAAGTCATCCTTCTTGCCTGAGAATACTGTGTCTGCATGAAATCTGACAACTGGATGGACATTCTGCCTACGTACATCGCTGGTGTGTTTTATCATTAATTGACGGCCCTCCACCATAGCCGTAAAAAACTACATTTGCAGAACCATATAGTGGGGGGGGGGGGGGGGGGGTTGTGAAATCAGGATATGATCGTGCTATTCTGCCAAAGCTGTCTCCTGTTTTCCATGGTATCCGATGCACCAAGGAACCTCGATCAAGGACATACTGGTCTGTGTTCTTTCACGGCTTCACCCGACACTTACCTTGCATGATCGGTTATAACATGAGCTAGCTGAGGCTTCTCAGCCTTCCGAAAGACATTCCTAGCCTCGAAAAGTGCAGGTAGGAACAGACTGACCTCAAAGCTCATCACCTCTGCTACTTCAAGTTCCCTTGTTTTGTAAACTACCAGGAATTGTTGAAACAGCACTGAAGCAAAGCAGCATTTATGGTTTGTTCAGGTACAATTTGTACCATTTGTATCTCTCCCAGAGTCGTAGCTTTGTCTTTCCTTTTGAACGAGACTATTAACTCTTTGAATGCCACATTAATTTGAAGCACATAAAGTAGATCTTTCTCTTTCAATTTTTAAAATAATATGAAAAAGTTTTGAGTGGCGTGAACGATGGATATTAGTCTACAGACATGATACAAGCAGTATTGTTGTTTTTCAGATCCTCTAGCCCCAGCATTAAGGAGAAATGAATTATTACGATTGTACAGTTAATAAGTACAATTGTGCAAAAATGCGAACTTGGCACACAAAGAGTTAAACAGCATATTGGAAGGCCGCTGAGCTATAATCATCGATGTACCCCAGAATAGCCCACTGAAAGGGATTGACTTGCAATTAGGTTGCTTCCAGACTTTCATGATATTGCTGGAAGCACTCGGTTCCCTGATGAAAGGAACCGGACTTCGCAAAATCCTTAGAACAGATAGCAAGGAACTATACTTCCACTCTTACAATGCATCCAAGGCTCCGAAGATGTAGAACTGTAAGCAGTTGAAAGTGGACCTTGGTATTGGATCTGTGTTCACAACTACTTTTTCTGGATGCCTACACCGACTGCGATTCGACTTCCCGGATATTCGGAATAGGAAAGAAAGCAATCTTCCAGAAGCTTGTGAAATGCAACCTCACTTTGAAATCCTGTGCTAGTACTTTCCTTCTACCAAGACAGCCAAAGTAACTAACTTAGAGGAACTTGGTATCAAAGCAATGTTTGTCATGTTTGGTGGCCGCTGTAATGACTCAGCTGCATCATTACGATACAACTTGTTCGTCAAGAAAATTGCCAATGCAGCTCCCTCCTACGTCAGCCTCACCAAATACACTCCCTCGGACCATACTACCAAGCCCGGGTGGGGGGGGGGGGATTAGATTAGAAACCCCTACCTGTTTCTAGGGGTCATTTTTCTCGAAGTAAAGCCCACTTTTCACAATTTTCACAATGCACCCGAAAATGTTGGATATTTTGAAAACACGAACCCAACGGAGGATGCACCTAGTAATCTTCTTAAGTTGATTCATTGCGACTTCTGTTCTGCTTGTACCACACCTCGCTATACCTGCAGATGTTACGGACTACCATGTAACAGTGCGTGTGTGGACCTTGCCAACTTGATGTACGCCACAATCCATTTAACGAGGCACTTGATAGTGAAGCAGAAGATGATTTTCCTTACTAAAGTACATTCCTCATCAAAATAAGATGACATGAACAACACGAGGTTTTAAACATTTTTTAATGTATGGTAGGTATTATGAATGTGTGTCTAGATATTATTATTAAGTTGTTACTTTGTTTTGTCCCCCCCCCCCCCTCGGCCACTCCCTCAGTGTTGACTATGACCTGTCAATAGTTAAATTGACCCTTTTTCTGGGTGGGGGGGGGGGGGGGGTCGGTGACACCATAAGGGTGAGAGAGAAACATTATAAGTCCATTTTCTGTTTATAAATTTCGCCCTCTATTGAGATTTTTTAGTGGTTTTGTGGCCCTTTGGACGCCATATTGGATTTCACGGGTTCCTGAACCACTGCTTAACGTTCTAATTTATCCTAATGGATTCTATTATCCCGAAAACCATATCATAGACACCCCAATTATGTGTCTCGGATGGATAATAAGTGACTTATGGCTATTTTTATGTTATGGCGGCCATTTTGGACGCCATCTTGGATTTTAGGGTTTTCTAGACAATCACAAACCATTCTTACTTGTCTCAATGGATTCTCTGACCCCTAAAACCATGGGATAGACACCAAAATTATGTCTGTAGGATGGATAATAAGTGATTTATGGCCATTTTTAGGTATCGGCGGTCATCTTGGACGCCATCTTGAAAGTCACAGCTTTCCGAACCTTCGATTTTGGTATACTTTTAGTATGTTATTCCTGATGTCAAATACTACTGGAAACCGTTGAAAAACCTTTTGTTGCAATTTTTTGGGGTCAAACCATATCTTGACCTGACTATAAAGACACGACATAAACAGACGATTGTATATTATGCCAGAAAAAAAGGATTTGAATGTGACGTCAAAATTTCATTATCAAATATTTCTTTCATTCCTGTAATCGTGCGGGACAGTATGAGGAATTTATGAAGTTGTTGTCCAATGACGTGTGCAGCTATTTCGGTATGATTCCACACTTTACAGTGACATTTCTTCTACTATAAAGAGTCGCTCATTGATATATGAGATCATCAATTGATAACAATTAAAACGATAAGTTTTCACTCAAAAAACTAAGTTTATAAATCCATTCTTACAACAAGTCTGAAGTAAGTGTCTTATGCAGGAACTAATGCGATATCACACCGCCAAAGCGACCGATTCTCTGTAGGCCTAACTGGGTATTAATTTTGTTAGTTGTTGGTTATTGAGTGGTTTTTAGCCTGATGTCGGTAATAGTGGGGGAAGTAGTGGTAGTATGAGTATTAATATTAGTAGTAATAGTAGTAGTAGTTGTAGTAGTAGAAGTAGTATTAATGGTAGTACCAGTAGTAAAAGTAGTAGTAGTGGTAGTAGTAGTGGTATACACAGCTAGAACGGTGTTTAAAATATCGCTGTTTAAAATAATGTTGTTTAAAAACGTAAACAACGTTGTTCAAAATCGAAAAATCAGTGCTCGATTGGCTTAAACAACTATGTATTGAAAAACAAAAAGATTTAGTTAAACAGAGTTGTTTAAAAAGTCCCAGGGGAAAAATCACGTGATAGATTTAACCAATCATGACTTCGCGTTGACATTTTCTTGATACGCGATTGAAATTTGGGCGCACACATGCGATATGCACAAAGTACGTACATATGCATAGCGCATGCAGCATGCAATGCTAGTGCTAGTGCAGTGCAGTGCAGATGAAAATGGCGGAACAAGGGCAAGGCGACGACTTGGTTCTTTTCGGCTTCGCCGAATGGGGTTTAGGTGAAGTTATAGAGACAAATAATAATATTGTCTGTCACTGTTAAATGAATATGATGAACAAATGTTGAAGTTAATTGGCAACAAGCTCTACATGTTACAGTGTAATCTTTGTGATTATTGCAGGAGTGGTTCCGGTAGGTCATTTCACAAATTTAAACAAATGAGGTAATAACCATTAAACAGCTCTGTTTAAAATATAAGCAACTCCTTTTAAACAACCCAGTTGTGCAGTAATATTGAATAAACAACAGTTGCTTTATAGTAATTTAAACATTATTGTTTAACATTTACACAACTTGCTGTAAACAACCGAGTTGTGCAATTTTATTACTGAACAACTGTTGTTTAAAAGTTTTTCTAATTTTTAAACAACTAAGTGTTCAAAACGTAAACAACCTTAAGTTGTTTAATTTTTAAACAACAGTTGAGCGATTCACCGGTTAACTTGTGGTTGTTTAAAATTTTAAACAACTTGTTTAATTTTTTTCTAACAGTGAGAATTAGCAGTGGTGTTAATAATGGTAGTAGAAGTAGTAATAGTAGTAGTAGTAGTAGTAGTAGCAGTAGTAGTAGTAGTAGTAGTAGTAGCAGTAGGAGGAGGAGGAGGAGGAGTAGTAGTAGTAGTAGTGGTAGTGGTAGTAGTAGTACACTGTTAGAACGGTGTTTAAAATATCACTGTTTAAAATAATGTTGTTTAAAAACATAAACAACGTTGTTCAAAATCGAAAAATCAGTGCTCGATTGGCTTAAACAACTATTTATTAAAAAAACAAAAATATTCAATTAAACAGAGTTGTTTAAATAGTCCCGGGGGAAAAATCACGTGATAGATTTAACCAATCATGATGTCTCGTCGTTGACATTTTCTCGATATGCGATTGCAATTTGCGCGCACACGTGCGATATGCACAATGTACGTACATAGTACATGCATGCAAGCATATCATGCAGTGCTAGTGCAGTGCAGTGCAGACGAAAATGGCGAAACAAGGGCAAGGCGACGACTTGGGTCTTCTCGGCTTCGCCGATGGGCTTTAGGTGAAGTTATAGAGACAAATAATAATGTTGTCTGTCACTGTTAAATGAATATGATGAACAAAATATGTTGAAGTAAATTGGCAACAAGCTCTACATGTTACAGTGTAATCTTTGTGATTATTGCACGGAGTGGTTCAAGTAGGTCATTTCACAAATTTAAACAACCGAGAATAACCATTAAACAGTTCTGTTTAAAATTTAAGCAACTCCTTTTAAACAACCCAGTTGTGCAGTAATATTGAATAAACAACAGTTGCTTAGTAATTTAAACATTATTGTTTAACATTTACACAACTTACTTTAAACAACCGAGTTGTGCAATTTTATTACTAAACAACTGTTGTTTAAAAGTTTTTCTAATTTTTAAACAACTAAGTGTTCAAAACGTAAACAACCTTAAGTTGTTTAATTTTTAACAGTTGAGCGATTCACGGGTTAACTTGTGGTTGTTTAAAATTTTAAACAACTTGTTTAATTTTTTTCTAACAGTGTAGTGGTAGTAGATGTCATAGTACTAGTTTGATTAAGGAATAACATTTGGATCGGTTCTTCTCTCCAAGAAAAAAGGCAGAAGTGTATTTTATCAAGTCGGTTTAGCCCTGCTCACCTGCGTTGTTTTTTTAGTTTTATTAAAATGTAACCAATATTTTCATTTGACCTGTCGAAGACTGCATCCTCTTTCTTTTCAATTCCTGTTCCCTTCATAATTTTAGTCCAAATCAACATCATGATATTTTGATTGAGCAATATCGTACACACAAGAATGCGACGACCTCGTGACCTTGCTGTTATAAGAACAACAAAAAAGGGGGGGGGGGGGTCTGAGGTATTTTCTTTTCCATTTTTTTGTGTGGATGTTTTTCTTTCCCGATGAAGAATCGGAAAGAAAACAAAACTCAAAATCCCTCTATAATTCATGGGCAGAGGAAAGGGGATAAATAATTATTTACTTAAACAGAAGGGAGTGGATAATGGTGGCTTGGGAAGGTGTTATAGATAATTTAAGTTTTGTTTTATTGAAGTGAGGGTGCAGTAGTTCATTAAAAGATATACCATGCAAGCCTGGAGATACAATTGGCTCATGCATGATTGGTTTGATGAAGATTTCAAAGCTGAATGAGTTATTAAAGGGAAAATTCACCCTGATATTAAATTGAATTTAATTAAAGCAGAAAATGAAAGAAATAGATTAGTAAAAGTTTGAGCAAAATCAAATAGAAAAGTTATGACTTTTTGGAGTTATCTTCAGTGAAATACAAATTGGCATCTCTGTTCTGAAACGTATCATGCAATTTAATATCGGGGTAGACTTTCCCTTTAAATAGACTTCCTCGATAGTTTAGATTATGCATCATATCCTTTTACATTTGTTTGAATTTTCTTACTTGCAGGTAGAGGAATCATGGTGGGGATACCAAATAAAGGTGACCTGCATGACGATAATGCTACAATTAAAGCAAAGATGAGCGATACCATTGGAATACCAGAAAATCATGTTTGGATCTTCAGAAACTACACACTGGAGAGCCATGAGGAAGATGTGGACAGAAGTACAGAACTACTTGATTTCATTTTGCATTGTCTGACAGTTGCAAAGGAAAACAAACAGTTTCGAGATATCCAGAAAGAAAACCAGTCTAACCCAAATATCCAGAAAGAAAACCAGCAGAATCCAAATATCCAGACAGAAGCCAGGCTCTGCAATATTATGTAAAGGATAATGCATTGTTTTTGTTATTAGATTTAAAGACACATAACAGTGAGTCCTCTCGATAGATAAAATGAATATCTTCTCGGATCAATCTAAAAGTCATAGAGATTGTTCAATAAAGTTTTGAGAAGATATATTTTAGCTATGAAGAATAAATAACATTGTCATAATAATTTTATGAAAATAGGTAAGACAGATTGATTCCAACATTATGGGCAACAAAATATGTTTTGTAATTTTAAAGAAATTGCACACGGATTGAATAGGGACTTTGAAAGATTCATTTATGTCTGCAATTGAGGTTGTGAATTGTCATGTGAATATGATTTATATCAGACTTGCAATGTCTTTTAAACCTTTTCAGTAACAACAAAATCAAATTCAGCTCCGAGTTGGTGGTCAGACAGTTGGGCGACTAAAATAATACATATACGACACGTAAATGGTTGACATCCCCCCCCCCCCGACTCTGTAAATATTTACTTCGTACGGCTGTGTTTACGTCAGCCTCACATAAGCGTTCTAGTAAACCATAACAAACTTGTCTGCACTTAGTTAAACCTTATATGTGAATCATTCATTTGACATTTTAACTGTAATGCAGTACTGATATAACAATGATATATTCCGATCCGAAAGATGTTTGATATAGCGCCTTTTCCTTGCAGTTACAAAGCGCTGCACACAGCGCTCCACATTGTATATACCATATTCATGACTTTCATGTTGACATTTGTGGACTTTTGCATCATGATTCTATATTACAAGTGTTATCTGTGACCAAGTGTAATTGGTGTTTGAGAACTGTCTATCATTTCATCAAAGCTGCGGTATCAATAAGGATAATAATCATCATACCATCTGAGGTGATGAAACTATATTTTTTCCTACACTGTTAAAAAAAACAGTAGATTTTACAGAGAAAAAAATACAGAACCATTCTTTAAAGTGTTGTAACAGCAAATTTTCTGTAATTTAACAGGACAAATGTCTAGAAAAAATGAAGATTTTGTTTTTTTACAGGCAATTTGCGTGATTTCAGATCCCATATACAGATTTTTTACAATTCTACGGAATGTTCTTTTTTTATTAAGAAAACTTCATTTTTTAACGGATAATAAAAAAGAAATTACAGAAAACAAAAATACAGAACCATTCTGTAAATTGATGTAACTGGAATTTTCTGCAATTTAACAGGACAGATTTCTATAAGAAAGGGAGATGTTTTTTTTTAATAGGAATTCTGTATGCTTTCAGATCCAATATGCAGATTTATTATGATTCTACAGAGCGTTTTTTTTTTCAAAGTAAACCTCATGTTTTAATGAATAAAAAGAAAGAATCTACAGAAATTAAAATACAGATTCATTCTGTAAAAATGTAAACTAGAAACTTTCTGCAATTTAACAGATCTCTAAAAAGAAGATCCCATGTAAATAAATGGAGTGTCTTTTTATTCAAAGTAAACCTCATGTTTTAATGAATAAAAAAAATACAGGAAACAATAATACAGAACCACTCTGATAATTAATGTTACTTGACATTTTCTGCTGTGAAAAGGACGGATCTCTCTCCCTCTCTAAAAAAAGGATTGTTTTTTTCTTTATGGAAATTCGTAGGCCTATGTTTTTAAGCAGATTTTGCTTTTAATTCTACAAAGTGTCGATTTATTCAAAGCAATCTCATTTAGTTTAATGAATAAAAAAGACAGAATTTATAGAGGAAAATACCGTAAACAATTCTGTAAAATTAATAGCTGAATTTCACTGCAATTTGACAGAAATCTAAAAAAGAAGTTGATGAGGGTTTTTTTTCAAGGACATTCAGATCCCCTATAGATATTTAATGTTCTACAAAATACCCTTTTCAATTTTAAAAAAAAAAGACCTTAACTGCCTTTTAATGCCTTAAACTCAACAACGTAAAATAATTTGCGGTAAAAATACAAAACCTTTCTGTTAATTGACTCAAGCTGCCGAATTCGGGCACATTTAAAAGGGAAAGAAGATTTTGTTTTTACCGGAAATTAGTCTGCTTTTATCAGAGGTTATGCTTTATATAGGCCTAAATTTTAGTAGGCTAGGCATAATTATATATATACTTCAAAGTTCATGTAGACCTCTCAGAAATCTTTTTTTTTTATGCCATAAAAACAACACGAACTCCCACGAACTGAAACTGTAACTATACCGGTACCGTAATTTTTCTGCATCTTCTTAATCTTCTTCTTTTTCTTCTTTTCTATTCTTTTTTTCTTTTTTCTAACAGGAAGTTTTAATAGTGCTTTCATATCTTATTCAGATTTCTGTTTTTTTATTTTATTTTTTCTTTCTTTTCTTTTTTCTTGCCGCCAACTTTTTTGTTACCGTTAGCGATAGCGTGTAACATGCATGCGTGCACTTCGTTCGCGCCCATATATGCATGCATGGCGATCGATCAGATCAGAACGAACCGGCCGGGCGCGCCGGGCCAGCGCCAGCTATAGCTTGCTAGCTGCTTGCACTCGCACGCGCGCGCCATGCATTAATTGTGCATGTTTACCATGATGTGTACGTACGTACATGTACAGTGCAGCATAGAAGTTATCTAGTTAGTCTGATCTATGTACATAATGCATGCAGTACATACCTGCGAAGTTCGTTCGTGAGCTGAGCCTGGGCCTGCCTGTGATTTGAATTGGATTGGGTAAGTCGATTGTCAATTAAAGTCTCTTTTTCGTTAGGTATTATAACAAGAATTTCAATGTAGTGTTTATAGTATTAAGAATTGAGTTTGTTGGTGATCACCACGATGAGATTTAAGTCGGATAGAACTCGAGAATTTATGCTTAAACTCTAGTAAAGTAAGCTAGACCGATTAAATCTGTCTCTGTTTGGGGTAGACCGAAGGCTCCGGCCGTGTGTGTCGCTCTCAGTCATTAACATACGGACATTCTCTTTTTACCCTCTGAGAGGCTTGCGAAGGCTTGTGAAATTAACAACACACGTATTGTTATTTTCGCGGTTCAAAGGCGACTCGCGAAATTCGCGAAAATAAAACCCTCGCGAAAATAACGGCTGATACAGTATGTGTTATCCCCCTCAAGGCCCGGCAGTCAATATTATATAAAGGTTTGTAGGTGCCTTATGCCTACCCCTCCAAGCATCTGTTATTTTGCTAAACATCTAAATTTTATTATTTCAGGTTGATGGTAACAAGCAGAAGATTGATGGTGACAAGGACAAGCCTCAGAGTCCATTCATTGCCATAATTGGTGAGTTTTTCATGTTTTTGGTTGTGCATGCAATCTGTATAGTACAGAGGTCTTCTTTTTGTTGAGTTCTTTCTCTGATAATAACCCTGTCCTAACAAATGCTGGACATAGGTTACACTACATTTCAGCATCCAGTGAGCTTTATTAAGGAAATTATAGGCAAAAATTATTGTATGCATAAATTTGCCTATTTAAAGTAATTACTATTTGTTTTTGAATTTGACTGTAAGAGGGTTATGAGCATGTCGGCTTTCGGTGTGATTCCACAACTAATGGCCAAGGTTTTAAAGGGAACTCCTATTACTGAATGATGGTAATGAAAGGACAGATTGTTACCCTCGAGATAGGGGGGGGGGCTGTGCCAAAAGGGCCCCCTTAAAGGTTTTGGCTGTTGAATGCACGATCGCAACAGCAATTGGCACACACCCTACCCAGAATGTAATCTTCAAAATTGTATAGTTTATTGTCAAAAGTTAATTACAATTTATTTTAATTTATACTAATTCATACATAATTTATTTTAAATGGCTGTAAATCTAAAATAAAGATCATGAACTATCTAACTTTTGCTACTGACCATCTTTTTAGGATTTCTCATCAAATGTACATTAAAACAATTCTGGTACTATATTTCATTTCTTATTTATTTTACTGTTTTTGTTGTTGTTTTTTTGTACTTATCTGTAAATTTAAATCATTGGCAACACTATTTCGATCATAAACAACATAAAATTAATTGATTTTAATTGATGGAAGTGAAAAGAATCGTATATTGTTTAATTGTACATTGCAAAATGTATGAAGTCACTGAAGCGAAACAAAAATCTTTACTGAGAAAAATGTGTTACTGAAAACTTCTAACAGCATAATTTATGTATCATTAGAATCAAATCGATTTACTTTTTATGACAAAGATGGGTTGAGTTTGTTACGTTTGTCTCTCTAGTTCAAGCTTAAAATAAATAATGACTACATAATCATAGTTTTGTTGGTTGTTTTTTTTTTTTGGGGGGGGGGGGGGGCAAAAGTGAAATTTTTTAAATTTCATATCAGGAAAATATTTAGTCTTGGCTTTAATATCATGCCAAATTTGTTTCATATCAATCTACCTTATTTTTTGGATCCTCCTGTCCACTTTTACGTGAACGTGTCCTTATCAGACTTCTCACCTTATATTTCAGGATCAAGGGAAGACATCTTCAAAGGGCGAAACATCTATTATCTTGTAATAGAAGGATCTGTCGTCAATGATGGAATAGCCACATTCCGGGAAGCAGTGATCACACTGTTCTGCTGTTTCTACGCTCTTTCCCTAGAGTACCCACCAGAGGGATCAGTCACTATGGAGTTCATCCAAAGGTGGGTATTTTAACTAACTTTTGTTGGGTTGCAACAACAAACAGAAAAATCATTAGTTTGAAAGGGCATGATGGCTGCAAGATGAATGGCAAGAACAGTGGTGTTGTCCTTAATCATAGAATCATTGCTGAACATTCCCCAGTTACCACTCGATGTTGCATTATTGTCTGTTACCATAGTGACAGCATGACATAATGACTTCAACCTAAAAGACCTGGAAGATGCAACCATTCTTGGCGTTTTGTGTGAAATATCTGCAACACAAGTCATTCCATGAGGGGTGGTGCCTGTACCTCTCTATGCAAGAGGAATTCATGCTCTCTCCTTCTCTCCTTGGTGGTGCATTATTCCATTGTCCTTGATGAGTTGGAAGAAAACCACCTACGGAATATTGACAATAACCTCCACCATGGTATCCTTGTGATATATTACCGTCCTTCATCTCTCCCTCTCTCTCTTTTCTCTTGTCTGTTCTCTTTCTATCTTTAATCTAAACTCCTCAAAAAAAGTCCTGCAGATCAATTTTGAGCCTTAATATCTTTTTTGCTCCTTTTCTATGATTATTGAATTTGATATCAATGGAAGGTTCATTTATTCCCCTTTACATTGATACCTCATTTGTAATGGTTATTTTATGCTTGAATGCACAGTACTACTGAATACAGATCAAAGTCAGAAGTGAAAAGTTGCTAAATGAATGGCTATTGTTCACATCGAGTTCTTAACTGGTATGAAAAGCTTTTGTGATTTTTTTCTTGCTTGTTTGTTAGTTTGTTTGTTTACTTTGTTCATTATTCGTACATTTCAATGCTGTATATTCATGTTTGAAGGACAAAAAATGTTTCAATAAATTTCAGGTGGTATTTGTTTTTTTTGTTTTGGCAAGAAGAGGTGTTTTAATCACCAGCTTATGGTTAGAGCACTACTTGTGTTTTGATTTCATACAGATTATTGCAAGTTGCTAGCTTAGTATCAGTCCATAACGGAATTGGAAACAAAATCGCTCCTCACATCATTTCATTTTCAGCCATATCCAACCAATAAAACAAACATAAGCAGAAACAGACCCCCCCCCCCCCCCTGCAGGAATCCCGCAAGCAGCTTTTTATTGCCAATCCTCATATTTTATCATAGTCAAAACGATGGGGAATGTGGGAAAGCCACTATAAAAAGATGCATTTATAGCAGGATTCCTGCTATAAGACAAGGTACAGACTTTTGACAAGTTGTTTAAGTCATTATTTTCCAAGTCGACATATTTTCTTTCGTTTCAATATTCAAATTTCGAGAAGTTAAGCGTAGTTAGAAGTATGAAGATTAATTTGCAAGATAACATCTCTGTTTGTATGTATTTTCAGGGAACTCATTGGCATCAGTCCTGGGGGTCCAGTAAAGAGTGGAGGAAAGAAGAAGAAGAAATCGGCCGTGTCTCCAAAGATAATTGCCCTCCTTCGTGGAATCGTAGAGTTCGAATCTGACTGGAAAACAGAGTAGCAGACATCCAGCTCTCATTTTTTATGCTTCTGTCAATTTGTTTTGAGATGTGCTTTATTATGCACGATTTTTATTGTGACGAATACATGGATGAGACAATGTGATGTAAGAAACCTGTAAATTTCTATTATTTGTGCCTCATCTTGAAAGCCTTTTCTCAACATCCCCAACATAATGCAAATAAAATATATATAAGTATTAGTATAGTATAGGATGTATGCATCCAGATGTGAAAGGCTTTGATTTTTGGAAAGAGCCAAGATAGTCCTTGCCAAGGAACAAAGTGAGTTTTTTAGATTTTGTTGGTAATGTAAGAAAACCTCAGCAGGTCCTATTTATAATTTTATACCTATATAATTTGTATATTTGTTCTTTTGAAGGTTGTTTATAGTGTTTTCTTGATGATATATGCTACAGTATGCAAACATTATACCATGTTGGTGTTTACCCTGGTCAACTTTATATACAGGGTGTCCCATGAACAATGCCTGACACACTTCTGATAGCACACAGATCAACTTATTAATACCATTGGTAAGAGCAACATTTCCTTAAGGCCCTGTCACATTAGGCTTGCATGTGACTTGCAAGGAAATTTGTTTTGCTACCCAGGGGTCTGCGATACTGCGATACAACAATATTACATTTTGAAATAGTTGAGAAGAGGATCGGTTGAAAAATACAAATTTTTGAGGTGCTGAGTATGTACTAATTTGTGTTTTCAAAGGTTGGCAGCTATGCTATGTACATCATCTTCATCTTTTATTGGAAACATGTACATATTTTTCATTGAGGCAAGTGGGTATTTTGAGAACAAAAATAGACATTTGTATGCTGTTTAGGAAAATAATGTACATTATGCCATCTTCAATCATGAGAACTGATGGCCATATTAATTTGATATTCTTGGCCCGAACTCACAAAGGAGGCTTAAAGGAGAATAAAAGTTAGACAGTCACATGATTTCAGTGAATGGAGAAGAACAACAAGACTTAACAGTAAAAGTTTGAGCAAATTTGGATAATCCGTTTTCGAGTTATGTATTTTTGAAGTTTTAGAAAATCCTTATTATGGACTTCCTTAAGTTGGCAACTTCGCCAGAATTTGTGATGTCATTGTGCTCAACTCTCCATTGGTTATGTACAGAGAGTTTCACTTTTTTCTAATTTTCATCAAAAATAATATTTCCGCCAGTGTATTTTGTTTTTGTATGACATGGCTACATCAATTCTGCAGTATGTCTGAAAGAATCAATACAATTGCCCTTTTAATATTTTATAAAAATAAAATGTTGTGAAACTCTCTGTACATAACCAATGGAGAGTTGAGCACAATGACATCACAAATTCTAGCGGAATTGCCAACTTAAGGAAGTCCATAATAAGGATTTTTTAAAACTTCAAAAATCCATAACCCAAAAAAGGATTATCCAAATTTGCTCAAACTTTTACTGTTAAGTCTCATTGGTATTCTCCATTCACTGAAATCATGTAAATGTCTGACTTTCATTCTCCTTTAAACTCTGTGGGGGGTTAAATCATGGTCTATGTAGATTTTGTGTATAATTTGCGCTTAATTTAGCGTGTATGCTGAGAAAGGTCCAATATGAAGGCACGCTGTATGGCAAAGGGCGCTCAATTCATGCTTGTTGCTATGATTTTAAACCATAGCTTTAAACCATGGCAAAAATCATGAATTTCTAGTACTTTGCCAAAAGCGTGCATTTATACTGGATCTTTGTCAGCTAATCATACACAAAATCTGCATAAACCATGGTCTAAACTTAAACTTCCTTTGTGAATTCCGACCATTGAGTGTGTGACCCTCAAATCGAGCAGAATTGCATCAAAATATCATCAGGTTAGATTTAGTGTGCATTTTGTTTACATTTTCTATGTTACAATGGACATGTTTGAAATAGACCCCCCCCCCCCCCCCCCGGCACAGTTTTAGCATTGTTATAGCACATCTGAAAGAGCACCTCAAAGTGGTCTTAGGGATCCCGTTAGAATTTGGTTTAGATGGTTGATTGGAAGGCTTCTCTTCTACCCAACCAGAAGAGCGACATGTTATGATCCTTGGACTGTGATTTGTATTTTTCTGCACTTCACACTATTTGCAATATGATATCTGATCATGCCAATCATTTATTTTTTTAGAAATGTGTTAAATTATGTTTTGTATGTGTTTAAATATGCCAATCACATACAAGTCATGTGTTGCAGTAGGTTCTATGCCTCCAGATTTTAAAGGTTTTCATTATTGGTTTGAGCCAAAATAATCTTTGTAAAGGAATGAAGAATGCAGGTGCCCTTTTCTTTAGGCATCTATACAGGGTGAGTCAGAAAAAAAAAGTCCACTTTCAAAAATCTATATAATCTCTAATGTATGTTATTCTTCAAAGACTGTGGTATGTCCTAAAAGAGTATCTTCCTCTTTTATTTGGTATAAATTTTATCAGGTTTATAGCATGAATGTCATGCTTGTCTATACAGGAGGCCCTTTTTTTTTTGAGAGAGAGAGGAAATAAAATTTCACCTGCGCCAGAAGTGGTGGCATGTCGATCATGAATTAGCAATAAATGATATACCTCGGTTAAACATGACTCTTTACGATTTCATATCATGGGGGGGGGGGCACCCCGTAGGCTATATAGTTTTTTGTTACATTTTATATCTTTGTTACTCACTGAAGTTTGCTTTTATTGTTTTCTTGTTGATTAAGCTCCTTGCAGATCAGTATTTACATGTTTGTAATTGGTAATGATAAATGAACCCTTTTAAAACTACAAAATGTTGCAGTTGTTTGTTAGGCCATATAGTTTTTGTTACATTTGATATATTTGCTACTTACTGAAGTTTGCTTTTATTGTTTTACTGTTGATTAAGCTCCTTGCAGATCAGTATTTACATGTTTGTAATTGGTAATGATAAATAAACCCTTGAAAAACTACAAAATGTTGCAGTTGTTTGTTTGACTGACTTGTGTATCTGTAAAATTAAAGCAGGTGCCTGCAGCAGTCACAAGATTTATTTTTTTAGTGTGTGTTTTGATGGTAACTTGTACATACACACTCTAGCATTAAGGTCTTACAGATTTTTCATGAACATGTTTGTAGGATTTCTATAGGATATAATTTAAATAATTTCATGAGAAATTTCATTTATTACACACAAATGTTATAAAACAGATTGGCTGTAAATTATGAATCATGCTATAAAATTACAGAATTTCTCGAGACTTCTGCAAGCACCCTGCCCTTTTTATTATTTTTTCATTCCGTTATAATTTTTCTATTTTTTATTTTTGTTTATTTTTTATTCATTTTTTTTTTACATGCCGATTTTCTGTTTCAAAACAGATGGACTGTAGATTTTGAAGAGAAATATGTAGTCAAATTAAAGCACTCCTGTAAACCTTGATTCAGGCACTCCTCTGTCTTTATTTTAAAGATAAATTTCATGTATCACAGATGGCTTGTTATTAAAAAGATGAGCTGTAAATTTTGATAGTAGATCTGCTGCAAAATTACAGGAGTTCCTTGTAGTTCGGCAAGTTATCTTTCTGTTTTTTTAAGAATAAATTTCATTTATCATATGCAGATTTGCGGCTAAAAAACAGATGAATTGTAAATTGTGAAAAGAAAAATGTGGCAAAGCTAAAGGATTCCTGTAAACCCTGAATCAGACACTTTTCTGTCTTTTTTTTTTACAAAAATGAAATGTTATAATCACTTACAGATTGTATGTTATTAAACAGATCAGCTTTAAATTATGGTTACAAATATGGTGTAAAAAAAACTGGAGTTCTCTAGAGTTCTGGAAAAATATATATATAAAAAACAGAAAATTTGTATTTATCACCTCCATATTTGCTGTTAAAAAACTGATGACTTGTGAATTGTGATAACAAAGTTCTGTAAAATTACAGGAGTTCTCGAGACTCTGCTGCAGGCACTTTTCTGTATTTTTATGGAGAATTTTTTTAACAGTGTACGGAGGTTCTACAATCAGCATCATTATATTATTCTCGTACTTTTATAATTGTTCATCAATCAACGAATCATGGCATTGGCCCAAGCTGCAGCAGTTGACGCCGACAATGATTACCCTAAAACTCACTGTATATTAATAAAAAGAATCTCTTACATAAATTATTTTGTAAAAGAAGCACTAAATAAAATGAAATGAAGAATAAATAGTTAAAATTAATCTTGAAAGTAGCTCGTAAATTGTATCATTGTGATTTGCTAAAGAAGAGTAATCATAATCTTAGAAGAGTTTGGCAAATTATAAACGATTCAACATGTAGACAAATGAGCGAAATTATTGTATGGAAAAATGCTAATATAGATTTGTTTTAATGAATATATAGTAAATGAATGCAAAATATTTTTTCACATATTGACGTTTGTTAATACCTTGAAACAAATATACATATTTCTAGAAAACAATTTAGTTATTTTCTTAAAAATCCATGTCTATCATCAATTGATTTTTACCCAACAAACGGTCAGTGATCATTAAAATTGTTGAAGAATTAAAAAAAGTGGCTTTCCTGTATTTCAAGACAACTGATAAACACTAATTTTTCTAATTATTACCTTTAACCCACTTTCGCTAAAATCATGCAAAAATTTGTTTATAAAACACTAATTTATATTTCGGATAAAACCGAATATTACATAATTGTCTGTATGATTTTAGGGCGGTCTATTTACTTGAACATGTACTCTTGTTTGAATTCAATGATTTTCTTTGTTTTTTACCGAATAAATAATAATAATAATAATATAAATAATAATAACAAAGGATAACACACTCTTGAATAGTATTATTAATAATAGCCACTAATATGGTATAGGCTACTTCGAGATTTAAAAAAAATAAATTTGGTGTTAATCTTGATTTCTGCTGTCCAGATTGAAATAATTTGTTGTTTACAGTAATGTTTTATGTAATAGGTTTCTTTTTGGAGGAATAACTGTCTATACATGTAAATAAAAATTTTGCTCAGTTTTATCTAACCTTGGCTTTAAAGGTGCATCCAAGCCATCAATTTTGAATTCTTACTTTGTATTACAAGCTTTGAATAATTAATTTTAAATGGTTGAATAAAGTGAACTAAACTAAACTTAACTGATTTTGTTTCTTGTCTCTTTCTTATTAGTTAGTTCAAAACAAAAAAATGCTCGCCCAAAAAATCATTTCAAGTTATATCAAATAACTTGATTTAGGAATATTCAGCGTTTTAAAACCAACGTTTAGTTTTGTTTTGTATGGTAGCCAATTCTGAAGCAAATCAATATGAAACATCAATATTTGCAAGTTCCCTGATATGAAATACTATTTTCTCCTTATTACCATACATTTAATAGAAGATAAGCGTTCTCATTGATGCTCGATGTACCATGGATCATTTTAGACCAGATTCTTTTTTTGTTATATAGTCCCCCTCCCACGCACTCATCCCACAGTACCACGACAATACACGCCAACCACCCCCGCACATACGTACCAAGGTCACCCATATCCACCCACACTCCACTTACACTCAACCAGACTCGCATACAATGATTCTCCAGCACGTGCGTTTTTTGTAATTTATCTTTTTTCATTGAAAAATATTGGTTTTTGTATGCATCTTATTTAATTTGCTGAAAACTTTATAATAAAGTATCATGGAGAAATAATTGTTAATTTATGTTTATGATTATGTACTAGTTTAAATACGCAGAAATAAAAAACAAAACAAAACAAAATATCCCCATCCCCCCCCCCCCCTTTCCCATTATCTATCACGTTGTTTGTTTGATTTTATTTCGGTATTTTCCAACATAATATAAATTTATATTCAAACTAGGTACATATATGTTATTAACAAAAGCTAAACTTACATAAATAGTTATATCACAATATAAATCAATTAAATAATGATACCTTTAAAAAACATATATTTGACAAATCATTTCAAAATTTTAAAATGCAGGAGACTGCCATCTTAAGCTAGAGTTTGAACGTGATGGCGGTCTCAGGAAAGGAACCTATATTGGCGACCAAACCTATACCATTATAATCAGAAATGAATTAATTATAACAACCACATAATGAACGAAATCATCATTTTGTTAAAGGCATGACATGGAATGAGCTAAGTGTAAATGTGTATATTACGTCTTTGGTTAAAAGATATTATTTGTGTTCTAATTTTTATATGTGCATGTGCAAAAGCGTCTGCGAGTGCTTGTGTTTGGAGCTCTTATCAAATCATGACTTGTATGCTGATGATAATTTCGGGCGATAATTGCTAATTTCATGTGGATTTTCTTTCTTGTGAATAGGAATAACTTTCGCTGCTTTAAGATCTGGACATACTCCTGTTGAAATCATGAATTAAATATACGAGCTGAGAGGGATACAATTAAAGATATATTTCTAATTTTAGGTGATGGGTTACGCCCGCCAGACCACCCCCAGATGCCAGACGACCTTAATTAGTGAAAAATAGACACATGTAATAAAATACTATATGTATCGCGAAAAGTATCTGAAACGAACCTGATGAAAAAAGTTAGATCGTTACCCCTTTATCATCAGTTACCACTGCCGGACGTTTTAAGTTGTGCGTTATTCAATGTATGCACTAGTTAAGGGCGACTGACATTTATGTCGTCTCGCAGGCAATACCCAACACTTAAAAGCTGACAGTGGTCATTTAGGATAGGAACTGTTGTGTTATACTTTTTCCGTCAGGTTTGATCAAGTAACTTCTCTCCCTATGAATGTAGTATTGTGCTATTTTCATACAAATTTTGCCCTAATTAACGGCGTGCACCATTTAGGGGCGGAGAAAGGAAATAAGAAACAGACACAGAAAAAAAAAACAGGCGCGTAGCCAGGGGGGCGGACGGGTGGGGCGGTCGCCCTCCCTCAAAAAAAAAGAGTGAGAGAAAGAAGAAAGGAAGAGGACATAGGAATAAAAAGGATTTAGAGTCTAAAACGGTACAACGAATCGTCTCTTTCTCTAATAATTTGATGAAACGTCAAAGCTTCCGCGCTTCGCGTGGAGGGGGGGGGGGGGGACTGAATTCAGATAAGGATTAAGAGTCGAGAACATATACAACGAATCGTCCTCTTTCTTTAATAATTTAATGAATCTTCAAAGCTTCCGCGCTTTGCGCGGGAGGGGGAAACTGAATTCAGACAAGGATTAAGAGACGAGAATGGTACAACGAATTGTCTTCTTTCTTTAATAATCTAATGAAACGTCAGAGCTTCCGCGCTATGCGCGGAGGAAGGGGAACCTGATTCAAACAAGGATTAAGAGTCGAGGACGGTACAACGAATCGACTTCTTTCTCTAATAATTTAATGAAACGTCAAAAGAAACTGAGTTTAGACAAGGATTAAGAGTCGAGAACGGTCCAACCAATCGTCTTCTTTCTGTAATAAGTTAATGAAACGTCAAAGCTTTCGCGCTTCGCGCGGGAGGGGGGGGGGGGCAATCTTAATTCAGATAAGGATTTAGAGTTGAGAACGGTACAATGAATCGTCTTCTTTCTCTAATAATTTAATGAAACTTCAAAGCTTCCGCGCTTTGCGCGGGAGGGAGAAACTTAATTCAGACAAGGATTAAGAGTCTAGAATGGTACAACGATTCGTCTTTTTTCTTTAACTCATAACGTGCCGAAAACACCGTTCCGTGAATGCGCTGACATGCCACGCACACATAATCGGTTCTCCGCACGCATGCCATGTACACATAATCACTCATGCGCTATTGTGCCTATTGTGCGATGCGCATTACGTGCACGCACGAAAGCTTTTGGATTTGTGTTTAGCGTTTTATTTTTGTTTCGATTTCGCGTGCCTCATTATACCGTTACATTGGATTTTTCTGAGAAAATTGCGATAGTTTATCATCGAATTTGTCAGTTTTGATCATGGCTCCTCCTCGTAAGAAAGTACGTTAATTAGATCCAGATTTTGTGCGGGAAATGGTTTTGGAGCAGTCCGGAGCTGTACGGGCAGATTCAGACTCTGATTCACCGAGCGAGAGTGATAGTGATACAGACAGTGAAAGTGACTACGGTCCCACACATGACAATCAGAGTAGTGAAGCTGGAGATGGAAGCGATGTGAGTGTCATGCACGATTCAGATAGTGAATTCGAAGATGAGGCCAACGTAGAGGCTCCTCCTGAGAATCATCAACATGACCAACCCTGGATAAGTCTTGGTGAAGAAGAGTGGAATCCGGACTGGCTTGATGAGTATGATCCCGAGTATGATGACCAGCCAAAACTTTTGTTTGACGCGGATAATGGTACTTCCTGAGGACTTATTTGACACCTTTGCAACTCAAACCAATCTGTATGCTCGACAATATCGTCAGAGGATTGGTGTACTCCAGCAGCATTCTCGATTCAATAAGTGGCGGGACACTAATTCAGACGAGTTGAAAGCCTTCACTGCCCTCCAGATTGCTATGGGCCTTGTCTCCAAACCAGCTCTGCCCATGTATTGGGAAGGGAATTGGCTGCTTGGAACCCCAGGATTTGGGAGTGTCATGAGTCGAAATAGGTAGGTCTAATATATTTTTTACTGTCATATACTGTCATAATCATGAGGCTTATTTTATCACCCACCCTGACAGGGAAAATGTCTGAAATTTACAAGTACCGATAGACCTTTCAGATAATTATTACAAATTTGCGAACAAATAAATGACGGGAAAGCTGTCCCTAATATGGGTGTGTGAAAGCGCCATATTATTATGTTCTATGAATGAATTCCTCTGGAAAGTAAAGTCATTGTATTCAGGATAATTTATTTTATAAACTTAGATTTTCCAATGGAAAATGTTCAACCTTTCTTTTTGTATTTGAATAAAGAAATCAGTGAGTTGGATAGTTTTCTTTATATAAACAGTTTGAAGGTAGTGTCTATATTCTCTAAATAAATGTACTGTAACATTTTAAACTCAATGAAGTTATTAATTTTGTATAGTTTCTTTTATCAATTACCCTTTGTATTTCTATTTTATTCCTTTTCTGCTGCATATACCAGCTGATCCACTCCTTTTTCCACTTCGTCGACAATGAGAACAGAGTTCCCCGTGGGGAGGAAGAATACAATCCTCTCTTCAAGATTCAGCCCGTGATTGACCGTGCTCGCCCTATATACCAAGCATCCTTTTCTCCTGGCCGCGACCTGTCAGTCGATGAGAGCCTTGTACCCTTCAAGGGGAGGGTAGGCTTCAAACAGTACCTCCCTCTGAAACCAACGAAGTGGGGGATCAAATTCTGGGTGATCACAGATTCCTGCACTGGGTTTTGTTTGGACTGGTCAGTCTACACTGGCAAGAATGAGCAGGATTGACTACTCGTGTCGTCAAGAATCTTTCTCATGCCTTCAATGGTTCTGGCCGAACAGTGTACACAGACTCCTTCTACATCTTCTAATCTAATGGAACGTCAGAGCTTCCGCGCTATGCGCGAAGGAAGGGGAACTAATTGATTCAAACAAGGATTAAGAGTCGAGGACGGTACAACGAATCGACTTCTTTCTCTAATAATTTAATGAAACGTCAAAAGAAACTGACTTTAGACAAGGATTAGTAGTCGAGAACGGTCCAACGAATCGTCTTCTTAATTCAGACAAGGATTAAGAGTCGAGAATGGTACAACGAATCGTCTTCTTTCTTAAATAATCTAATGACACGTCAGGGCTTCCGCGCTATGCGCGGAGGAAGGGGAACTTGATTCAAACAAAGATTAAGAGTCGAGGACGGTACAACGAATCGACTTCTTTCTCTAATAATTTAATGAAACTTCAAAAGAAACTGAATTTAGACAAGGATTAAGAGTCGAGAACGGTCCAACGAATCGTCTTCGTTCTCTAATAAGTTAATGAAACGTCAAAGCTTCTGCGCTTCGCGCGGGAGGAGGAAATTCCCCCCTTCCTGCACCCACCCCCCTAGGGAACGCGCTTCGGGCGCTCTTTAAGTGATTCGCACACTTCGCGTTTCTCACTACCGCCCCCCCCTCCTAAAATGAAATTCTGGCTACGCGCTTGAAATAAAAGAACGTGAAAAGAATTTGTTGTGATAAATAAATTAGTGCTAACCCAAACGTAACTGATTAATACCAAGTTTTTTTAATTTATTTCCATACCTACATTCCCCGGAAGTGTAAGCATTCATAAACGTTTAAAAAAAAATAGAGCAGTGTTTGTGGGGATAGTATATGTTGATCTTTGTAATATTTTCCAATTTCATTATCAGTTATTTATATGTAATGATCATGAAACATAACTAGCGGCCTCTTGGATGCTTTGGAAGAAAAATAAAGAGCAATATAATGGGGAGAGGTCATACACCCGCAAAACCCCTATGAATTAGTAACCTCGTACTTTCTAACATGGCACAATTTATTAACCAATTAATGATTTATTTTATTGATCGTACTTTGTACTATTTACGAGGTACATAATCATTAACAGTTCACACTAACGATAGTATTAAAACGATGAGATTAATTATTAATCATGCACAGTTTTTAAACAAACAAACCGCTCGTTAACATGCATTTTTATACAAAAAGCAACCGGGACATGTTACGCATGCAGACATATACAGCCAACGTGCATGAACTGAAACACGCTCAAAGGAAAGATTACAAAATGATTTCCAAGCTATTTTGTTTACTAGGCTTGCTTAGCCTGTTTATGCAAGGTAAGTGCTCACTTTCTGATTGCCTTTTACAAAATGATGATATGTCACTGCAATCAAACATATTACCTTGACATGATATCATGGTTATCGAGAACTATAAACAGTCGGAATCGTTCAAATATGCGCATACAAACATTTTCATGAATTGTATTTACGTACTCATATTGTAGATTTTTTTTCACCATTCTAAACATTGGGTGAATGAGCGCAAATCAAGACTTTTTGTTGTTTATTGCTTGTGATAGTGGATCCTTTTTTTGCAACAAGTGTCTTTTTCCCTTCTCTCATATATATTCACGTTATCATATCGTTTTCTGCTTTTTCTTCATTCTAAACATTGCGTGAATGATCATAAGTTTAACCTTTGGGGAGAAAAGAACTTTGGAAATAAAAAGAAAACAAAAGAAGAAGGAAGGTGAAGAAAGAAAAAATACTGTCAAGTGTCTTTCGCCATGACGCTGGCAATGACGAAAGTTATAACTTCAAATCTTATCTAGTGTATTGTGATGACTAAATACTTATTTTGCCGCTCGCTTGCAGTATTTAGGATCCGGAGAGTATATTCCCAGGCGAGATACCCTCACAGCCCTTACCTGATGTGCCCGTACGTCTATGCATACGAGGGATGGAAAACAAACCATTTTTGATGAATTTTGGATTGGGTGGAAGCGAAAATTTGTAACACCTAAAAGGGTTCCATGAAGAAGGTTGAAAACCACTGATCTAGTAGACTAAAGACTCGTCCACCTCCTCCCCCCCCCCCCCCCATGCCTGAGTCCATGCTTCGCCACTGTTCTGCATATATACAGGGTTTAGCGATGCAATATGAAGCTGTATAAGTTTGTCGCTTCGAGACGTTACTTTCTGCTTGTAAACATTAAATAACCGATTAATGGAACACAACAACCAAATCAATATCCTAGAAGAAAGTCGTCAAAACAAACTTTCCATGTCCTCTTAGGTCGAGAAGCATCCATTGTCCCGGTCGTTGAAACCATTCCGGAGACTACTGTTACATTCGGCGAAGAAGGGCTCCTGAAATGTGCTTACGAACGTAAACCATTTGCCGTGTTTTGGAGATTCGTGAGCGACGATTCGTCATACGGTGATCTGCTAGTTGTTCTCGATCAACACTACCAGGTCGGAGAAAGATCTGGTCCGGGGTACGACGAAGGGCGCTATAACATTACCAACGACTATTCTCTGATCATACATGACGTCAGCGTGGAGGATGAGGGCAGATACATGTGTGAAGTTTCCGACTTTGAGACAGGACAAGTGTTTCGCAATTATACAAATGTTACAGTGACAAGTATGTATTACAGTGCTGATATATATATATTGTTTGCCAAGTTAACAATTGACCACGTACATCAACATTATATTGGAATGAATAGTGCAATTTATATACCTCACTTAAGTAATCCAGCCATCTGATTGGTCGAAATTGCATTCATAAACTTCAACTGTTCCTGTAAAATTCCCGGTAACCATGCATAAAACATTTAATATTTTTAATAACCATGGTTATTAAAAAAATAGTTCAGTCTCCATGGTTACCCCATAGGTTTACATGTTAAAAAATGGTTTGAGCGATCGAGGATACCGTATGTGTGCGAATAATTGGTCGGTAATTTCAATACAATTGAATCTCGATCGATCTTACCGACAATTTTATCTTGCATTGTTGACATGAAGACGAAAATAAACTTCCAAAAACCAAAAAACAACATCTGCCGATAGATCTTGATCTAAGTTCGTGCCAATATGCATTGCAAAAGTAAAAGAAGAGTCCGTATATGGAGCTTTTGCGAAGCATTCATCACACGCGAAGCCGGTTTCAATTTATTTTAATCTATATATTGTACAAAACTGCCAAGCATGTTAACAGCGCGCGATGGCCGAGAGGTCTGAGGCGCTGAGTTTAGATACATCACCTTTTGTACGCAAGAGTTCGAATCTCATCTTCGACAAAAAAAAAAAGTATTTTTTATTTTTTATTTTTTAGTCTATTTTTTTCGGCATATAAAAGTATTAATGACTGCTTTAATATTCGAGAAATAGTTGTTTTTATACGCTCTCGGGAAGGTTACAATTGGGCTATTCCCCTCGGCACGCCTCGGGTAATAGCACAATTCTAACCTTCCCTTGAGCTTATAAAAACAACTATTTCTCTCAAAGCAGTCATTAATACTATAATATTGGCTAAAATTTGTTGTAAAGAAAACAAAAATATATAACCCCCAATGATGGCTGATGACAAAGACCTCGGTTAAGTCGGCGAAAGATTCATACGGGCCTCTGTTATGAACTATGCACTTCTCTTGCAGTTGTCTGAGGACAACGGTCATATCTGTAGTGCTATTTTTTCCTGCTTGCCCATAAAAAGTAAAATCCGTAACGTTACATGTTTTCTCCCTTCTTCATTTACAACATTGTATTGAAAACTCCTTTAAGATCTGTTATTTTCTCTAAGAAGATCTGATCGGTCGTAATGTGCCCTTACTAAAATCGTGTATTCTTGAAAACAGGGTGAGTTGGACGTTTCGATAGGTTGTATTTATTGCCTTCAGGATTTATTTTGTTGGTTACTTAAATGCTGATAATTTTGATATTGTATTATATTCCCTTTTACAGTAAAAGCAGTCAGGCCTCTCGTCAGGGTTCAACAATGTGGAAGCAAAACTAGTGACTCTGTGAGTGTGACGAATAATCCACAGGCAATCTGTATGATCCAGAACACATCTAACCAACCCCATGTGCAGCTAGATTGCTTAGTTGAGGGTGCTAAGCCACAAGTACACATGTCCTGGATTGATAATACGACCATCCATGACGTATTGAACGGTACATCTCTAATAACTACCCAGGGTAAACGAGAGGGAACTGTTGATCAAAAATTAACTGTAATATTACAGGTTTCTGAATTTGAGTCCGATCAAGAATACTACTTCACCTGCATCGCTGAGGGCCAGGCAGTTAGCGGAATAGCATCAGTGACTATTGGAATCACCAATGTTCCTCCTGCAGGTTAGTCTTCCAATTTAAGAAAAATATCCTATCAAAGGTTTAGTGTAACCCAACCTTTGTCAATAAGTTCAATTGTTTGAGATTAGAAAAAAGGGGGAAAATAGCGAAAGTTCGAAATAAATCGGACCAATGCTTATTAGGGTTAATAACCCTAATAAGGCCGGGGGGCATCATGCCCCCCCCCCCCTCCACAATGTTTCTGATTGTTCGATAACGCATATGGATGGCGCCCCGCCGCTTGCTGACTTTTTCTTTCGAGTCTTGCGCATCTTTTAAAATAATTTGTTTTAAAAATTGGACCTACAGTTACAAAGTCACATGACCTTTTGTCTTTGTATGTCAGCCCGAAAATCGCTCATTTTCGTGATTTGTGTACAAAACATATGGATCAAACATTGGTTATTGGGTCTTGTTTAAAATTTAGGTGGTTGTTTTGGGAGTCAAAATAGTTGAATTGTAGTTAGAAATGAAATAAAACAACAAAAACAATAAAATACATAAGTTAAAAAACAATGAAATACTGATAAGAAATTATCAAAAACAAAAGATAACATCTTCCAAATTTGTGGTCGTATTATTTTTCCAAATAGTCTAATGAATATATGTAGTGAAAAGGAATGCTTAAATGGTTGACACTTCTGTTTCGAAAGATGATAATGAAAATCATGGTCCACATCATTTATTTGTCACCATATTTTGGTTAAAAGCATTCAAGTAAAACAAAACGGTTTGTTAAAGATAATCAGTTTACTATGCCTTCTCATAATCGAATTATGTGTTTAATTATCGAGAGAAGTCATCGCCTGAGAGTCCTGCCGAAACATCCAGGAAAGCCCAATTCACCTGCGCCAATTATTGTCAAATTCCAATCATACAGGAAGAGAAGTGAAGTTCTGGCCAGCAGACGTAAGCTTGCCGGCACACGAAAGTCGATTCAAGAGGACTTAACTAAAGAAAACGCGAGGCTGCTGAAGGCGACCCGGGACAGTAAAGGGGTCAAGGCTGCGTGGACCAGGGATGGGCGAGTTATTGCCCTTGTCCCTGCCACAAACGGCAAAGAAATAAAAAGGATGATCAACTCTCTCGAAGACTTGAACAATTAACAGTGAACTTACTAGAAACTACATTGTCTTGCCATGGTCAGATAACCATGTCTGGTTTTAAGTGTGCTATTTATGTACAGTTTGTACTTCGTTGACATGCTTTGTTTTTTGTATCTTGTATCTTATATACTTTATGTTTTTTTCACTATGTTTGATGTTACAATTTTCCTTGTTTTTCATTGCCCTTCTTTTCATTCCCCATTTCTGAGTCTATCCCAGTTTCCTTTTCCCGTTTCCCCTTTTCTCAGTACCCTACATGAATTGCTGAATATGAGTTTATTTCACCTTATGCAGTTTTTTTTGGTCACATTTTCTCCTTTCTTGCATGTTTGTCTGTATTGCCTGCCACCTACTATACAATACTCTCATGTAATGTTGCACATTCAGTATCAATATGGCTCAAATGGATGATGAAATTTGTAGATTTTATGAAGACAATATGAGCAATTTATGTGACGGTTATGATATCCCTAATGTTAATTGTAATTATCATACAGAAGATCAATTTTTTGAAACGGCATCTAAATATAATCATGCGAACAGTGGCTTAACTCTTCTTCATATAAATATGCGTAGTGTTTGTAAGAATTTTGACAAAATGTTAAGATTCATTGATAATATCAATCTAGGACGTGTAATACTTGGTGTCACTGAGACATGGTTTACGAGTGAAGCCGATAGGAGCCTTTTTTCTATTTCTGGTTTTAATCTTGTGAACAACAATAGACAAAGTAGACGTGGAGGAGGTGTTGCTTTGTATATTCCTTCCCAATTAGAATACCAGATACATCACGATCTTGATATAATGTCAGATCATATAGAAACTATCTTTGTTGAGATTGATAACCCTGGTCAAAAGAATCATTTTATAGGAGTTGTATATAGGCCCCCAAATGGTAACTTTAATGATTTTGTAAATGAAATTCAGTCAATTTTAGACAATCCACTATCTTATGGGAGACTTTAATTTGAATTTATTACTTTGTAATAACGATAATCGAATTGATGTTTTTCTAAACATGTTAATGTCTTTCTCATTATTGCCCCTAATCACTAAGCCAACAAGAATAACAGAAGTTTCCAGTACTTTAATTGACAATATTTTTTGTAATTTACAACCATATCCACCCTCTGGAATTATAGTATCTGACATGTCTGATCATTTTCCTGTATACTGTATGTTGTCTTCGGTGAAATTGAATTGTGAGCCTAGAGGCCGCACGTCTGTCCGTAAAGGAACTCCTGAAAATATTGCCAAATTGAGAGAGGCATTAATTGCAACTGATTGGAATGATGTTCTTTCAGACCAAAATGTTGAAAGTGCTTTTGATAATTTCTTTAATAAATTCATGTTGTTGTATGGTGAGAATGTTCCTCTGGTTGAATATAAAAAGAAGAATTATAATAAAGTTCCTCGTATGCCATGGATAACTAAATCAATATTAAGGTCAATTACTAAGAAAAATAAGTTGTATTATCAATATAAAAGGAGAAGCTCTGATTTTTTGTGGAGAAAGTATTCTAATTATAGAAATACTCTTACTTCTGTATTGCGTGTTGCTAAGAAAAAATATTACTCTGCTCAATTTCAAATGACATTTAATAATATTAAGAATACATGGAAAGTAATTAGAAGTTTTTTTAAGCCATCAGTAAAAACTACAAATATCAAATGTATAAATGTGAATGGTTGTTCCGTAGAAGATAGACAAATTATTGTGGACAATTTTAATGATTATTTTTGTAATGTCGGGCTGAAACTTCAGGACTCTATTCCTAGATGTCAGAAAAGTTTTATTGAGTTTATGCAAGAACCCAATATAGATAGCCTATTTTTAATGCCCACAAATGAAATAGAATTGTTTAAACTTGTGAGTTCGCTTAAAAGTAATAAGAGTCCTGGCTTTGATGGCATAAAAAATGAATTAATTAAGGATATTATACATGGAATTGTGATACCACTTGTTCATATTTATAATTTGTCTTTCTTATCTGGTATTGTACCAGGACAAATGAAAATTGCTAAGGTAGTGCCAATATTTAAAAAGGGTGATCCTCAAACATTAAGTAATTATAGACCCATTTCATTATTGACATCCTTTTCAAAGCTTTTAGAAAAACTTATATATGATAGAACAGTGATATTTTTAAAAAAGACTGAAATATTTTCAAAATTCCAATTTGGCTTTCGTGAAAAGCACACCACTATACATGCAATTTTACACTTTGTTGATAAAATTGCTCAAGCACTAGATGATCACCTTCATACAATTGGTATATTTTTGGATTTCTCTAAGGCGTTTGATACGGTTGATCATGAAATTTTAATAAGTAAATTGTCATATTATGGAGTGAGGGGCATCGCTCTTAGCTGGTTCAGGAGCTATTTAACAGGCAGAAAACAATATGTATCATTAAATGGAACTGACTCAAGTCATCAAACTATATCTTGTGGGGTCCCTCAGGGGTCCCTTCTTGGCCCCCTTCTTTTTATATTATATATTAATGATTTTTATCTTTCATCTGATGTACTATCTTTCATATTTTTTGCAGATGATTCAAGTGTATTTTTTTCTCATAAAAACCCTGAAGTTTTATTAGATACAGTTAATATTGAATTAAAAAAAGTTATTTTGTGGATTCATGCAAATAAGTTGTCCTTGAATCTTCAAAAGACAAACTATATGTTTTTTAGTAACTCCCTAAAGGATGTACCTGGAAATGTATTTTTTGATGATGTTAATGTTGTGAGAGTAACTTCCACCAAGTTTCTTGGGCTACATATTGATGAGAAGCTGTCTTGGGCATCTCATTGTACTAATATTTGTAAAGTCGTGTCTAGAAATACTGGTGTAATTTATAAATTAAGTTCTTTTGTCCCACAAGAAATTTTGCTTATTTTGTATTCTACTTTAATTTTGCCTTATCTCAATTATGGAGTGCTGGCATGGGGGAAGTCATTGAAAACACAATTAGATAAGATTTGTGTTGCCCAAAAGAGGGTGGTTAGAGTTGTTTTTAATGCGAGCTATCGTGCTCATACTAATGTTTTGTTCTACAGTAATAAGCTATTGAAGGTTGAAGACATTTACTTTATACAGTTAGGCGCAATTATGTATGGTTTTGAAAATGGTACTCTCCCAAATGTGTTAATACAAATATTTCGAAAGAACAATCAAATTCATAGCTATAATACAAGGCAGGCAACTGCACTTCATATTCCACGTGTAAGAACTGCTTTTGCTCTGAAGACGCTGGCTTGTACTGGTCCCAAGTTTTGGAACTCACTCCCTATCAATGTAACTAGATCTGTCAGTGTCTTTGGTTTTAAACGCAAATTGAAATTACATTTATTGAGTAACTATGTCGACAATTAACGTAAAAATTATATCACCAGAAATGATATAAGGAAATAATATCACCAGAAATGATATTAGGAAATAATTTATCAATTGTTATTGATAACGTGCATTATCTTTTTGTTTTTGTTATGTTTGATTATTCAATATAAATGTCAGCATTTCACATTCTCTCACCCCCCCCCCCCCCTCCTCTCTTCTATTTTTTTCTTTTTCTTTACACCTAATACCATTTTCCTATATATACATATAACTTTCTTCTTTCTCTGTTTTTTTTCTCTGTTTTGTTGTTTTTCTCGTTCCAGTTTGCTTTTTTCCTCTTGATCCCTTTGTATATATTTTCATCCTCTCCTTTTCACATTTCAAGCTATCCCTTTTGTAAATATTTCCCCCATATTTAATCATGTGTAGTTTTTGATAACTTTGAAACATTTTTAAAAGTGAAACATTAATGGATTATGTTATATGGGGACCTTGCTCTTACAAGCCCAGCTTTTCTAAGGTCTCCACTTTCTTTCATTTGGATTATATATCGACTTAAAATTGCACTTAAATTGTTTTTTCTTATGCTGTTTTTTTGTTCTATTATTATATGTAAAAATGTTGTGAAAGAAAGAAATAAAATGAACCTTGAACCTTGAACCTTGAGTATCAACATCGCCAATAGTAGCTGCAGCAGTTTCGTTTTTGGTGGTGTTGGTGGTGGTGGTGGCGGTTGTCCTCATATCTGTACTCCTCTGGAAGAAATACAAGAGACCACAACATAGATATGGTAACATGATCGAGTTGTCTATTATATCAATAAACTGACTACCCTCAACCTAATTTCACAAAACATACGTTAGGCCTAAATATGATATACCTTATGAAGGCCATTCCCGCTTTTTTATGAAGGGAAAGCGAATTCTGAAATCTCTTTGCCCCTTTAAGGCATCAAGTCAGACCCCAAAGTTGAAATCATTGTTTATATTTATTAAAACAGGTTTCTGTTTTCCTTTGTTAATCCGTCAGTTCTAATCATATTTGATGCCTTTTCAATTCGAAAACTAAACGTATTGGACCAACGAATAAGGAAAGAAAAGAAAGGGAAAAAATAGCAGATCCATCAAACTAGAACATTAAAGAATGATTCATTTTTTAAAACTTTTTTGGAAACGTTATTAGATGATGTTGTTCTTCTTTACGTTGACTATTAGATGCTTAGTTTGACATTATCCCACGTTAAGCTGCACGTGATAACAGGAAACGGACTAATACTGAATAAAAATACCTATACCACGTTGCCAGTTTTGGTTTCTATTTTCTTTACGCTTTTAAACAGATGACGATCGTCAAATGCATAATGAGGCATGTACACTTTTACATGAATAGGCTTGTAATTTATACGAGGAATTCAGACAACCCCCTTAAAAAAAATATATAACAACACCTCAGATAAAAAGACCTTACTACCACTACGACAATTATTACTACCACTGTTTCTACTACAACTACTACTATCATCACTACTACGGTTATCACTACCACTAGTAGTAGAAGTCATACTACTAATACTATTATTGGTATTATTATTACTACTACTACTTCCACTACTGTTACCACTTTTACTACTATTACTAATGTTACTACCACTACGACATTTATTATTCTTACTACTTCAACTACTACTACTACAACTACTATCGCCACTAATATCGCCACTTCTACTATAATTACTACAACTACTACTACTGCTCCTACTACTATTCTTACTTCCACTATTACTACTGCTGCTAACTATACTACTACAACTACTATTACTGTGACTAATAGTTTTCCTACTACCACTACTACTGCTACTACTTCTACAATTACTAATACTACAACCACTGTGACTACTACAAATTTCTGCCTTTTCTATTTTAAGGGCAATATTCTCCTCGGATACGAACCCCATTTCACAGAGTTTACTTTGGATTGATTATTACTAATGTAAAGTACGTAGGCCTATATCATAACTATTTGGCAATATCCATATCAATATTTTTATTGAAACTACAACAATGTTATATATCTACATTTATCAATAAATGCCGTATGATCAGGTTATTAAATTAAAAATAATTCTATTTCCCTTGTCCCTATATTCGCAAAATCTTGATTAACATAGAATATTACCATTAGTCGTTCGTAGACCTTTTTTTTAAACAATATCACACATTTCTACGTTTTGTATTCGATGGGCCACAGAGGGAGTACGAGTAAGGAGGCCATCATTAGATATCAGAAGGACCGAAATACTCGACTATTCACCAGATACACAAACAACGATGAATGAAGACACTGGTCACATCAACCTGGGGGTGTTCGGCTTAGCAAAAGCTGGGAAGTCATCTTTAATTAATTCGCTCGTCTTTTCTCTAAAAGGTAACATTACTAGTGATCAGTTTCGGATTGTTATAAAACAAATGGATCGCTTCTTAAAGCTCCATTGCATTATATATATTGCGTTTGCCAATATTTCTGATTTAAAAATGAATATGAATATGAATACGAATATGAATATAAATAAGAATATAAATATGAATATACGAATACGAATATAATATGAATATACGAATACGAATATAATACGAATATGAATATGAATATGAGTATAAATATGAATATGAATACGAATATGGATGCGAAGATAAATACGAATACGAATTACAAACGAATACGGAATCGAATACGAATATCAATATGAACATGAACATAAATATGAGTATGAGTATAAATAACAATACGAGTCTTGACATATTCTCTCAATTCGATAACCTGATAACACATAATCCTGAAACAGTTTTTGATTTTCGTTGATGTACCTAGGATATTATCCGAGTGAAGCA
This sequence comes from Strongylocentrotus droebachiensis, assembly GCA_035222895.1. Taxonomy (NCBI): domain Eukaryota; kingdom Metazoa; phylum Echinodermata; class Echinoidea; order Camarodonta; family Strongylocentrotidae; genus Strongylocentrotus; species Strongylocentrotus droebachiensis. Next base: position 243,990 of record JAVYIG010000730.1, on the reverse strand, counting down.
GACTTCGGGGCCACAACATTTAGGGAGAGTGATAGCACTCGACCGATAGAGATGATAGAACTGACTGATCACATTCATTTGTTGAATTACAAAGGAATGGTGGATTACCACCCGACCAAACTTAAAGAGATTTTCTCCCAAATCAGTGAGACAATCTTCTTTACTTTTACATACAATTTTTTATCCGATATCTTTTTGTATTGCTATCAAAATAGCTGTATTATGGTGGGAATCAAACTCAGCGTACACTTGGAGAATTCTGAGGGATGTGATATCCTATCAATGATTTCTTATACTCTAAACACTATATAAATATATATATATATATATCTACTATTTGGTGAAACTAGAACAATATAGACAAAACATTTCGGAGATAATTCAAATCTTCAAAATTAATAGCAAGATAGTACAGAAGTATCATAGTGGACAAAGTTCAAAATTCCTTCTAAGTTTACAAATAAACTAGTTAATTTGACACGGTAATAATAAAATATCGCCGTGCATATTACCTGACAGAGGTGACAAAAAAATGTATATAAACTTTTCACATTTGCTCTAGCTTTATATGGGGGGTACCCCAAAATTTGTTTACGTGATTTTGTTTTCTTCTTCTCTTGTTCTTTATAGAATGGGCCCACATTAAAGCATGCTCCATTTTGTTTTCCCCTCATCTTTCAATTTGTATTCTTATTTTTTGCTCTTCATAGAGGGACAGTCCATGGAGATCCACTGCCCAATCTTCATTTGTGATTCTAGGTGAGGACTGTACAAATTTCAGCCTATCATTATTTCTTAATTAGGATAGATAGAGTGTATTTCGCTTGTTTGTGTTCTTCTTTTCTTCTTCCAAATGTTCACATTTGAGTGAAATATTTTATCCCTCTTTCTTTCTCTCTCCTTTTTTCTGTTTCTCTCTCTCTTTCTTTCTCTCTGTTTCTCTCTCTCTCTTTTTCTTTCTGTCTCTCCCTTTTTGTCCCTGTCTGTCTCTTTCTCTGCCTTTCTCTTTTTCTCCCCCTCTATCTCTTTATGTCTGTGTTTGTGTGTCTTTCTCTTTCATTCTCTCTCCGAGTTTTTCTCTCTGTTTCTCTTCACTGACCGTCAGTAGGGGTACCGTGAAGATCGCGGTAAACCTACCAGTTGGGTACTACGCATACAATGGCGGTTACTGTCACCATTTACCTTCTTAAAGCTACATTGCAATATCTCGAAATTGTCCATAGATGTTTGATTAAAAAAAGAATATGATTATAAACTATATTATCCACCATTATGGAGAAGGGTCTACAATAAATGACTAAACTGTTGGTGAATCTGGAGTCTTTAGTAATAAGATAATCATTTAACCTTACTACGACATCGGTCCTTGAACAAATAAAGACATGCTATATCGGCCCTAGATCAGCCCTTTGACGATAACAAAGAAATGGAAAGATATCTTAAATACTTTGTTTTCTAGTATAAACAAAACAAGCACACGATTATTTACGGAATGCCAGAAAAGGGATGGATATCTGATGTCACAATTTCATATCAAATTTATCTTCTTCACTCCAGGAACCTTAAGGAACGGTCCAAGAAATTCATGAAGTCATTGTCCAAAGACGTGGGTCGCTATTTTGGTAAGATTCCACAAATCGCAGTGACTTTCCTACTTCTAAAAAGAATTACTCAACATCTGATGCAACTCATATGATGCATATTTCACGCATGAGTGATTAAAAACAAGACCACTACACTGGGGTTTCCCCCTACTCTTATACGAATAGTGCAGTGAGTTCTTAACGTGCGAATGTAGGGACTCTTCTGTACACGAAGCATCCATTTAACGTCCTATCTGAGAGACGGAGTGTTTACCACTTAACACAGCCTGTTAACCTTTCATTTAATATTAATAGCATTTAGCCAATAGACAATTTTTGCCAAGGAACGGGTCGAAGATCGCCTTTCCTTCTTTTCAATTTCTGTTCCTCTCATGATTTTATTTAAAATCAACGTCATCAATGTTGAAATGAGCAATATCGTACACACAAGAGTGCGACGATCGGTGAAATTGTTGTTTTCAGAACGAAAGGGGGAGGTCCGAGGGCAATGTTTTTGACATTAAGCAGGGGATTTTTTTTTTATTTCTCGATCTAGAATCGGTAGGAAAACGAAAATTCAATAGACCTCCATAACTGGAGAAGGGGAATTTAAACAAAATTATTAAAAAAAACAGTAGACGATGGTGGCTGTAGAGGGTATGGGGAAGGCAATACGATTTTGAAAATGTAAGTCTTCTTTGTTTCATTTGAGTGAAGGTGTAGTGGTTCATTGAGAGAGAAATACCTCATAAAATGACTAGCGCCATCATTGGCTCATGATTGGTTTGATGAAGATTTCGCAGCTGGACGACTGATTAATTATACTTCTGGATTTTTCAACTTGCAGGTAGGGGAATAATGCTGGTGATACCAAAAAAGGGTGACCTGGATGACCATAATGACAAAATTAAAGCAGCGATTAGCAAGACCATTGGGATACCAAAAGATCATGTTTGGATCTTCGAGAACTACACAATGGAGAGCCATGAGGAAGATGTGGAAAGGAGTTTAAAATTCCTTGATTTCATTTTGCATTGTCTAAAAGTTGTAGAGGAAAACCAGCAGTTTCGAGATATCCAGGATGAAGACGTAGGGTTGCAATATCATGTAAAAGATGAAGATGTGTCTTTTATCACAGTTGAAGTCACATAACCGTGATTCCTATTGAGATAAAATGTACATCTTCTCGGAACTCTATTAAGAGTCATAGAGATTGATCGATATAGTTCCGGGAAGATATCAACTGTATCCATGAAGAATAAATCACAATCAATTCGAGAAAAGACGAACGATAAATTTATTCCAGTATTATTGACAACAATGTACGTTTGGATTTAGAAAGAAATTGCGCTTGAATTTAATGTGGATTTATAAAGATTCATGAAAATCTGCAATTGAGGCCCTCAATGGTCATGTAAATATGATAAGCAGACTTGCAATGTCTTTTAATCTTACAATCACAAAAAAGCCAAATTAGCTCCGATTCGGTGGCCAGTCAATCAGGCGGCTAAAATTATATCTATACGAATGGTATTTGATTGAACCCCCCCCCCCCCCCCTTCTCCTAGGCTTCGAGTCAACACACACTGTAATATTTATACGACTTATCATGTCTCAATTAATTAGGAAAGAACTTACATTTTGGAGATAAATATAATTCTTTTCCCCCCTCAAATATTGAGCATTAGCCCGAAAATGCATCGCAAGTGACAAGTAGCAATGAACAATAACAATATGATAGATTCAATAAACATTGTCTTTGAAGAAGAAAATAGCAATTTATGAATTTAGCACACAACAAGATAACAACCAGGTAATATGTAATCATATTTTGTTAATTGATTTTGACATGGTCATATATTATATTATTAGGAGTTTTCCCAGCAAAATATTGATATATTACTTGTTAATAGCTGACCGCTTGAATATCCTACATCTTTACCTATTCAATTACAATAGGAATCACATTAAAATAACAAAGTGTAATTGTTTTTTCCATAGAATTAAACGAAATAAAAACAAAATGCGGGGCAGCTACGATCCTGTGTCCTGTCACAGGGAATACTGATATATAGTTATTCTGCCTAAAGAAGTCATATTTAATAATATTGCTGGAGAATTTAACAAACTCTTTTCATGCTTTCTTCTCAGATACCGTCCCTATGTTCACGAAGTGACGGTAGTGAATGAAAATCGCATACAATTTGCGTGCGGATTTTCCTCACTACCGTGATTACGTATTCTAGTAAACAATTACAACATTTTCTGCATTTCAATATTGAACATTGTATGTGGATCATTTGTTTTACATTTTAACTGTGATAGAAAACTGATACCAAGCAATATGCCATAATGTGCAACAATGGTGACCCGACACATGCTCTGGTGGCGGTTGCTCCAGCCTTTATTTCATCGGGGATGTGGGGTTGGGGGATGTATTTGTTGTTGGGTTTTGAGCTAGATTTGTGTTGGGATTGGGAGTTTGATAATGTACTGAATTGCCGCGGATTAATTGTAGCCGGAGCAGTTGTCGTAGAAGCACAATACATATTATATGTACAAAATGAATTGCAATTTTACTACCATAATGTTACCATGCATATGTTTGACGTGTACTTTTATTTTGTCACTGATGTGTACTTTAACAAAAAATGCAATTCGGCTCTCGGGCCGCGAATGTTTTTAAATGAAATAAACCATTTTCAGTTAAATTAAATGAAATATAATACCGATGTATTTCCATTGTATATACCATATTCATGACTTTTATTTTGACATTGTTGAACTTCTACATCATGATTTAACTTTAAAATGCTATATACGGATGAGTAAAATTTGTGTATGAGAACTATAATTCCATCAAAGCTATATTATCACTATGGAAAATATTCACCATACCATTTGAAGTGACGAAACTATATTTGTCTCCTCCGGAGGGTGTACTATCCTCGTAAATATATTATTCTCATTCTCAAAACATTTTCATTTGTCAACGAATCATGGTATAAGCCCAGGCTGCAGCAGTTGCCGCCGCCCACGAATATTTCAGAATGAAGATACATTTATTATTACAACACATAGCAACTTCAATTTTTATATTAGAAAAAAATAAATAAATCATGTAAAATATCTGATAAGTTCTACGCTAATATTCTGATTGTTAATTAAAAGTAAAACTAATGTTTCATTCCATCTGTAATTATAAGTAAAAATCTAAAATATTCCTCATGTAAATTCCGTTTAATTTCCAGGATTAATACTCGATGATAATCTGTCCTCTTAATATTATTTCTCACAAATATCCTACAAACTACAAATAATGTATAATTATGTTTAAACACACTCTAACTACGATATCATATTTTTTCTTCTTAAAAATTTGTTTATGTATGATTTTCTTGATCACTTGACTTTTTGGATTTTGTTTACTTGCTGAGTTTAAATTTACATTTGAAATTTAATGTGTATTCTTTCTGGTATATCATGTTTACTATTCACCATGTAATGACTTTTTCATGTTTATGTATGTCTTTATATGTATTTTTATGTTATGCAGGACCCCCAAGTATAACAGTATTTTTACCACCGATGGGGCTACCATATTGAAATAAAACGAAATAAATAAAATTAAATAAATAAAACACAGATTATTATATTTGTATGTAATAAGATATTCAAGCGCACATGCATATTATATAAATTACGTAGTACTCGTACAGAAAACACCTCTTTATATTACTCTTTTATACTTGTTTATATTTATTACGGCATCATTAAATTTGCAAGCTTTGGCATTACAAAATTAGACCCCATATTCAAATTGCAAAAGGGGCTTTACACATAGGCCTATGTTAAAGTTTCCCTTATATGGCTCCGTCACGCCCAATATTTACACGAGTAAACACAGTGACAAGTTGTTACATTCATAAAACCCAAATTACGGTACTGATGTTTTTTTAATTATGAGAAACATAAATTAGCACCTATGAATATAATATTAAAAATCAGTTCAATCAAAATCACTCTATATTCCATTATCTTTTAGCATTCAGTCAGTCAACATTCCTTTAAATCTGTTGGGTCCTCGTATATGAAATAATCTCCCTTTTGATAAGTTCTTGCTAAAATGTTACTTAACATTAGATTAAAAGATTAAAAACGTAACTCAAACGTTTAATGATACGGTTAAAGCCAGACTAACATCTACATTCCTATTGCCTTTATTACCCCCCCCCCCCCCCCCCCACCGCCCGCCGCTTCTCTCTCTGGCTCTCACTCACACACACACACATACATACACACACATTTTTTTTTTTTTTTTACAATTTTTTTTTATTTCTCAAACCATAACATACACGCACACACGCACACACACACTAGCGCGCGCGCACACTCTCCCTCTTCTCACTTTCTCCCTTTCCTTATTTCACTTTTTCTACGTTCTGTTTTCCTGTAGTTTAGTGTGTAATGTTTTATGTAATGTATTTTTGTAATAATTATGTTTACTTGTAAATATATCAGTTGTCCGTATTTACTAGTCTTGGCATTTAGGGGCATATTAACAAACAAAAAAATTGTATTCTTATTTGTATTCAAGGCTTTGTATATTTGAATTTGAACGGTTGAATAAAGTGAGCTGAACTAAACTGAACTTTACCTGTTTCCTGTCCCTCTCTCTTATAACATAGATTTAAACAGAAAATGCACGAGAACAAAATATCCGTTCAGGACTGTATTAGTTATAAAATAACTTTATTCAAGAATATTCAGCGTTCTAGAGCCATTATTAACTTGTAGTTTAGTTGTGTTTGTCAGCCAATTCTGAAGCACATCAATATGAACATCAATATTCGAAAGTTCCCTTTTACATGAAATACTCTTTGCTCCTGATTACCTTACTTCCAATTGCAGATAAGCGCAAATATTATAGACCCTTAAAGTGTTGGGAGCCCCAAATGTGCCCCAAATTTGATGGCAAATTTAACTTGAATTGTATCATAATGTGAAAGAGGATGTCATATTAGCGAAACTTCTGCAAAGATTCCCCCAAACACTGTTTTTGAAGACAAATATTTATAAAAAAGTACATAATTTGGGTTCTCAGTTGTAACTGTGATTTATGTTTGAAATATGCAATGAGTGTTTTAATTGTACACATGAATAATTCAGTCATTGGGCTGCGACACATGTTTTTAATAAACCTTGAATTGAAATGAAATTGTACGCAGCTAACTTAAATTTGTATTCTTTTATCTATATATTCGACTTTAAACACATATGTTTTGAAAATCCTTGTTGACATGTGTCTTAAATGACATCGTATTTCCCATATGATACAGTTCAAGTTAAATTTGGCAATCAAATTGTTAGGGCGCTTTAAAGGGGATTTAATTAATCGTATTAATTTCTATGATTTTGATTACACACTGTCGCTCATATATTTGAAATATTTTTTTTAACCCCAAAATATGGAATTATTTGGACAATGATTTATTTCTAATAGATCTAGATAATAGTATACATTCTCAGATTGTATTGAATAATAATTTGCCAGTGTTTGTTTTGCGTGACTGCTAAAGCATATGTATGCTACTATGCTTATCAACTAGGGGACCTACGCCCTTAAGTCGTAAATGACAGTACTGAGGATTAATGCCCCACAAAAGGGCATATGGCACATCGCCACGGTTTTGATCCTGGGGCCTCACAGTTACGGGGCCATTGCTTTGCCACTGAACCATGACTGTACTGTAGATCTAAATACTGTTTTGCTATGAAGTATTGAATATAGGCTATATTTATTCAATTTATGATCCCATGATCGCACTTTGTGCTATTTGCGAGTTGAATGTAAACATTAACAGTCAACATTTACTCATGATATTATTCAAACGTGGGGCCAATTATTGATCGTGCAGAGTTGTTAAACAAACAAACCGTTAGTCATCTCGCACGTACTTTTGGACGATGAACAAGTTTGCTATTTTACACATGCAGACATATACAGCCAATGTACAGGAACTGTAACACGCTTGAAGGAAAGATTACAAAATGATTTCCAAGCTATTTTGTTTACTAGTCTTACTTAGCCTGCAAATGCAAGGTAAGTGCCTACTTTCTGATTGCCTTTTACAAATGTATACGTAACTGCAATCAAACCTATCACTTCGACATGATATCATGGTATGGAGAACTATAAACGGACGGGATCTTTGAAATATCCGCGTACAAACATTGTCATATATTCTAGTTATCATGTCGTTTTCTGTTTTTTCTTCATTCTAAACATTGCGTGAAATGTGATCACAAATTAAGCCTTTTGGGGAGAAAAGAAGTTAAATTATAAAAAAGAAAGCAAAATAAATAAAGAAGGTGAATCTTATCTAGTGTATTTTGATAACTAAATGAATGTTTTGCCGCTCGTTCGCAGTATTCGGGATCCGGAGAGTTTATTTCCAGGGAAGCTACCCTCATAGCCCCCACCCGATGTGCCCGTACGTAACACCAAAAAGGGTTCGATGAATAAGTTTGAAAACCACTGATCTGGTAGACTAAAGACTGGTCCCCCTCCCCCCCCCCCCCACCCCCCCCCCCCCCCAATGCCTGAGCATATGCCACACCACTGTTCTGCATATATCCTGGGATTAGCGATCCAATACGAAGCTGCATAAGTTTGTCGCTTCGAGACATTACTTTCTGAACATTAAATAACCGATTGATGGAAACCACAGCCACTAAATCAATATTCTAGAAGAATGTTGTCAAAACTAACTTTCCATGTCCTCTTAGGTCGAGAAGCATCCATTGTACCGGTTGTTAGAACCATTCCAGAGATCGCTGTTACATTCGGCGAAGAAGGGCTGCTGAAATGTGGTTACGAACATAAACCATTTGCCGTCTATTGGAGATTCATGAGCGATTCGTCATCCATTGATCTGCTAGTTGTTCTCGACCAACAGTACCAGGTCGGAGAAAGATCAGGTCCGGGGTACGACGAAGGGCGCTTTAACATTACCAACGACTTTTCTCTTCTCATACATTCCGTTAGCGTGGAGGATGAGGGCAGATACATCTGTGAAGTTTCCGATTTTGAGACAGGACAACTCTTTCGCAATTATACAAATGTTACAGTGACAGGTATGTTGTTTATATTTATATTTTTATTATTTATTTCGTTTTATTTAAACAAAGTAGCCCCAATCAGTAGTTTAAATACTGTTATACTTGGGGGCCCTGCATAACATAAAAATACATATAAAGACATACATATACATGAAAACATCATTACATGGCGTATAGTAAACATCGTATTATTGTGCTGATAAAATAAAAAGTGACTGAGAGCAGTCACTTTTCTTGTCATATTATGTAACCTTAAAGGTCTTTCTCATTCTACTTATGTAAAATTGTACTGAAAACCCCCTGAAGAACTATTATTGTGTTTATAAAGATCCTATTGACCTAACAAATAAATAATCTCTATTTTTTGCTCGCTTCCAAATGAATTTTCAGACCTCCATACACAACTGCAAAGTAATGAATTCCTTCTACTTTAATATGAGTTAATATATAATTTGTTTTATTCAGCAACATTTATTTCTATTAAAAATCCACGTTGCACTTGATTTTGCAAAATGAACTTAGGAACTCACAGCAAAAACGTTAATAGCTGTCATGTGGAAATATTTTTGATCTTTAAAGGCTTCCATGGTGTGGACAGATCTGAGTTGAGTGAGGTTTGCGGTTACACAACGTGATCTTTTGACATGGTTAGTTGGCCATAAAAAAGGGCCCATTTATGCCTTATCTCGACATGTCGATAGGTTGAACATAGCGTTTTGTAGGATGTATTTTGTTGGCTACTTAAATGACAATGATTATTGATAATTTTCCATTCTATAGTACTAGCAGTCAGGCCTCTCGTTAGGGTTCACCAATGTGGAAGCGACAATCGTGTCTCTATGAATGTGACGGATAATACCAAGGCAAGCTGTATGATCCAGATCACACGTAGCCAACGTCATGTGCAGCTAGATTGCTTAGTTGAGGGCGCTAAACCACAAGTACACATGACCTGGTTTGATAATACCACACTACATGACTTATCGAACGGTACATCTTTGGTAACTACCAAGGGAAAACGAGAGGGAACTGTGGATCAAAAACTAACTATGATATTAGAGGCTTCTGAATTTCAGTCCGATCAAGAGTACTACTTCACCTGCACAGCTGAGGGCCAGGCGGTTGGCGGAATAGCATCCATGACTGTTGGAGTCAACAAAGTTTCATCTGGAGGTAAGAGTCTTCCCATTCAAGAAATATATCGAATCAAAAGCTTAGTGTAATCCAACCTTTGTAGTAAGTTCAAATGTTTGAAATTAGAAAAAAGAATGGAAAAATGGCGAATGTTCGAAAAAAAGTCGGATTAATAATAATGTACTTCAGATTTTACCTAACCTTTTCGATTCTATTATGAATATCATATTATTATAGGTCCAGTAAGAATACCCCCCCCCCCCCCCCCAGAGTCAATGCTTTTTGGAAATGTTACATTTCAGAAATGTTGTGTATTAAAACAAATGGTAAAGTTGTCCGGCATTACGTCACGATGGCATTACCCAGTCAGCCAATTTGAAGTTCCCATATGGATAGTGATCAGAACTTTTAAAAAATCACAACTTTCATATTTTTTAATCAAATTTTAGTTAAAATTGTACCAGTCATGCCAGTCTGCTTCTCTGATTTTGGGGACTTGTTTTTTTTTTAGTAGTTGTCTATTACGGTTTAATTTTCCTTTCAGAATATTATCTTCATAACACGAGTTTAATCCTACGTGATCATGGTGATATTAATTCAGTTTTACATGCATGAATAATCCTAAAGGGTTGACAGTTCTGTTTCGAAAGTGCATAATGAAAATCATAGTTTACATCGTTTAAATAGCGCCGTATATTTGTTAAAAATATTAATGTAAAACAAAACGGTTTGTTTTAAGAAAGGGGAGGGTGCTTTGATTGTCTTTCAATAGCCAAATATCCTAACACTATGCCTTGTTATATTTGAATGATCTCTTTAAGTATCAGGAGGAATTTTGGCAGTGGTAGGGTTGGTGGTGTTGGTGGTGTTGGTGATGGTTATCCTCATACTCGTGCTCCTGTGGAAGAAATACAAGAGACGTAAAAAGGGTAACATGATCGATTTTCTATCAAGGAATTACATTGACTACCCTCAACATTGTACATTCTTTTTAAAGAAATCTAGTCCCTATTTTCTGTGTAAATCTGTCAATTCTAATCATATTTAATACATAAATTCCTAATTCAGATCAAACAGTACGATTATGGGGCTAACGAATAAAGAAAGAAAAGAAAAACTAGCATATATATCAATCAAGTGGAGTTTAAACAAATTAATTTGGACAATTTTATTTATTTGTTGACGTTATTACACGATTGTATCCATCGGTGTTGTTTAAAGTCATTCCATTTATTTCATTTCATTTATTTATTTCACTCTCTTTTTAAAAACATTAAAAGCATATACGTGTTTGTTCATTATCGACATGAGTAGGGATTCATGAGAATGATCCAGTCAGACCGCAGCGCGCGCGTTAATGAGGCTGAAAGCCGATTTTTACTCAGCGTCTCTTTGGTAATCTCGTGCATTCACGTGTGCTGAAATTCACAAGATTTTCCGTGAGATTTGTAAGGGTGTACAAACAGCTGCTTTCGTGGTCGATAACTTTAGTCAACATGGCAGCACGCAACTGTAATTACTCTAGAGATCTTCAGCTTCAGTTTGATATGAAACTTGCCATATTTCACAATTTTGAAACAATCTCTTTCACCACTTTTATGGTCGTTATTTTTGTAACATTTCAACAGCTATTTTGTACCCGGAATTTCGTTTTTGGTTCCTGACTTTGGTACATAATTAATTTGTTTACTTTGAGATTCGTTGGAACGATGAAAAGTCACTGATCAAAATAATGTCAAAACCTAATTGACGCAAAATCATGTTTTCTTTATAATCATAATAATTAAGACCCTAAAAACCCGGAAATTACCAATTTGTTCTTTCTATGATGGCGCGAAATTGTGTGATTTCATACTCGTGCACGCTCGCCGTCTGAGCAATGACAATATATAACTGATTGTTAAACTCCAGGGAGCTCCGTCGCGCCACAAACTGGTCTAAAAAAATAAGAAAAATGGATCCCCAAATAAATACTTTGCATAAACAAGAGACAAACTTATTTTATATTAACAAAAACATGGTACATACATTCACAACAACATAGGACAGAGAAAGGTTCAAAATAACATAAGGTAAAGACAGTTACAAGAAAATAAAAAGAGAGTGAAGATAAGAAGAAGGAAGTTACAACTTGAATTTTACATTCTACACAGTTAGTGACAATTCCACTGTGTTCCGCTTAACTAACCCTTATTAATATATTTGAAGCGTTTCAATGTATTTGCACTGTTTTATGTCATCTGGCAAGCTATTCCAAATCAATGGGCCATGGAAAAATATGGAATCTTTAGAGGTTGAAGTACGGTGTAAAGGTAAATGTGAACAATGATAATATATTCGAGGTTTAGTTTTTTCATTTGACGGTAAGCTGCACGTGATAATATAAAATGGATTAATAATCAATAACAGTACTAATACCTGTTGCCATTTTTTTACGCTTTTAAACAGATGGCGATCTTCAAATGGATAATGGGAGTAGTGAGAGGATGGACAATGAAAGTACACCTTTTAGTGAGTAGGCAAAAAATTCACAATATAAATTCAAACTGACCCCTTTAATAAACATATTGTTCTTTACAACTGGACTAATTTGTGGAAAGTTTTCCCCAGGCTTAACAGGATATCCAATAAGGTGTACTACTGCTTCTAATACCACTACTACTACCACAACCACTACCATTATCGTTACAGTTACTAATACTATTATGAATAATAGAGTTCAAAATCTTACTCCACACATGGAAGGTAATGTATGGTCTGGATCCACAGTACTTGCGAAATCTTATAACAGAATATGTCGGAGGCAGAAATATCCGCTCTTCTGGTACTGCACGTGATACGAGATACACTTTTATACAATGTTCCCAATTTGTTAAATATTTTATTTGGGCTTTTAAACAAATTCGATCTTCAAATGGATAGTGAGACAAGTACACCCTTATTGGATAATAAGAGTAGTGAGCGAAAGGATAATGAAAGTAGACCTTTAAAGTGAGTAGGCTAATAATTGACAATATAACGTTAGACTACCCCTCTAAATATAATTGTTGTATTTTTTGAACAATTTCATTTATTTGTTGAAATTATTAGATGGTTTTATTGTTTTGTGTGGTATTACGTTTAAAGACATCCTATGAGAACAATGACGATATATTCAAGGCTTAGCTTTTCATCCCATGTTTAGCTGCACGTGATAATAGAAAATGGACTAATACTGAATACAAAAATATAACCTACGTTGCCAATTGTTGTTATCTTTTCTTAATGCTTTAAAACAGATGACGATCTTCAAAACGATAATGAGACAAGAACACCTCCAAGTAAGTATGCTAATCATTCATACGAGAAATTCAGACTACAGAAAACAAATAAAAAGATGGACCTGGGGCAAATTTGCCCCGGGTCAAACAAGTTATCCAAAAAATTTACTATTTCTACTTCTACCACTTCTACTACGACCATTAATGATACTACTACTTGTATTACTACCATTACTACTACCACCACTATTACTTCTATTACTACTCCAACTACCACGACTACTGGAAGGATTACTACTTTTACTACTATGACTACTATTACTGATATTACTATCACTACGACAACTATCACTACTACTACTACTATTATTACTTCTTTTACCATTAATATTATACTACTACAATTACGACAATTATTACTACCACTACTTTTCCTAGTACTATTACCACTACTACTAATATTACCACCCCACGTAGTAGTTCTGCTACTACTACTACTACTAGCACTATTTTTAAGAATAATACTATTACTACTACTACTACTACTACTACTACTACTACTACTTCTATTACAGATGTTACTTATATGACTTCCGCTAAGACATGTATTACTACTACTATCACAACTACTACAATAATTACTAGCACTATTACTACTTCCACTTATACTGTAACTGCTTGGTCTACATCTCCCACTATTATTTATACGACTAATATTTGTACCTCTATCACTGTATACAAATATTGACTGCTCATGAGGATGACGGTGGGAATGATCACTCCCAAGGTGGTGTTCATACCGGCCCCTCTGTCACTCCCGGGGCGAGGCCGAGGAGGGGTGATAGAAGGGCCGGTATGAACACAACCGAGGAAGTGATAATTTCATCCACCATCCGATTACAGAGCAGTCCATATTTGTTGTATATACCTCATCCTTTTCATTGATTCATGAATAGGTCTAGAAAATAAATCTAATATCAAAAATCTATATGCTCATCACAGTAATATATTTACAGTATTTTTAAGCTCAAATCAGTTTCAATATACAACGCTAACAGAAATCCAACATACGAAAATCCAATTTATACTGTATGGTGGTGTGACCAAAGTTCGCTATCTCAAAATATCAGTAAAATTTCGAAAAATCTGATATCACCAATGGAAAGAGGAACATAAAATTACCAAGAGATGAAATTTTCTTTCGAATTGGGTACGAAATTGTGAAAATATTGACAAAGGATCAGCAAATTATGATATTATCTTATTTTTGATGGATCGCATTTTCAATAAATCAACTGTAAATCCACGTGCGTGAAATTAGGTCTCGATGTTTTTATGACTTTTTTTAAATGCAGCGCGCACGCACCATCGGACATCAAATTCTAAGATCGCGATATCTCCGAAATCCTTTGACAATTCATTTTCTAGTTGAACCGATCTGTAGTAAAAAAAAAATTGCCGTCAATTTGATAATAATTGAAACATAAATTTGTGTAGAATATGAGAAATCATAGATCGAATATCACATTTTGTAATATGTTCTAAAATGTCCGTGAACTTTGGTCACCTCTTCATACATGTGTACAGGTACTGCAGTAAGGTAATACAGTTACTGCGGCCCAGCGTAAATTGCATGGCTTGAGCGCGCATTTGAAATCTTGTGTGTGCAAAAGTCGCGGAGGGATTAGGAGTTCTCTCACAGGTTTTGATAGTACTATCAAACCCTCTGACGCAATGATAGATCAAAATGCTCCTTGTCATGTGATATAATTTTGACCAATCAGTGAATGACAATCTATGTATGAGGTATATAACCACTTCTACCACTAGTATCATTACTAATTGTAGTACCACTATCACTATTAATAATGCCCCATTAACTATTAAATACTATTGTTACTGCTACAACTACTAAACTACTAAGACCTCTTTTACTGCTAATAGTTTTAGGGCAATATACTCCTAGGATACTAGCCCTATTTCATAAAGTTTACTTTGGGTTGATTATTACTATTAAATGTACACTGTTGGTCATTATGGTGGAATAATTTTTTTTTAACCCCATTAATGGGATAATTTTGACAATGATTTATTCTTAATAGTTCTAGATAATAGTATACATTCTCAGATTGTATTGAATAATAATGTGCGAGTGTTTGTTTTTCGTGACTGCTAAAGCATGTGTGTACTGTGCTAATCAACTAGGGGACCTATACGTCATCATGTCATAACTGACAGTAATGAGGATTAATGCCTCATAAAAGGGCACTAATATAGCTGATCGACACGGTTTTTATTCTGGGGACTCACAGTAACGAGACAATTGCTTTCTGTAGGACCTCTGTAGGACCATGTATTATGGTTCAAGGCATGCCCACATAGAAGATTTTGTGTATGTTGGTGACTGGGGGAAAATGCAATGAATTATTGACAATTTATTGCATTTTGTTTTTTTGTTTTTGTGGGGGCGTCGACGTACCCTAGCGCCCGCTGCGTACAGTCACGATTTATTGGCTGAGCAATGGCCTCGTTACTGTGAGCCCCCAGGATCAAAACCGTGTCGATGTGCTATATTAGTGCCCTTTTTTTAATCCCCATTGCGGTCAGTTATGACTTAAGGACGTAGGTCCCCTAGTTGATTAGCATAGTAGCACACACATGTTTTAGCAGTCACGCAAAACAAACACTCCCCAATTGTCATGCAACAAAATTTGAGAATTTAAACTATTATCTAGATCTATTACAGAATAAATCATTGTCAAAATCATTCAATAAATTGCGGTAAAAATAATTATTCCACCATTATGACCAACAGTGTACGTATGGCATAAAGACGGCAACTCTTTGGCAGTAACCATATTAATATCATGTTTGAAATTACTATTACAATGTTACATATTTTTTGATTTATATACAATATTATCATTAGTAGTTCGTAGACCAGAGGGAGATCCTGAGGAGAGGTCGTCATTAGATACCAAAAGGACCGAAATACTCAACTATTCACCAGATACAGCTGCAACGATGAATGATGACACTGATCATATCAACCTGGCGGTGTTCGGCTTAGCAAAAGCTGGGAAGTCGTCTTTAATTAATTCACTCATCTTTTCTCTTACAGGTAACAATATAAGTGATCACTTAGGATTTTTATAACACGAAGCGGTCGCTACTTAAGCTTCATTGCAATATATATTGCCTTTGTCAATATGTCTGATTTAAAAATGAATATGAATATATGATTGAATACAAATGAATATGACTATAAATACGAATATGAATAGGAATATGAGTATAAATACAAATATGAAACTGAATGCGAAGATGAATATGAATATGAATTACAAACGAATATGGAATTGAATATTAATATTAATATCAACAGGAACATGAATATGGATATGGATATGAACATGAATAATAAAATGAATCTTGCAACATTCATCTCATTTCGCTAAGCTAATGACACATAATCTTGATACAATATTACATTTTGGTTGATGAACCTAGGAAATTATCCGGGTGAAGGAGACATCAGGGCCACAACACATGGGGAGAGAGATAGTAATCAACAGATAGAGGAGATAGATATGACCAATCACATTCATTTGTTGAATTACAAAGGAATGGTGAAGTACGACCCTACCAAACTAAAGGAGATTCTTTCTAAAATCAGTAAGAAAATCTTACTTTTGCATACTTATCTGATATCTTGTGGTATTGTTATCAAAATCGCTGTGTGGTGGGAGTGATCAAACTTCGCGAACATTTGAAGAATACTGAGGGATGTCATATCCTATTAATAATTTTATAAATATATATATATATATACATATATATTTAACTACGAATGGAGTGACTAAAAATGTATCGACAAAGTAGTCCGGAGATAATTCAAATCGTCGTTGAAACAAATATACACAAAGACAAACAAACTATTTAAACATTAATAGCACAAAAATATAAAAATATCATTCAGGAAAACATTTCAAGATTCTTCATAATTTTACAAATAAACTACTTATTTGTATACGGTATTAGTAGCAAATTACCGTACATATTGCTGACAAGGGTGACACAGATTGTATATAAACTGTTCACATTTGCTCTAGCTTTGTAGAGGAGTACCGTGATATGTATACATTTTTTGATGTTCTTCTTTTTATAGAATGGGATCACAGTAGCGCATGCTCAATTTTATTCCCCCCTCATCTTTCAATATTTGTTCTTCAAAACAATATTTTCACAGAGGGACAATCGAAAGAGATTCACTGCCCAATCTTCATCTGTGACTCAAGGTGAGGCCTGTCGCAATTTCAACCTTTCCTCTTTTAACATTGAGGATAGATAAGTGTATTTTATTTGTTTTTTGTTCGTCAAATTCGAGAGAAATGCTCCTTTCTCTAAAATGTCGCTGTCATATGTAGCCACCTACCATCGTCTCTCTCTCTCTCTCTCTCGCTATCTATCTCTCTCTTTCTCTGTTTTTCTTTCTCTCTTTCTTGCACTCTGTTTCTCTCTGTCTCTTTCGTTCTGTCTCTCCCTTTTTGTCTATGTCTCTGTCTCTCTTTCTCTCGCTGTTTCTCGTCACTGACCGTCAATATGGGTACCGTGATGATCGCTATTAACTACCGGTCGGTTACTACGTACAAAATGGCGGTTAATTTCACGTTTGCCTTCTTAAAGCTATATCGCAATATATTGAAGTTGTTCATATATGTTTGATTCAAAAGTGGAATATGATTATAAACTAAATTATCCACCATTGGTGAATCTTGAGTCTTAAGTAGAGTAGTAAGCTGGTAATTTTACCACACTACGACATCGATCCTTAAAAACGTAAAGACATGCAAACAAAACATAGCCGAACCTTAAGATTGCAACAAAGGGACAGATATCTCTAATACTTTATTTCCAAGTATAGACAAGACAAAACAGACGAATCGTTACGGTTTGCCAACAAAGGATTCATATCTGATGTCACAATTTCATAACAAATTTATCTTCTTCATTCCAGTAATCTTAAGGAACAGTCCAAGAAATTCATGAAGTTATTGTCCAAAGACGTGCTTCGCTATTTTGGTAAGATTCCACAAATTGCAGTGAATTTCCTAGTTCTAAAAATAATTACTCAACATTTGATGCAACCCATATGATGCATATTTGACGCATGAGTGATTAAAAACAGGACCACTACACCGGAGTTTCCCCCTACTCTTATACGAATAGTGCAGTGGGTTTCATTTAATATTAATAACATTTAGCCAATAGAAAATGTTTGCCAAGGAACGGGTCGAAGATCGCCTCTTCTCTTTTTTAATGCTGTTCCCCCTTACAATTTAATTTAAAATCAAATGTTGGAATGAGCAATATCGTACACATACAATTGCGACGGACTGGTGACATTTTTGTTTTGAGAACGAAAGGGGGAGGTCAGAGGGCAATGTTTTTTACATTAAGCAGGGGATTTTTTTTTCTTTCTCGATCTAGAATCAGTAGGAAAACGAAAACTCAAAAGGCCTCCATAATTCATTTACAGGGAAAGGGGAATTTAAACAAAATTATTAAAAAGACAGTAGACGATGGTGGCTGTAGAGGGTATGGGGAAGGCAATACGATTTTGAAAATGTCAGTCTTCTTTGTGTCATTTGAGTTAGGGTGTAGTGGTTCATTGAGAAATACCTCATAAAATGCCTAGCGCCATCATTGGCTCATGATTGGTTTGATGAAGATGTCGCAGCTGAACGACTGATTAATTATACTTCTGGATTTTTCAACTTGCAGGTAGGGGAATAATGTTGGTGATACCAAAAAAGGGTGACCTGGATGACAATGATGACAACATTATAGCAGCGTTGAGCAAGACCATCGGGATACCAAAGAATCATGTTTGGATCTTTGAGAACTACACACTGGAGAGCCATGAGGAAGATGTGGAAAAGAGTAAACAATTTCTTGATTTCATTTTGCATTGTCTAACAGTTGTAGAGGACAACAAGCAGTTTCGAGATATCCAGCAAGAAGACCGGTGGTGCAATATTATGTAAAAGATGAAGAATTGTTTTTGTATCAGAGTTAACCCTAATAAGGCCGGGCTATTTGAAGTCTTACTACGGCCGGGGGGGGGGGGGGGCCATTATGGCCCCCCCCCCTAAGATCTCGGCCGTAAAACGGCCGATCTCCGCGAAAATATGCACGCATGTCAAGTGAAGTGTAAAGAACAATATGATAATTTCAATTTTTTGAAAAAAATCCCTCATTTGCATATTTATGGTAATTTATGCAAATAACGTCATAAAATCACATTTTTACCCATAAATCCTATATTATTCATATTTAAGCATTCGTTTTCACTACACATATTCATTAGACCATTTGGAACAATAATACGACAACAAAATTTGGAAGAGCCAGCTTATTCCTTATGTTATCTCTTGTTTTGATAATTTCTTATGTATTTCATTGCTTTTTTAACTTATGTATGTTATTGTTTTTTTTGTTTTTTTTTCATTTCTTCCTACAATTCAACTATTTTGACTCCCAAAACAACCACCTAAACTTTAAACAAGACCCAATAACCAATGTTTGATCTAATTTTTAGGAAAAATGACATTTCCATATGTTTTGTACACAAATCACAAAAAATTAGCGATTTTCGGGCTGACATGCAAAGACAAAAGGTCACGTGACCTTGTAACTATAGGTCCGATTTTTTTTTTTTTTTTTTTAAAGATGCGCAAGACTCTAAAGAAGAAAGTCAGCGAGCGGCGAGGCGCCATCCATATGCGTTCTCGAACAATCAGAAAAATCGTGGAGGGGGGGGGGGGGCATAATGGCCCCCCCCCCCGGCCTTATTAGGGTTAAAGGTAAAGACCAGTTCTGGTCATGCGAATGCATTGTCAAAGAAAGTATTGGTGTGTACCGCAAGGTCTGGAATCATCAAAATGACCAGAAATTTGGCCCAGTCTTGGTAAAGTAACAAACACTGTACACAGAAAGATGTATATAGGGCTACGCGATATCTATCCAGGTCGGCAAAAATTTGTGTCATCACGTATTAGTCATACCAAATTCTTTCACATGATTGGTATTAAGCGCTTTCATTTTTTTGTTGAGAGGGGGGCGTTTCCAAAACTGGTCTTTACCTTTAAAGACATATAACTTTGAGCCTAATCGAAAGATGCAATTTATATTTTCTCGGATCAATCTAAGAGTCATAGAGATTGATCAATACATTTTTGAGAAGAAATATACTTTATCTATGAAGAATAAATAACATTGACATAATAATTTCATGAAAATTGGGAAGACAGATTTAACTCAACAAAATTGTTCCTACTCGAAGGCTACGACAAAAAACAAACTGTAGTAACTGTGTTAATAATAATAACATAATTATAAAAACGAACTCTAATAACCTTTTACCCACACATTTTCATCCTTTGGTGGGACGCCGTGCGCTAGCCTGAAAATGCATCGCAAGCGACAGTAAGCAAGAAAGGATACCAATGGGATTAATACGATAAACATTGACTTTGAACAAAAAATTGCATTTTAGGATTTTGCACACTTTAACAAAACAACCAGAATATTATTCGGTTAAATTGGTTTGCGAACGTGCTTATATATTCAAGTTCAAATTCAAGTTCAGTTTATTTCACATCCAATAAAACAAAACTTACAGCATTATAACATTCAAATACAATTATACAAAATGCAATATATATAAAATTTGAGAAGAACAAATACAACAACAACAACAGTAACACTAAAAATTATTAATGGGTGGATTGGGGATGTGAGGGACCAGAAAAGGCCATTGGCCTATCTAGGCTGGTCCCCTTTTTTCTACAACCCCAAAAGTTAAATCTTCAGTAATTGAAAGCAAAATATTGACAATATAGACATTACATTAACAAGACATACATACACACATACAATATATTCTTTCAAAGAGAGTTCATTTTCAGAAAAATATTGAAATATTTCATGTAAATAGCTGCCTGTTAAAATATAATTTGTTTGTTTCTTGTCAATCATAAATCACATTCAAATAAGATTGTGTAATAGTTTTTCCATGGAATAAAAAAAGATAGTTTGCGGGGCTGATTTTACTTGTGTTCTATCACATGGAATCGGTACGATTCATTGATACATCATTAACGTTAAGACTGAGCCAGAAATATGAGCACGTTTTGGTCTTCGGAAGTCATTTTCTGCTGTTTGTTATGCCCCTTAAGAAGTCATTTGTTGTAATTGTGATGGAGAGTTTAACCGACTCTGTAAATGTTTACTTCGTACGGCTGTGTTTACGTCAGCCTCACATAAGCGTTCTAGTAAACCATTACAAACTTGTCTGCACCTTAATATTGAACCTTTTATGTGAATCATTTATTTGAAATTTTAACTGTAATACAGTACTGATATAACAATGATATATTCCGATCCGAAAGATATTTGATATAGCGCCTTTTCATTGCGATTACAAAGCGCTGCTCACATCGCTCCACATTGTATATACCATATTCATGACTTTCATTTTGACATTTGTGGACTTTTGCATCATGATTTAACTTTAAAGTGCAATTGATGTACGAGAACTATGATAATCATTTCTTCAAAGCTACGCTACCAATAAGGATAATAATCAACATACCATCCGAGGTGATAAAACTATATTTTTTACCTCCGGAGGGTCTACAATTAGCATCATTATACTATTCTCGTACTTTTATAATTGTTCACCAATCAACGAATCATGGGATTAGCCCAATCTGCAGCAGTTGACGCCGACAATGATTACACTAAAGAGGAAAGTAAAACTCACTGTATATTAATTAAAAAAGGAATCTGTTACATAAACTATGTTGTAAAATAAGCACTAAATAACATGAAATTAAAAATAAATAGTTAAAAGCAATCTTGAAAGTAGCTCGTAAAATGTATTATTGTGACTTGTTAACGAAGAGTAATCATAATCTTAGAAGAGTTATTGTATAAAAAAATGCAGATTTGTTTTAATGAAAATATAGTAAATGAATGTAAATATTTCTTTTCACATATTGACGTTTGTTAATACCTTGAAACAAATATACATATTTCTAGAAAACAATTTAGTTATGTTTTTAAAAATCCATGTCCATTATCAATTGATTTTATGGCAAAGTGGCAAAACGTCAACAAGTATTTCTGCGTTCCATAATGATAAATGTTATATATTATGTGCAAAATGTTTCAAGAGATAGATTTGTTTCAATTTTTTACATTTTGTTTGTTTTATTGTGGTGTATTTGATGTTCTATGTTATATTATGTAATAGAAAAGGTCAGATTATATCATGCGTTATGCCCCGGCGGGGGAGGGAGGGACTATAAATGTTCTTTACTTCTTAGCCTCTATCTTACCATTTAGTGTCGGTCTAATGGCCGTATCGTATGTGCGGCCGGGGCACACAGAAGTATCATGCTTTGTTTTTTATGAAACCACAAGATTGTGAGTGTGAAACAATATAATTATTAATAATTTTTCTGCAAAATGATGTAACGCATATTTTGTAAATCATTGTGTTTTCTGACCAATAAAACTTATCAAGTTAAACAAATATTACTCTAAAAATACAGGAAATTCCCTTATAATAGTGGAAGTAGTGGTAGTACAATTAGTAGTAATAGTCGTAGTAATAATAATAATGGTTTTAGTAGAAGTAGTAGTAGTAGTAATTGATTTTTATCCAACAAACAATCAGTGATCGTTAAAATTCTTGAAGAATTAAAACAAAATGGCATTCCTGTATTTCATAAAAACTTATAAACACAAATTTTTCTAATTATTACCTTGTAACCCACTTTCGCTAAAATCATGCACAAATTTGTTTATAAAGCAATTATTTATATTGCGGATAAAACCGAATATTAAATAACTGTCTGTATGATTTTAAGGCGGGCCATTCATTTGAACATGTACTCTTGTTTGAATTCAATAATGTTCTTTGTTTGTTTACCAAAGAAATAATAATAATAATAATAATAATAAAAATAATAATAATAAAGGTTTACACACACTTGAATTGTATTATCAATAATAGCCACTCATATGGTATACGTAATTTTATATCTGCATTACTAAACTTCGTTTAATAATTATGATTATTATTATTCTAAGGTCGAGTATAGAGCACCTCAGGGCTCCATACTGGGTCCGCTCCTCTTTCTGCTCTATATTAATGATTTATGCTGTGCACCATTTAAGTGTCATTTAGGTTTAAGTATAACGCTTAAACCACTTAGTGCCCTGTTGTTTGTATAACGCTGCTACCATTTAGTTCTTAGTTAATAGATGTAGCATTTATCATGATCTCATCAATATTCCTATAATACCAAGAGTCATAAGTCTTGTATTTTTTAAATTCTTTTTTGTATTTCTGAAATTACCATGTTCTTTGTACTATGCATATGTTTAAATAATTAATGTCTTGCTTTACAAATAAATATAAAATTACCAAAGCAAAATGATTGAAGTCCTGTTTTTATTATTCGTGTCCTTTGTAATGCATTAACAATACATGTCTAATTTATAAATTGATGATTTCACAATTCATGAACTATTGTTAGATAATGCAGAACCATTACTAAAAGGGTAACAATGATTTTGGAATTAATTCTGGCTACTGGTATCTTCAACATAAGCATTGAAGAAGATTAAAAGAGAAACCCAGAACCTCAAAACGAAGCAATTTCGATGTGAATCTGGATTTCTGGTGTCCAGATACTTTAGCCTTAAAAAGAGTTTAACTCTTTTTAAGGCTATGTGAAAGATAATTCCAGAGTCTAAAAACTAAGCAATTTCGGGGTAAATGTGGTTTTTTGCTGTCCAGATTGAAATAATTTGTTGTTTACAGTAATGTTTTATGTAATAGGTCTTTTTTGGAGGAATAATTGTCTATACCTGTAAATAAATTTTCTGCTCAGTGTTATGTAGCCTTGACTTTAAAGGTGCATCCAAGCCATCAATTTTGTGTTCTTATTTTGTATTACATGCCATGAATAATTAATGTTAAATGGTTGAATAAATTGAACTAAACCAAACTTAACTGATCCTGTTTTCTGTCTCTTTCTTATTACTTAGTCTAAAACAGAAAATGCTCGCCAAAAAAAATCCTTTTTTATATCAAATAGCTTGATTTAGGAATATTCAGCGTTTTAAAACTAACGTTTAGTTTTGTTTTGTATGGGAGCCAATTATGAAGCATATCAATATGAAACATCGTTTTGTGCACACAAAATTATACGAAATGACTTGCGATAAACCACTCTTTTATATAAAGATGTATAATAATTTACTGTTTATTGATGACTTTTAATACAATTAGCAATTTTCTAGGTGTAAACTTTTTGTGACTCACACTTTAGTCCCCATAACACGCACTCATTCCATCCTACCACACCAATACACGCCAACCATCGCCCCGCACAAACTTACCAAGGCCACACATATCCACCACACCCCACTCACACTGAACCAGACCCGCAAACACTCATTCTTCGACACAACCCCACCCTTTGCATCATCCTTCTTGTGTGTGTGTTTCTTTGATTTATTTCTGCATTTTCCAGCATAATATATATTATTAACAAAGGCTAAACTTACATGTATAGTCATAAAACAATATAAGTACATTTAATAATTATACCTTAAAAAAGAACATTTAGTTGAAAATCTGTTCAAAATTACAAGATGCAGGAGACTGCCATCTTAAGCTAGAGCTTGAACGTGATGGCGGTCTCAGGAGCGACCGAACCTATCACATATTTAATTATAAATTAATTGATTATAACCACCACATAATGAAGGAAATCATAATTTTGTATTAAAGGCCTAACATGAAATGCGTTAAATGTTACATGAATGTATGTCTCTGGTGAAACGTGTAATTAATGTTCTTATTTGTGTATGTGCATCTGCAAGTGTTTGTGTTTGAGGCGCTTAATAAGTCATGACTCGTATGCTTATGATAATTTACGCTTTATGTCAGCCTATGGATTAGACCACCCAATTTTCAAAAAATCCCAAAACTTTGTATTACCTTTAACCTTTAAAACAAAAAAATGACCCCCCCCCCATGGCCCCAAAAATGAACCAATGTTATTATTTGTTTTAAATTTGCTCAAGGCGAGGGGAGGGGGTTTGTTCACACCCCCCCCCCCACCCTACTGAGAGAAATATCGGTCGGCGCGATTTTCAGATTTCGGTCCACTAAACCCCCCCCCCCCCCCCACCCCTCCCCTAATGGACAATCCTGGATCCGCCACTGTCGTCAACAAAGGGAATAAATGACAAAACAGATCATGCGTTCATTATATTGTTTACATCCAAGAGGAAGAAAGTGGCCCCAGATTGGTATACTTGATTCATAGAACAAACTAATGGGGATACAGTAAAGTATCTAATTTTGATTGCAAGTGACACCCCCAAAAGCCAGACGGCCTATATCAGTGACAAATGAATAAATTGAATAAAATACTTCATTGATGGCGAGAAAACTATCGGAACAAGTACCTTTTCCATGAGGTTTGATCCAGTTAGTCACGTTAGTAATGTAGTATTGTACTATGTTCATTCAATTTTGCACTTATTATGAACGTTAGCATAAAAGTAATCCATTTCATTAAAGCCACACTGTCCTACTTGTAGCTACTTGCTCCCTCTTAATAGAGGGTGACTATTAATCCCCCATGATCCCCTTTTTTCTTATGTTAATTGAGAGCTGAGTTTATGAGATAACCACCTGTCCAGTGACCTTGCAGGGCGTTCTAATCCCTTCTATACTAGTAAAGATAAGCTTCAATAAATACATTTTTTAAATAACACACATCCACTGCTGGGAAGGAAAGCATACTAGGCATAAGAAAAACAGAGTAGAGTAGTGCAAATGGGGATAGAGTAATATGCTCCAACACCCACGAGCAGTGTTTCTATTTGGTCTCTATAATGATTTCCCCTTGTATTATAAGATATCTTTATTGAATGATCGTGAAACATATCGAGCCTCCTCTTGGGTGATATGGTAGAAGACCAAAGCACAATTAAATGGGGAGAAGGCGCACACCCGCACATCCCCTATGGATTAGTCGCTTTGAATTGTCTAACGTGTCACAATTGACTCATTAATTATTTATTAATCGCACTTTGTACTATTTACGATGTATATAATCATTAACAATTAATGATAACGATATTATTAAGATATTGGGTCAATTATTAATCATGTACAGTTTTTAAACAAACAAACCGCTCGTTATAAACTCGCATGTATTTTGGGATAGCAATCAATTTACGCACGCAGACATATACAGCCAGTGTGCATTGACTGGAATGATCTCAAAGGAGAGCTTGCAACATGATTTCCAAGCAATTTTATTTACTAGGCTTCCTTAGCCTGCTGATACAAGGTAAGTGCCTACTTTCTGATAGCCTTTTACAAACTTATATGTAACTGCAATCAAACATATTACTTTGACATGATATCATGGTGATCGAGAACTATAAACGGACGGGATCGTTGAAATATCTGCATACAAACATTGTGATATATTCACGTTATCATATCGTTTTCTGTTTTTCTTCATTCTAAACATTCCGTGAATGATCATAAGTTTAACCTTTGGGGAGAAAAGAACTTTGGAAAATGAAAAGAAAGCAAAAGAAGAAGGAAGGTGAAGAAAGAAAAGATACTGTGAAGTGTCTTTCACCATGACGCTGGCAATGACGAAAGTTATAACTTTAATCTTATCTAGTGTAATTTGATGACTAAATACTTATTTTGCCGCTCGCTTGCAGTATTCAGGATCTGGAGATTATATTTCCAAACAAGATACCCTCAAAGCACTGACTTGATGTGCCCGTACGTCTATACATACGAGGGATGGAAAACAAGTCGTTTTTGATGAATTTTGGATTGGGTGGACGTATGTATATCTCCTAAAAGGGTTCCATAAATAAGTTTGAAAACCACTCATCTAGTAGACTAAAGACTGGTCCACCTCCCCCCCCCCCCCCCCCCCCCCCTCCATGCCTGAGTCCATGCTTCGCCACTGTTCTGCATAATGGGGTATAGCGATTCAATACGAAGCTTTAAATTTTGTCGCTTCGAGACATTACTTTCTGCTTATAAACATTACATAACCGATTGATTGAAAACCCATAAAAAATACCAATATTGTAGGGAAAAGACGCTAACATTATATTTCCATATCCTCTTAGGTCGAGAGGCATCCGTTGTCCCGGTTGTTGAAACCACTCGGGAGATTACTTTTACATCCGGCGAAGAAGTGCTACTGAAATGTGCTTACGAACGTAAACCATATTCCGTGTTTTGGGGATTCAGGAGCGATTCGTCATCCAGTGACCTGCTACTTGTTAAACATCATTTCTATCCGGTCGGAAAAAGGAGTGGTCCGGGGTACGACGAAGGGCGCTTTAACATTACTGATGACTATTCTCTTCTCATACATAACGTCAGCGTGGAGGATGAGGGCAGATACATCTGTAATGTTGCCGATCTTAAGATAGGTCGAGTGTTTAGCAATTATACCGATGTTACAGTGACAGGTATGTAATACTGTGCTGATACAAAGTTAATCAATGTACGTTATACTGCTTGCCAAGTTAACAATTGGTCATGTACGGCTACTTTATATTTGATTGAATAGTAAGCAAACAACTACCGTTGGTTTCAGGCGATGGCGAACTATCACTTCCGAGGCGATCTGGATGTAGCTATATTTCCGAAGCGAAGCTGAGGATAGATAGCGTATACATTCAGATCGCCGAGGAAGTGATAGTTCGCCATCGCCTGAAACCAAAAGGTGATTAATTGCTTTATATTTCACATCAGAAACATTCACTTCTGCCGTAATTTTAGAGCAACAAGTCATCAATTAACAGCTAGCAAACGGTGTACGAAACGTACAGTGTATGCAATATGGTGGTGTGACCATAGTTCGCGCATGAACAAAGTTCGCGTACTAACACTAAAAGCGCTTAAAGAGGAGAGCAATACGCAGCGTATACAATTAAAGTCCGTTGCACTGTGTAGATAGTACTTCTATCTTCAGTGAAGGTGCGTTGTACTGTGTAGATAGTACTACTATCTACACAGTGCAACGAACTTTTCTTCTCCCATCAATGATGGGCGAACTATCTTTCATCACATGATTTACTTTTGACCAATCGTAGAGCAAGATTCTTAGTATGTGGAATATAATGCACTATTCGCTAAAATGGACCACTCATTATTCCTGGTATTTTTTGGTAAAGAAAAGATAAATATGTAGCTCCAATGATGGCTGATGACAAAGACTTTGGTTAGGTCGACGGACGTTTTATACCGTCCTTTGTTTGCACTTTGCACTTCTCTTGCATTTGGCTGAGGACAAAGGGCATGTCCGTCCTGCTCTTTCATGTTTGCCCTACCTCAGTAAAAATGTGTAACTTAAAGGGTCCTGTTCCTTCTTCTTTAATGACATCGTACTAAAAACCCATCAAGATCTGTTTTCTTCTCTAAGAAGATCTGATCAGTCGCGTTGTGACCTTACAAATATGGGTTTATTTCCTCGCTTGCAAATGAATTTTCAGACCTTCATACACAACTAAAAAGTAATGATTTGCCGTCTGGTTTGATTTCCCTCTACTTCGATATCAATTTATCAATAATTTGCTTTATTCAAGAAGATTTTTTGTTTTAATCCATGATGCACGTGATGTAAAATGAATGCGTTTGTAGCCTTAATGGGATATGTAGACACCAATTGAGGAACTCAATGCAAAAACGTTCTTTCGTGGAAATGTTTGTAATCTTTGAAGATTTCCATGTAGAGGACAAATTTGAGCGAGGTATGCCGTTACACCATGTATTGTTTTTGACAGCGTTTGTACCTATCGTCTTAAGGATTTCTTTAGTTGGTCACTTAAATGATAATGATTATTGATAATGTATTTTCCCCTATTACAGTACACGCATTGAAACCTCTCGTTAGGATTCACCAATGTGGAAGCAACTCTCCTGTCTCTGTGAATGTGACGGACAATCCAAAGGCAAGCTGTATGATCCAGATCACACCTAACCAACGTTATGTGAAGCTAGATTGCTTCGTTGAGGGCGCTAAACCACAAGTTGACATGTCCTGGGTCAATAATAACACGCGACAGGACGTGATCAATGGTGCATCTTTAACAACTACAATGGGAAAAAGAGAGGGAACTGTGGATCAAAAACTAACTGTGATAGTAGATGTTTCTGAATTTCAGTCCGATCAAGAATACTATTTTACCTGCACCGCTGAGGGCCCGGCAGTTGGAGGAATAGCATCCGTGACTATTGGAATCACCAATGCTCCCCCTGCAGGTTAGTCTTCCAATTCAAGAAAAATATCCTATCAAACGTTTAGTGTAACCCAACCTTTGTCATAAGTTCAATTGTTTAAGATTAGAAAACAGGGGGAAGATTGCGAAAGTTCGAAATAAATCGGACCATGCTAAAGTTGTTTAGAGTTCACTAAACCTATGCAATTCAACCAAAAATATACAATTCGGTCAGTTGATTGTGAAATAGTGCTGCTGGACAACTCTTCAGTTTGTTGTGTAAAAAAATATGAGTAATATCTGCCTTCTCCCTTCGGGCACTTCTCGAATATATTATGGATATCATATTATAATAGGTCCTGTAAAGAGACTCTCCTAAGTCATAATGTTAGAATTGACAATTGACATTTTTAGTAATTTTGTGTATTGAATAAAATGGGAAAGGTTAATGGCACTGCGTCAAGGTGGCATTAACCAGTCAGCCAATTTGAAATTCCCAAATGTATAGTGATCAGAACTTTTAAAAAAATCACAACTTTTTGGTCAGATTTTATTTAAACTTTTAACAATCATGTCAGTCTGCTTCTCTAATTTTTATTTTGTTATTTTTTTGTACAGTAGTTTTCTATTAAGGTTAGATTTATTTGATTATATTATATCCATAACACTTGCTTATTCCTACGTGATCATGGTAATATATTAATTCAGTTTTACATATGCATGAATTATAATAATTATTCCAAATGATTGACACTTCTGTCTCGAAAGGTGAAAGTGAAAATCATGGTCCACATCATTTACTTGTCACCGTATTTTGGTAAAAAAAACATTCAAGTAAAACAAAAAGGTTTGTTAAGATAATCAGTTTGCTATCCTTCTTATAATCGAATTATTTGGTTAGTATCAGCATCCGCAAAAGTACCTGCAACAGTTTCGTCATTGGTGATGTTGTTGGTGGTGGTGGCGGTTGTCCTCATATCTGTACTCATCTGGAAGAAACACAAGAAACCACAACATAGATATGGTAACATGAGCGAGTTGTATATTAAATCATTAAACTGACTACCCTCAACCTAATTTCACAAAACATACGTTAGGCCTAAAAATGATATACCTTATGAGCTCAGGCCATTTCCGCTTTTTATGAAGGGAAAGCGAATTATGAAATCTCTTTGCCCCTTTAAGGCATCAAGTCAGATCCCAAATTTGAAAATCATTTCTTAGATTTATTGATAGTGGAGTTGTATTCCTTTGTTTATCCTTAATCCTTCAATTCTAATCATATGTAATGCCTATTCAAATCGAACACTATACGTATTGGACCAACGAATAAAGACAGAAAAGAAAGGAAGATATAATAGCAGATATA
The DNA here is from genome assembly GCA_035222895.1 of Strongylocentrotus droebachiensis. Taxonomy (NCBI): domain Eukaryota; kingdom Metazoa; phylum Echinodermata; class Echinoidea; order Camarodonta; family Strongylocentrotidae; genus Strongylocentrotus; species Strongylocentrotus droebachiensis. The sequence continues at coordinate 213,163 of JAVYIG010000730.1, read as the reverse complement.
TCGAACTAGAACTGTAAAGAATGAATCAATTTTTAAAACTTTTTGGACACGTTATTAGATGATGTTTTTCTTTTTTGTTGACGTCCTCCGACTATTAGATGCTTAGTATTACGCACGTGATGATAGAAAATGGACTAATACCTACAAATATCTATACCACGTTGCCAATTTTGGTTTTTATTTTATTTACGCTTTTACGATCGTCAAATGCATAATGAGGCATTTACATCTTTATGTAAGTAGGCTAAAAACTCATACGAGGAATTCAAACTACCCCCTTAATAGAAATATACCAAAACCCCAGATAAATGGACCTTACTACTATTACGACAATTATTACTATCACTTCTTCTACTACTACTACTACTTCTCTCACCACTACTACTGTTATCATCATTACTACTACTACTTCCACTACTGCAACCACTATTACTACTTTTACTAATGTTACTACCACTACAACAGTTACTACTACTACTACTTCTACTACTACTATAACTACTATCAACACCGATATCACCACTACTACTATAATTACTACAACTAGTACTAGTACTGCTCCTATTACCACATCTACTTCCACTATTACTACTCTTGCTAATTCTACTACTAAAACTTCTATTACTGATAATAATACTTTTACTACTACCACTACTACTACTACTACTACTTCTACTACTACTACTACTACTACTACTTCGATAATTACTAATACTACAACCTATTTGACTACTATACAAACTTCCGCCTTTTCTACTAGGCCAATTACTATTTTTAGGGCAATATTATCCTTGGATACGAGCCCTACTTTACAGAGTTTACTTTTGGTTGATTATTACTATCTTAAAGTACGTATATTATAACGACGGTAAACTATTTGGCAATATCCATATCAATATTTTGATATGCTTCCGAAAGCTCCACTACTACAATGTTATATATCTATTTTCTAGCAATAAATACCGTTTGATCAGGTTATTAAATTAATAATAATTCAATGTTCCCTTGTTTCCATACTCGCAAAATCTTGATTTATATAACATATTATCATAAGTCGTTTGTAACAATACCACACATTTCTACGTTTTGTATTTGATGGGTCACAGGAGAAGTACCTAATAGGAGACCATTATTAGATTCCAGAAGGACTGAAATACTCAACTATTCACCAGATAGACCAACAACGATGAATGAATACACTGGTCTCATCAACCTGGGGGTGTTCGGCTTAGCAGGAGATGGGAAGTCATCTTTAATTAATTCACTCATCTTTTCTCTGAAAGGTAACAGTACTAGTGATAAGTTCGGATTGTTATAATACCAAGGGGTCGCTTCCTAAAGCTCCACTGCAATATATTTTGATTGTAAATATATCTGTAACAAATTAATACGATAACGATTTTGCGTAGAAGTACGAATACGAATAAGAATGCGAAAATGAGTATTGATATTAATATGAATATTAATATTCATATGAGTATATCAAATCCGAATATGAATAAGAATAACAATGTGAATATGAGTACGAATATGAATATGAGTATGAATATGAGTATGAATATGAATATCAATATCAATAACATTATGAATATGAATATGAAAATGAATATGAATATGTCTTGCAATATTTCTCAAATCGCCAACCTGATAACACATAATCTTGATTCAATATTTAATTTCGGTTGATAAACCTAGGAATTTATCCGGATGAAGCCGACAGCAGGGCCACAACATCTAGGGAGAGCGATTATAATAGACAGATAGAGGAGATAGAACTGACCGAACACATTCATATCTTGAATTTCAAAGGAATTTTCGAATTACCCCAACCACAGGAGACTTTATCTCAGATCAGTGAGACAATCTTCTTTATGTTTGCATACAATTTGTTTATATGATATCTTTTATATTACTCTCGAAGTCGCTATATGATGGGGGTGACCAACGCTCACGGACATTATAAAATATTCTGAGAGATGTGATATCCTATCAATAATTTCTTATAATCTATAATATATATATATATATATATATATATCGGCCTACAATAGTCTAGGATTTGGTGAAATTAGAAACTGTATCAACATATATTCCGGACATGCTTTGATATCAAAATTCAATATCATGTGGAAACACGCTGCACCTGAAACGAATGTCCTATCATCGTTGAAACAAAAATAGACAAGCAAGCAAAAACAAAATTAACCGGAAATTCTTAATTGTACGAGTAAACTACTTAATCTGACACGGTAATAATAAAATATCGCCGTACAAATTACTGACAGAGGTGAGAAAAATTATTTAAAAACTTTTTCACATTTGCTCATATCTTTAAATTGGGGAAACCTGCAATGTATACGTGATTTTTTTCTTCTTCTCTCTATTTTGCTCTTTAAAGAATGGACTCACATTAACGTATGCTATATTTTATTTCCACTCATCTTTAAAGTTTTATTCTTAAAAAATAACTTTTTCACAGATGGACAACTGATAACAGATACTCCAAAAGTACCGGTTATCTGCCCTATCTTCACCTGTGACTATAGGTAAGAACTGTTTCTCTCTCTCTCTCCCTCTCTCTCTCTCTCTCTTTCTCAGTCTCTCTCTCTCTCTCCCTCTCTCTTTCCTCTCTTTCTCTGTTTCTCCCTGTTTCTCTCTTTATCTTCCTTTTGTTCTCTCTCTTTCTTTTTTCTTCTCTTTCTCACCCACTCTCTCTCTCTCTATCTCTTTCCCCCTCTCTCTCTCTCTCTCTCTCTCTCTTTTCTCCCTCTCTCCCCTGTTTCTCTTCAATGACCGTCAGTAAAGATACTCTTATGACCGAGATCTTCCTTTTTGTTCTCTCTCTCTCTCTCTCTCTTTTCTTTTTCTTCTCTTGCTCACCCAGTTTCTCTCTCTCTCTCTCTCTCTCTTTCCCTCTCTCCCCCTGTTTCTCGTCACTGACCGTCAGTAAAGATATTATGATGACTGAGATCTTCCTTTTTGTTCTCTCTCTCTCTCTTTCTTTTTTCTTCTCTTTCTCACCCAGTTTCTTTCTTTCTCTCTCTCTCTCTCTCTCTCTCTCTCTTTTCCCCCTCTCTCTCTCTCTCTTTTTCTCTCTCTACCCCTGTTTCTCTTCACTGACCGTCAGTTAAGATACTATGATGACCAAGATTAAAGTACCAGTCAGTAACTGCGCATAAATAGATGGTTACTGTCATATTTTAATAATCTATTTAATCATATAACTATGTAACAAGATTATACACCATTATGGAGAAGGGTCTACAGTAAAAAACGAAAATGTTGGTGAATTCGGAATCCGTATTGGTAAATTTAAACACACTACGACACCGGTCCTTAAAGAAAAAAAGGCCATGCACTGGGTCAGCGCTGCCGGAATTCTTAGTAGAATTCGACAATACCGAAGAGGGAGATATTCTTTTTTGTAGTATATAGACAAGACATAAACAGGCAGTTTGTTACGATTTGCAACCAAACAAAAAAAGATTCATATCTGATGCCACAATTTCATATTCAAATATATGTCTCATTTCAGGAATCGTAAGGGAAGGTCTGCAGAATTTATGAAAATAATGTCCAGCGACGTGCGGAGCTATTTCGGTATGATTCTACTATTTAGGGCGATATTTAAACATCTGTAAAGATTTATTCATAGATATAATTATGAGAGATTGTCATTTGATACTAATTTCAATTCAATTCAATTCAAAAGACTTTATTTCCGTTAAAAAACAAACAAATATATACATGTGATAAAGTACAGACAGTTTAAAATATACAAATCATGAGCATTATTTTGAATTAATTTAAACAAACTGTGAAAATGAGTAGAAGGAAAAGGGAGCACCTGTAGGAAGCTTATGTTAGTTTGTAGATTCAGGCGTCCAAATGAATACAATAATTACACAGATATAATAACATTATAATAAGTATTGCGCATGTATTTGTTCATTAAACTGGTCTATCAGTGAGTATAAGTTATTATAGCTTAAGAACAAAGAAGCGTCATCAGCAAACTGTACAAATTTTAAGGAATGAGAAGAGTTGCATATGTCATTTATATATAAAAGGAAAAATAGGGGGGCCTAAATTTGACCCTTGAGGAATTCCAGATTAAATCAGTAATTTGGTAGAACTGTATCCATTATATTCAGTGAATTAGTACCTTTGTGAAAAATAACTCTTTTAAAGGCCCACTGCACTACTTGTAGCTACTTGCGCCCTCCATATCCAAACAATGCCTAATCGGTTACCATTGGTCCCCCATAATCCTCTTTTTCTTATGTTAACTGACAGCTGAGTTGATGAGATAACCACCTGTCCAGTGACCTTGTAGGGTGGTCTAATCCCTCCTGTAAACTATGGCAGATAAGCTTTAATCCAATTCAACGCAATACCTCTGATACCATAATTAACTAATTTCTTAAAGAGAATTGAAAAATCAATGTTATCAAATGCCTTAATACTCAGGTCCATAAAGACACCAAATATAAACTGTTTTGAATACAAGGCATTAACAATGATATCATGAACAGATATTAAAGCATGATCAGTAGAATAATGGGTTCGAAATCCAAATTGATTATCATGTAATATATGGTGTTTATATACAAAATTGTATATACGATCATAGACTAATCTCTCCAAGATTTTTGAGAAGCATGACAAAAGTGATATGGGACGATAATTACCAATAGTGTGCTTATCCCCCCTTTTAAAGATAGGGACAATTTTGGATACTTTTAGTTGTGAGGGTACTATTCCCATTTGAAGAGGGAGATTAAAAACATAAGCTAAAGGTTTTGTAATAACATATCTGACGTACTTCACAATATCTGGACTAATATCATCCCATCCACACGACTTTCCATTTTAAATGAGTACATTATTTTCAAAATTTCGTCTTCATTAATAGGTTTCAGAAATAAACTTTCCTTTATCGGAGGTATCATAAAAGAGGAGAAATTTAAATCTTTACAAGTAGTTGCATCAATGGAAGAAGCTAGTTTTGGTCCAATATTGTTAAAATAATCGTTAAAAACACTGGATATCAATTGCGGATCATTTAGTGTTCTTCCTTCGTATATAAAGTGTTGTGGTATTGAGATGGGTTTTCGTGTTTTTAAATATCCTATTTTCTTGAGGTCAGTTCTACTATCATTAAACCTTTGATAAAAATACATATTGTTTGCTTTTCTCAATTCAGATGACACTTTGTTTCTAATCTTCTTATATTTTTCTTCATTTTCATAATTATGTAGGATTACAACAAAACCTTTTATAAAGTTTGTTCCTCAATTTTTGTCAACAAGTTTAATGATACCCATAACTTTTTGTTTTTATTTTTCTTATTACTCCTAACAAAAGTGAAAGATTCATTATAATGCCTTTGAAAGTTGGAGAAAAACAATTCATAGGCAACATTGGGATCTTTACTTCCATAGACATCTGTCCATTCTTCAGAAGATAACTTGCAAAAAAATGACTTCTTTGTGTTATCATTGATTTGTCTTATTTTCTTTCCCTTATCATACTCAAAACATGTTTGAGCAATATTTAGTACTACAAAAACAAGTGGCAAGTGGTCTGATACATCAGAGTATATGATACTTAGAATGTAAGCGCTTAGAAACCGTATGTAAATCTTAGATATTATTATTATTTAACACGATGATTTGTTAAAAGGCAAATAACACTACACTTTAATCTCAAAAATGAAATGTTAATTGTAAAACTTACAACATAGAATTATAAACTAAGTTTATAAATCCATGCTTTCAACAAGCCCAAAGTAAGTGTCTTATTCGTGAACTAATTCCTCGTAGGCCCAATTACGTAACGTTTTTTTTGTGGTCAGTTTGATGTCGGTAATAGTGGAGGAAGTAGTCGTAGTAGCGGTATTATTAGTAGCAGCAATAGTAACCCTTTGCTTACGGGAACCTGGTGGTCCCTGTGTTAAGCTTATTGGACCTATACAATTCAGTAGTCTACGGGGTAATAGTAGACATATTAGTAGTAATATCAATAGTTGTAGTATTAGTAGAAGTATAATAGTGGGAGTAGCAGAGGTAGTAATAGAAGTGGTAGTGGTGTTAATGGTAGTAGTTTTACGATGTAGTTATAGCAGTAGTAGTTCTAGTAGTACTAGTAGTAGAAGTAGTAAAAGTGGTAGTAATAGTGGTAATAACATATATATAATAGTAGTAGTAGTAGTAGTAGTGCTAATGGTAGTAGCAGTAGTTCTTCTTATTCTTCTTAACGTGCCATATCCTGAGACGTTGGCGACCATGGAATGCCTCAACTCTCTGTCCCATATTCTATGAAGTAATTCATTCTCACCGAGATCAATTCCACTTTCAGAAATCCCACTCCTTAAGCTACTCGTCCACAGAATCCTCCTTCTACCTCTAGTCCTCCTCCCCTATATTCTTCCAGTCAGTGCAAGATTTTCCAAACCATTTTTTCGAATAACATGACCCAAGAAGCTCAGCTGTCGACCTCTTATATTATTCAGAAGCTTTCGTTTTGTTCCTGCTATGGCAAATACCTCATTATTAGAAACTCTTTCTGTCCATGAAATTCTAAGCATCCTTCTCAGGAACCAATCTTCACAACTTTCCAGTATCTTTCTTAGATCTGATGTCAGGGTCCAAGCTTCATATCCATATATATTCTTTAAGATGTTTTCTAACTTGGAGAAAGTTGACTTTGCAAGTGCAATCCTTCTCTTGAATTCATTCTCGCCTCTTCTATCGTCTGTAGTTGTAGTCCCGACGTAGCAGTAGTAATAGTTTGATTAAGGAATATAATTTTGATTCCCACAAAAGAAGAAGTGTATGCCATCAAGTCGGTTAATTAACCCCATTTACCTGTGTTGTTCTTTAATTTTATTACAATGTAACCAATAGAAAATGTTTTCAATGAACCTGTTGAAGACTGCCTATTCATCCTTTTCAATTTATGTCCCCCTTATAATTTTTGAATGAGGAATGTCGTACGCAAAAAGGTGCGACGGGCTGGTGAAATTGCTATTTTAATAACGAAAAGGGGGAGGGGGGCTAAGTGCAATGTTTTTCTCTCGCAATGTATAATAGGAAAAAAAAAAAAAACTCAAAAGGAAGGGGGGGGGAAATAGTTTTCTTTTAAAGATTGCACTGGATGATGGTGGCTGGGAAGGGCATGGGGATGGCAATATTCATTTTAAAAATGTCCGTTTTGTTTGTTTCGTTTGAGTGGGATTGCAGTGGTTCATCGAGAGATACCTCGTGCAAAGCCTTGTGTCACCATCGGCTCATGAATGGTTTGACAAAGATTTCACAGCTGAATGAGTTATCAATAATTATTCTCCCTCGATAGTTAAGATAGTTAAGATGACATTGTGCATTTGCTTGAATTCTCTAACTTGCAGCTGGAGGAATTATGCTGGTGATACCAAATAAAGGTGACTTGGATGATGATACCATTAAAGCAGAGATGAGCAAGACTATTGGAATACTAGAAGACCATGTTTGGATCTTCGAAACCTACACAATGGAGAACCATGAGGAAGATTCGGAAAGAAGTTTAGAATTCCTTGATTTCATTTTGCATTGTCTTATAGTTGCAAAGGAAAACCAGCAGTATCGAAATATTTTGGAAAAGGACGAATGGTACGATTTGTATTAAAAGATAAGGAATTGTCTTTTATCAGAGTTACAGATATATAAACGTGAGCCCTCTTAAGATAAAATTGTTATCTTCTCGGAACTCGATTAATCAATATATGGGTCATAGAGATTAATTGAAACAGTTCTGAGAAGATATCAACTTTATCTATCTAGATTAAATCTTATTGTCACAATCATTTCGTGGAAAGACGTTTACTTTAATAATACATTTGTTTCAGCATTATGGACAACAAAATACGTTTAAATTTTCAAAGAAATTGCACTTGGGTTGAATGTGGAATTTCAAAGATTCATGTATATCTGCAATTGAGGTGCAGAATAGTCATGTGAATATGATTAGCAGACTTGCATTGCCTTTTTACCGTTTTAGTCACACAAAAAAGCCAAACCAGCTCCTAGTCGCTGGCCAGTCGATCTGGTGACTAAAATGATATATATACGAATCGTATTTGATTCACGCCCCCTCCCCTATTCCTAGGCTCCGAGTCAAAACGCTTTGTACTTGATATACGACTTATCATATGTCAATTTATTTGGAAAGAATATACATTTTGGAGATAAATATCTAATCCTTTTTCCCTACAAATATTCAGCCTTAGGTGGCACACCGTGTATAAGTCCGAACGCATAGCACGCGACAGGTAGCAAGGAACAATAACAATAGGATCAATACGATAGACATTGAATTTGAAGAAGAAAAAGCAATTTAGGATTTTAGCTATCGTCATGAAAACAAGTAATAATTAACAGGTAATATTGGGTAATTTTTTTTTAACGTTGTCAGTTATTCTATTATTATGGAATTATCCCAGTAAAATATTGATATATAATAATAGCTGATCGCTAAAATGTATATAGCTGTAACTTGTCAATTAGGAATCACGTACAAATTACATTGTGTAATAGTTTTTTCAAAAGAATAATACAACGTAATTATTTCGGGCAGAAATTTACTGGGGACTGAACAAGAAATATGAGTACTCTTTAGTCTTCGAATGACATTTGCTGCTGTATAATTATTCTGCCGAAATAAGTCATATTTAAGTACATTGTTGGATAATTTAACCGTCTCTTTACATGCTTACTTCTCACATACGCATTCTAGTGAGCCATTACAAAAGTTTCTGCATTTCAATATTGAACATTATATGTGAATCATTTGTTTGACATTTGAACTGTGGTTCAATACTGATATAAACCCGATATATTTTCATTGTATATACCATATTCATGACTTTCGTCTAGACATTGGTGAAATACTACTATATGATTAAACTTCAAAATGCTATCTGTAACAGAATGCAATTGATATGTGAGAACTATGATCATCATTTCATTAAAGCTACGTTATCACTACGGGGAAAAATTCATCATACCATTTGAAGTGACGAAACTATATTTTTTTACCCTCCGGAGGGTATACTATCCGCATCATTATATTATTCTCAGTCTTGTATATAATTATTCATTTGTCAACGAATGAAGAAACATTTATCGTTTCAACGCATAGTAAATTCAATTTCTCTATCAGAAAAAAATAAAGAATAATGTTAAATATATGATAGGTTCGATGCTAATATACTGATTGTTAATTAGAAGAAAACTAATTTTTGCTTCCATCTGTCATATAACTCCGTTTAGTCTCATTTGACAACGCTCCCTATCGTCAGAGTCCAGCTTTTAGCTGATAAAGGGTCATCCTTCCCATATGTGGAGAAAAAAAATTAAAAAATAAAGCCTATAAACATGTTAGCCTACGGACTTTTACCCTCAAAAAAAATTGTTTAAACGAAAAGCACATCCACCCCGACGTACATTATCACTAGCTCTTTCATTGGAACCCTCATGTCCCATTGACTTTTGAAAGTTTACCCACCGTAATTTGGTCAAAATAGGTCGCCAGCTCGCCATTGCCTATATAACACATGTGCAACAAGTCGAACTTTGGACGCAGTTTACCACTCGATTTTAAGGTTATAAATCAAGCACACGAAGGATATAAGCAAGCATGAATTATCATAGATCAGTTCTGATTTGTTCATTATGTCCATTTCAGCCGAGGTAAGCAAAAACATGAATATTCATGAACACCATGGACTATTCGATTATTAACAGAGGGGTGCAATTGTGCACCACATGAAACTCCCCTACTTTCAGTCAAGTATTTCATTGTATTATGTAGTTTGGTAGGTTTATTTTACTAACTGTTTAATTATCAGATATCATATTACTTCCAATTGCAGATAAGCACATATATTAAAGTACCTTAAAGTTTTGGGAGCCCCAAATTTTTTAAAAAATTTGATGGCAAAATTTAATTTAAATTGTATAATAATGTGGAAGATATCATACTCTGGCTCATTCTAGACTAGATTCTAGTCGATTTTAATATTTTACCTTTGAGCAGGGTTAGCCGTAAATACGGCCTAGCAAATTTTGACGAAGGCGGGAAATAACGGGAAATGATGGGACATTTTAGATAAAATCAAATACAAATATTTCATGAACTCTCCCTTCCACCCACTAACCCAATCTTTCAACGCCAATACATACCAATAACCCCCGCACATTCATACTTAGGCCATACATATCTGACCCACACCCCACCCACACTCAACCAGACTCGCATACACAGATTCTGTAACACACACCAACCCCTTTTTCATATTCCATCTTGTCTGTTTGTTTGATTTTATTTCTGCATTTTCAACGTAACCGGAGTGTTGGCTCAGTCAGTAGAGCGTCCGCCTCACAACCGGGAGGTCGTGGGTTCGAACCCCGGCCACGTCATACCAAAAGACGTTAAAAGATGGGAGTTTGTTGCTACCTTGTTTGGCGTTCAACAATAAAGGATAGAGCAACGTCGATCTGGCGCTGCTCAGTGGCTGCCGGGCTCACGATCAATTGGGCAAAAAGAATTTCCGTTTCGGTTTAATAAAAATTTGGAGTGGACTATTAGGCTATTATCATTATCATTATCATTATCAAGTAATATACAAAGTAGGTAAATATATATTGTTAACAAAAGTAAAAGTAAATGTGTACTCATATCACAGTATATTAATCGATTTAATAATCATACCTTTACAACAACAAACACATAGTTGACAAATCATTTCAAAATTAAGCTAGAGCTTGAACGTATGATCACTAAACAGTTAATTATAACAGCCACATAATAAAGGAAATTGTCTTTTTCATTAGTTAAGGCATACAGTAAAATGCGTTAACTGTAATTGTGTTGTTTACGTGACTGTATGTCTTTTGTGAAACGAGTTATAAATTTGTATTTATGTAAGTGTATGTGCAAGTGCGTATGCGAGTGCTTGTGTTAGGATTGCTTATTAAATTATGGATTGAATAATTTACGCTTCATGGCAGGCTTGAAAGAATATATAAGATGTAACGGTAGTTTAGGAGACTGTTCCATAGATCAGGCCATGGTGTCGGATAGATTTGTACGCAATTAGCAATTTTAGGGGTTCATTAAATAAAAGTTCTGAGAATTTCATGACGGATAAGAATGGATTGTTTTGTTTATAACAAACAGGTTGTGGAATGCCTGGGGAAGAAATTTGTTGGAGTATTTGAACATAAAAATTGCAACCTGCAAAGTATTGATATAAATACCGTTAATGTTTTCAGCTTCTGGATTTGCAAGAAATGAATCCGGTAAAAATGCGAAGAGCCCCTGTTTGCAATAAATGATGGGGATTTAGCTTTGTCTTTGCAAAACTTGCCCTAACAATATTACAAGAAGTAATATTTGGAAGTAGCATTGTATATAAAATAAAAACTAATTCTGTTGAGTAAAAACATTGTTTCATTCTACAAATTACTACTTCGCCTTAGGTATAGATGTTTTAAGATAATTTAAATGGTCATTCCATGTCAGTCAGTCATCAATAATCACTCCACGAAACCTAGAGTTACGTTTTTGTTCTAAGGGCAAGTTATCAATCAATACGTTAATTGTATTATCTGCAGCTCGGTATGCAATGCACTTAAACCATGTGGACACTTTTGGAAACTTCAAATTTAAGGTATTCTTTAGTGTTTCAATGTTAGTGTTTGAGTAAAAACAGATTGTGTTGTCAGCAAAGAGAATAAATGACAAAACAGATGGTACGTTCATTACATCGGTATACATAGAAAAGAAAGAAGTGGTCCTAGAATGGAGCATTGAGGGACATCACACCTGATCAGTAAAATACTAGAGTCGGTACTATTACATGAAACATATTTATTTCTGTTCAATAAGATGTCTTTAAACCAGTATAAAGTTTGCCCTCGAATTCCATATGAATAAAGTTTTCGAATCAATAAAGCTTCTTTAAGAGTATTTATATAACGCGTTTCTAATTTTCTATTGCAAACCCGTATTGGTTTGGATTCAACAATCTGTTTTTAATTTAGAAAATCATATAACATATTGTAGATTATTTTTATCAAGATTCTTTTATAAACCTTAGAGAACAGATATTGGGCAAACATTGTTAATTTCATGTGGATTGTCCTTCTTGTAAATAGGAAATACTTTCGCTACTTTTAGGAGATCAGAAATTACTCCTGTTGAAATCGATGAATAAAATTTACGAATTAATGGGCATGCAAAGTATACGATTTCGATTTTAAGTTGTAGGTTGAGCCCGCCAGATACCCCAAATGCTAGACGCCCTTAATTAGTGAAAAAACATATGAATGTTAATTTAAAAAACTACATCTATGGCGAGAAAAGTATCTAACAAAAGATCATTTTTCCATCAGGTTTGACCCAGTTCTTCTCTTTAGTAATGAGTATTGTTCTATATTCATTCAATGTTTTCCCTGGCTATGAGCGTAAGCATTTCGGGCGGAAAAAAGAAAAGAAGAAAAAAATGAAATTTTAAATGTATAAAAACATGAAACAAATCCACACGTCCATGAAAATTAAGTACATTTCTTTTTACTAAACACATGCACTGCTAGGAAGAAAAGCATACATAGGCATACAAAAAACAGTTGAGCAGTGCATGTCTGGATAGAAGGACATGCTCTAACAACTACGAGCAGTGTTTTTTTTTAATCTTCGTAATGATTCTCCCTAGTATTATCGGATATCTTTAATTAATGATCATGAAACATATCCAGCGTCCTCTCGGGTGCCATAAATGAAAACGAAAACTAAAATGAAATGGGGAGAGAGCGCACCTCCGCAAAACCTGTATGGATTAATAGCCTAACATTTGTTACATGTCACAATTGACTCATTAATTATTTGTTGCTCGCACTTCACACTATTTACGATATGTATGTAAACACTAACAGTTAGTACTTACTCATGATTTTATTAAAAAATGGGGCCAACTATTGATCATGCGCTGCCTTTAAACAAACAACACGCTCGTAAATTCGCATGGATTTTTTGGACAAAGGGCAATCTAGCCATTTTACACATGCAGACATATACAGCCAATGTGCAGGAACTGAAACACGCTTGAAGGAAAGAATACAAAATGATTTCCAAGCTATTTTGTTTACTAGTCTTGCTTAGCCTGCAAATACAAGGTAAGTGTCTACTTTCTGATTCCCTTTTACAAACATTTATGTGACTGCAATCAAACATATTACCTTGACACGATATCATGGTAAACGAGAACTATAAACGGATGGGATCGTTGAAATATCCGCATACAAACATTGTCATATATTCACGTTATCATGTCGTTTTTTGTTTTGTCTTCATTCTAAACATTGCGTGAAATATAATCTCAAATTTAGCCTTTTGGGGAGAAAATAAGTTTGTATTATGAAAAGAAAGTAAAAGAAAGTAAGAAGGTGAATCGTATCTAGTGTATTTTGATAAGTATTCTGGATCCGGATAGTTTATTTCCAGGCAAATACCATCACAGCCCCCACCCGATGTGCCCGTACGTCTATGCATACGAGGGATGGAAAACAAATCATTTGTGATGAATTTTGGATTGGGTGGACGCGAAAATGTATATCTCCTAAAAGGGTTCCATCAATAAGTTTGAAAACCACTGATCTACACTATGAACATGACAGACAATGAAAGCGGACAAAATAATGTGATCAGCATAAACTGATCAGCACATTTTGGGAGAAGCAAGAGTTCGAATCAGGTCAACAAACTTTGGGGTCAGAAGTATCAAAACATGCGCGTAAAGATCCGACTCATGTGGTGTGCATGTGAACATTTTCTAGTGCGGAAATAATTTGGCAAAGTTATGCGTGCAAATGAGCGCGCTTTGAATAGCCATTCTCGCTTCATTTTCCGTTCAAGGCAGTCGATTGTTTTAGAGCTGCAAAAAAAAAAAAATAGCGAAATGGGAAAGAGAAAGACCAATGAGTGCGCCAATGGCGGTGCTAATGCCCAGCAGAAAAGACAGAGAACAGCTGAAAAGAGTCGGAAGGGCACTAGAGCCAGCTCAATTAGCAAGAAAACTAACAATTCAGCACAAACTCCGGCCAGCAGTGGCTCACCCACAAGCATCAACGGACGGGCGAGGCGCTGTCGTCAGGCAATCAGCACAGAGAGGGCACGGGCAGTGCAGTCTCGGCCGCTAATAGTAGACAGCGGAGTAGGCCTACCTGAAGCGATCCCGGCATTATCGGCAGCAGGCATCCCACCAGCAGCACTAGCCGGGATCACCGTTGCAGTTATAGTCAACAGGTGAGGTACGGATAGAGCTAGATGTTGATCTACCCACTAGTATTAATGCTACTTCAATCGAAGTTAGATTTATGGCTAATTGCACAGCAATTAGTGCTGGGGTCGGTACGATAAGCCCCAGGCCACACAGAGGGGCAGATAATAGTCATATAACAGGGGTGAACTCATTTTTAATTTCTTTCCCTACAATCGTGCCCCATGTTGACTTGGAGTCTGGGAATCAAGGGCATGTCTCAAGAGGCATTCAATATAGATTTAGGCCAATCGGAAGTCAGTATGATAATAACAGCAGACCTAGCTACACAGGTATCGGTAATTCATCGGTACCACATACCGAGCATAGGTCCGGGTTCACAGTAAATGACTCCCCGCCCCAATCCCCACTACGGCCAGTTGGAGATAGATTAGGCTCGGCCATTCCCAATAATATTAGGGAGAAAATATGGAAAGGCGAGTATGTGGATTTTAATGTGTTAGTGAATGCCCAAGAGGTGATAGCACATACACAGTGGGAAGCTAGAGACGAACAAAGGACGAATTTGGCAATGACTCAGGAAGACGGGAGATTGGTATTGAAACCTGTCGGCGCGACATCCAAGAATAAGAGAGAACTAACCCTATTGGCCTGGTGCCACAGAAATCCCCGGGGATTATCGATTAATCAATCATTTATCATACCCGCCTGGATACCCTGTGAATGATTTTATTGCAGATGAGCATTGTAAAGTGGAATATACTAGATTTGATACAGCGGTTGAGATGGTCGCCGAGGCTGGAATGGGAGCTGACTTGGCTAAGGAGGATATTAAGTCCGCCTTTCGATTGTTGCCTATGCACCCGAAAGATTTTGAGGTGTTAGGGGTCTAATTTGAGGGGAAATATTATCTCGACAAATGCTTGCCCATGGGGGTCAGATGTGCTCCAGCGTATTTCGAGACTTTTTCCACATTCATAGAATATTGTGTTCGGGAGCGAAGTGGCTCAAACGGGATTATACACTATGTTGATGACTTCTTGTGTGTTAGTTTAATAGAGCACGGGGGCGTGTCATGCCTCGAGATGGTACAAGTTCTCAAAGGAATCTGTGAGGAGTTAGGGGTTCCATTAGCGGCAGAGAAATCCGAGGGGCCTACCAAAAGATTGACATTTCTCGGGTTAAGCAAGGCCACAGGTAGAGGGTCTACGATTCTGTCATGAGAATGGCTCCCCCCTTACAAGGTACCAGTTCACTGCAGTCCTGAAAAAGAACATTCAGCAAATTGGGGCGAATGTTAGTCGGTATGGGACTCACTCTTTCCGAATTGGGGCAGCTACCACAGCTGCCTTGAATGGTGTGCCACCAGAACAAATTAGGAAGATGGGTAGGTGGCGCAGTGAAGTTTATTTGCGCTATATAAGATAAGTTATATTTACTCCATACTAAGTACTAGGGAGTTATTACAACTATGAAAATAAAGCTCACAAGAAAGTTTTATATTTTGTTCTTCCCAAATATATGAACATGTTACTTTCGGGAGTTTAACTATTTTATTTCAGGACGAGTACGCAACCGAGTCTGGATAGTGGGGGACAGTATCGTAAGAAGGGCCAAAGAGCGAGCCACTGCACAGAACCGCCTGCACATGGGAGCAGAGAAGGGTGCAGGACAGTGGCATGGTCAAGGAGGTGCTACTCTCCATGACCTCCCCCGAATGGTCACAAATAGGTTGAATTACAACGCACCACCTGCACTGGCGATCGTTCACCTGGGAACAAACGACTTGGGTCAGAGAGATGCATGCCGTTGCAGAATCGCAATCGATACAGCAATTCAAACTCTACGAGCAAGAATGCCAGGAACCCACATAGCCTGGTCTGGTTTTCTTCCAAGATGGTTTTACTACGGTAGCAGACCAGGCCCAACATCACAAGAGGCAATGGATGGTGTGCGGAAGTCACTTAACAAATTCGCAAAGAGGAGAATCTCCCAGATGGTGAACACATCAATAATAGTGCACAATATAGATGCCAAAGAGCACAGTCTGTTCCATAGGGATGGAATTCATCTCTCAGATGTGGGCTCGGACATGCTCATCGATAAATTCGAATCTGCAGCCAAGGACACTGGCCTTCTCTGAACAGATTCAGCCTAATGTCAATAGTATTCTATGAAAACCTAAAGTGAGCGATAAAAGTCAATTAGTTGAATTGAGTTATATTTGGGTTATTCCATGAGGTTGGGTTTGAAAATATAAGATGATATCCAGGTAACGGGAGGCATGAGAAATACTATTACACAGTGAAAAGTAATTCAGTCGTGGAAGATTCTGATACATTGAATATATAACTCTGTACTGTCAAGTCATGCTTGTTTCAATAAGTAATCTATAAAAGATATATACTGTGACACAAATTTGTTTACCTCTGAGGATAAGGCAGTCAGTGCGCATGTAAAAGGGTGATGTATGATTCGTCAATGTAAATGTATTTTGGCTTTGTTTACATTATGAGGTGGAAATGTTCTGATTCTGAATCTGGAAAATCTGAAGTCACATGGCACTACATTATAATTGTCTAGTGATAAGGGAGCCTGAGTCTGCTGGCAAGGACTGGAGTCAGTAAGACTTGGTCGCACTAAATGTTTCAGGAACCAGTGGGCCATAGGGGAATTTTCCCGACTACGAAATGTAGCTAGCTCGACGGATCTTTAAGTCCGATCACAATAGCCGGTTTTGCCCCTATCTTTCCTCGCGCAGCAGGAGTAGCTCCAAACAGTTTAGAATGCAGATGCATTAACACCTCAACATGAAATGTATAGTTACCCAACTTTAATGCATGACAAAAGTGTAGAAGTGAACGGCAATGAGCATAGTTCATATGATGACATCATAGGTGTATGGTTAAATAGGTCAGGATGAATACCTACAGCAACCGGGGGAGAAAGTAGGAGATCTCAAGAGATCTATATAGAAGCTGAATCTAGTTTAAAAAAAAAAAAATAATAATAATAATAATAAATTAACTAATTCATCACAAAAAAAAAAAAAAAAAAAAAAAAGGTATTGGGTGGAGGTTTGAATTTTATATAATTTAATTTGAACACGCGGGACTGCCAATATCTTTGGCCAAGCAGGCCGGGATACGCGTCCGCGTTTAGGAGTGATGAGGGGGACATGAACCCCAAGAAGAGGGGGATATCAGCGGGAGTTACTATCCTGCTGGTGGATCACGTTCAGAGCCCCATGAATTGGGGGGCTACCGGGAGGAGCTACTATCCTTTCTGGTGATCACGTGACCAGAGATCCTCAGGATTATTCTGAAAAATTAATTCTCACAGTTTGATATTGCAGATAGGATTATATTACATGTATTTTGGTTTTGAGTTTCGCAGAATTATGTTCCTGAGTTTTCATGTTCGTACATAGCAATTTGCATCATGTATGTGTATTGGTATTACAGGCAGATATTGCCTATTTTAAATGTTAACGCCTTGAAGCGGAAATAAATGTCGAGCAATTGCAATTCATGTTCGTACAGTTGCTTTCTTCACAAAATAATGTGATCAGCATAAACTGATCAGCACATTTTGGGAGAAGCAAGAGTTCGAATCAGGTCAACAAACTTTGGGGTCAGAAGTATCAAAACATGCGCGTAAAGATCCGACTCATGTGGTGTGCATGTGAACATTTTCTAGTGCGGAAATAATTTGGCAAAGTTATGCGTGCAAATGAGCGCGCTTTGAATAGCCATTCTCGCTTCATTTTCCGTTCAAGGCAGTCGATTGTTTCCCCCCCCCACCCATTCCCAAGTGATTATTTAGGGTTCACACGTTACGAGGTTGTGTAACAACGAATGAGGAAGAGTTAGTGGGGGTTTGTTACTCAGACATGTTTGAAACAGTTAAAGACAATGATGTATTATGGTTGTTAAGGGGATATGATTTATGCACACATGTTGCTCCAAGGCCAAAGATTGGGGAGCGAGGTAGTTGCAAATTCTTGTACATTAAGGTGGATTTAATTGGGCATGTCTGAAAATAGGAAATAGTCATAACCTTCTCCATAAGTTGGTACATAGTTCAAGCCTTAGTCCCGAGTCAAGAACCACAAAGGATTTAAGCTGGAGTTATGTTGGAGTGACATATATTAGGGCAGAGGTCACAGTGGTTATGTTGCCTGCACTGGCTATAGCCTGCCTTAAGGTTAGGTGGTTAGGAGAAAGGTATGGGGCAGGTACTTTGGCACAGGAATAGTATTAATATTACAAGGTGGCAAAGTTCAGATATGGAGATACTGGGCGTGGAGGTTATGCTGCATATTGTGTATTGTTTAGCTTTGATTATGCAGTTAGTTGGAGGGCCGGGCAGGAAGTGCCCAGGGTAGGATGTATGTGTGCAAGGCTCAGATCAAGGGTACACTTAGATTGAACACTGGGAAATTGTTCAATTATCCAAAACCATGAGACCCAGACACAAATTAGCATTTTTATATTACAAAGTATCATTTGGGGAAGCTCAAAACAAGGTTTCAGCTTCATTGAGTTCAAATTAAAGATTTTAGAGCAATTTTATGATGAAAAAAGGCATATTTTCAGCACTTTTAATGTTACATTCAAAACATGCACTACTTGGTTACCAGATTTTTACTAATAGGATGCAAAACTTATGATTTTTTTTTTCATCTTGATGTAGAATCTATGTAATAATTAACATTTCTGTTGAATTAATTCCTTGTATTTTACTTTCTTATTCTATTTACATGTGATACAATTTTTGTGATTTGTACATAACTTTGGTGTCCTGCAAATTTCAAACCTTACTAACTGAAGAATGGTGTATAAATAATTGATTTATTTACAAGCTTGCAATGTTATAATGTTTAGTTTCACTTTATCTTTGATTTCCAATCAGATCATCTCATTCTGGGTCATGGTTTTAAAAATATTTAGATGTCTAAATGGAAAATGTTTGGTGTCCTGCAGTTATGTACATACCAGTGCACCAGAATCTATACAAAAACATATTGTATACTTTCAAAATGACAATGTAATGGTGTATATAGGTGAATGAAGAGCACTGATAACATTGGATTCCGCATTTTAACTTGTATGTGTTATTTAATCAACAATGAATGTGGACACCGAGTTATGTACGTGACAGTTATGTACGTATTCCATGTTTTGTTTTTCCAATAAGACCACCTATATTTAGTTATTTGTTATGGTAAGGTAGTAAAAAATGTATAAGACATACACACATCTGATTTGGTGAGAAGAATATTACAAAATATTGCAGTTTTAACTTTTTCATGTCATGTACATAACTAAGACACCATTATGAAAAGACACCGAGTTATGTACGTTACTACCGATCAAAAATTTGAAATAATTATCATAAATAAATTTATTTATTCCATACAGCATGAATTGCACCCTTCTGCATTTTCATTTAAACAAACATTTATCGAATTTAAGGAACAAGAAGTTATTATTTGAATGTAAAACTACTTACTTTTGGTGTCCACAGTTATGTACGATTAAGTACAGAAATCTTACATTTCAGTCCTGTAATAGTAGTTTACAAACTATTTACACATTGCAAATTATGTTTCATTCAGGAAACACATCATTCCTTCAATTGAAGTCGTTATCAGACTAATGCAAAACCTTATCTGACAATGAGGCAAAGAGAAAGCATGTATAGAATAAGATGTACTGTACATACTCGGTGTCCACACTTGTTTTGGCCATATTCTAATAACTAAATTGAAAAAAGTTGATATGGCAGTGGTTTTAAGTTTTGTTTACAGTATGTTTTAACATCTAATGTACTTTGTCAGAAAAAGTAAAATTATAAGGGAAATATCAGCATGAAGTGGACACCGAGTTATGTACGTAACATTTTTGATGATGTGATATTTAGCTACTGATTGCCACTTAACGGCAATTTGTTAAGGTCTGATTTTTTAGCTATATGTTGCATAATGTTTGCAGATTACAAAAATAATGTTGCCACAGTCTATAATTGACTTTTAAAACTCACTTCATATGTAACACTTTTGTGCCCTTGATCAGAGCCCTGCACATGTGTATTTAGCACTATGTTAGTGTAAACACTTTGAGTAAGGTTCTGGTGGTCTTGAAGTCTTAAACTGAGTCTATTACATTTTATTAGTGACACCCTGTTAAGGTTGGGAGGTTGGGCTGCACGGGGAGTTAATCCTGTTCACAGGTCATTGTCACACATCGTTTTAAGGTTGGGAGGTTGGGCTGCACGGACAGTTAAACCTTGTAGTTATCTACAGGATTTTTTCACATGATTTACGGATGGGAGGTTGGGCTGCATGGACAGTTAAATCCTGTAATTACCTACAGGTCATTTTCACATGATTTACGGATGGGAGGTTGGGCTGCATGGAGAACTTAATCCTGTGTTTATCTACAGGTCATTTTCACATGATTTACGGATGGGAGGTTGGGCTGCATGGACAGTTAAATCCTGTATTTATCTACAGGTCATTTTCACATGATTTACGGATGGGAGGTTGGGCTGCATGGACAGTTAAATCCTGTATTTATCTACAGGTCATTTTCACATGATTTACGGATGGGAGGTTGGGCTGCATGGACAGTTAAATCCTGTAATTACCTACAGGTCATTTTCACATGATTTACGGATGGGAGGTTGGGCTGCATGGACAGTTAAATCCTGTATTTATCTACAGGTCATTTTCACATGATTTACGGATGGGAGGTTGGGCTGCATGGACAGTTAAATCCTGTATTTATCTACAGGTCATTTTCACATGATTTACGGATGGGAGGTTGGGCTGCATGGACAGTTAAATCCTGTATTTATCTACAGGTCATTTTCACATGATTTACGGATGGGAGGTTGGGCTGCATGGACAGTTAAATCCTGTATTTATCTACAGGTCATTTTCACATGATTTACGGATGGGAGGTTGGGCTGCATGGACAGTTAAATCCTGTATTTATCTACAGGTCATTTTCACATGATTTACGGATGGGAGGTTGGGCTGCATGGAGAACTTAATCCTGTGTTTAATTACAGGCCATTATCACATGTCTTACGGTTGGGAGGCTGGGCCGCACGGAGATTTTAATCCTGTGTGTCAAGTTACAGGTCATTGTGACGTGTTGTTTTATGGTTGGGAGGTTGGGGTGATTGGAGAGATCGATCACGAGTATACATGTAATTATCGTTATATGTATGTTTTTGTAGATGTTTTCAAGGTTAGAGAATACATATTCATTCAGAGAACAAGGATGGTAGTTTAAGTCAGTTACGGTATATAGGTTTGAATTTTATATAATTTAATTTGAACACGCGGGACTGCCAATATCTTTGGCCAAGCAGGCCGGGATACGCGTCCGCGTTTAGGAGTGATGAGGGGGACAGGAACCCCAAGAAGAGGGGGATATCAGCGGGAGTTACTATCCTGCTGGTGGATCACGTTCAGAGCCCCATGAATTGGGGGGCTACCGGGAGGAGCTACTATCCTTTCTGGTGATCACGTGACCAGAGATCCTCAGGATTATTCTGAAAAATTAATTCTCACAGTTTGATATTGCAGATAGGATTATATTACATGTATTTTGGTTTTGAGTTTCGCAGAATTATGTTCCTGAGTTTTCATGTTCGTACATAGCAATTTGCATCATGTATGTGTATTGGTATTACAGGCAGATATTGCCTATTTTAAATGTTAACGCCTTGAAGCGGAAATAAATGTCGAGCAATTGCAATTCATGTTCGTACAGTTGCTTTCTTCACAAAATATACAGTTCCTCAGGTAGACAAAGGAACATCCCTTGACTGCTATTATGTAAAATGTGTAGAACAGGTGAATATGCATGTGACACCTGTTCTACACATTTTTACATAATAGCAGTGAAGGGATGTTCCTTTGTCTACCTAAGGAACTGTATATTTTGTCCGCTTTCATTGTCTGTCATATTCATAGTGCTAGTAGACTAAAGACTGGTTCCCCCAACCCCCCCCCCCCCCCCCTCAATGCCTGAGCCCATGCTACGCCACTGTTCTGCATAATACAGGGCTTAGCGATTCAATACGAAGCTGCATAAGTTTGTCGCTTCGAGACATTACTTTCTGCTTGTGAACATTAAATAACCGATTGATGGAAAACACAACCACCAATTCAATATTCTAGAAGAGACTTGCCAAAATTATCTGTTCATGTCCTCTTAGGTCGTGAAGCATCCGTCGTCCCGGTTGTTGAAACCATTTCGGAGATTACTGTTACATTCGGCAAAGAAGGGCTACTGAAATGTGGATACGAACATAAACCATTTGCCGTCTATTGGAGATTCATGAGCGATTCGTCATCCAGCGATCTGCTGGTTGTTCTAGATCGATACTATCAGGTGGGAGAAAGATCGGGTCCGGGGTACGACGAAGGGCGCTTTAACATTACCAACGACTATTCTCTTCTCATAAATGATGTCAGCGTGGAGGACGAGGGCAGATACATCTGTGAAGTTTCCGACTTTGAGACAGGACAAGTGTTTCGCAATTATACAAATGTTACAGTGACAGGTATGTCGTATTTAATTGTACTGATACAATAAAAAGTGACTGAGAGCAGTCACTTGTCTTGTCATATTATGTCACCTTAAGGATCTTTCTCATTCTACTTATGCAAAATTGTACGGAAAATCCCAGGAAAAACTATTATTGTCTCTATAAAGATCCGATCGACCTAACAAATAAATAAGCTCTCTTGGGTACTCGCTTGCAAATGAATTTCCAGACCTTCATACACAACTGCAAAGTAATGAATTCCTTTTCCTTTAATATGAATTAATATATCATTTGTTTTATTGAGGAACATTTATTTCTATTAAATCCACGTTGCACGTGATATTGCAAAATGAATGCGAGTTTAGCCCTACTGTAATGGGATATGTGGAAACGAATTTGGGAACTCACAGCAAAAACGTTAATATTTTTTATGTCGAAATATTTGTAATCTTTGAAAGCTTCCATGGTGAGGACAGATTTAAGTGAGTGAGGTTTGCGGTCACACAACGTGATCTTTTGACAGGGCTAGTTGGCCCTAAAAAAGGGCCCGCTTATGCTTCTTCTTCTTCTTTTGAATACTCCTCAACGTCCCGTTAGAAACCAAACGAGGAGGATGAGGGGGTGCGCACTGTTGCTTATTTAGTTCTTATTGCTTGGGTCTTGGTTGCGGAAAAAGTTGGTTGCTTGTAGTTTGAAGGTGTCGATGTTTGCGGTCCTTTAGATGTCGGGGGAGGGGTAGTGGAATGGTACGTGGAATGTAAGAGTGTTTAAATCAATTGGTGCGGGTGGAATATTGTATGAAGGAGTTTCCTGATGTACGTCTGGTGGCTCGTGTAGCTGGACGCAGGTAGTCGGACACCGACAGGGCCAAGTGCCCCCCCCCCCCAAGGCCTTGTGCAATATACAGACCTTAGAAAATGTCCTTCGATTACAAAGCAGATCCCATCTTTAATAACCCCACCATACGTTTTGTCGAGCTGGTAGTTTGCATGTAGTCTTAATGCCAGAGTATAACATGCAGTCGTCAGCGTATAGTCGTACAGTCGAGGATAACTCGTCCGGTAGGTCATTGCCAGGGGCGGCGATTTCTTTTCATGACCGGGGGGGGGGGGACGAAATGCGAGAAACGAGGGAGGAGTGACGTAATGAGCCAAAACGTTTTTTTTGGGGGAGGGGAGAAAAAAAATCCGCATCATCATCGCTCTTACATGTTACATGCAGGCCCCGCGGAACCGTTTTTCAGAGTTGGAGGGGGGGGGGGGATAAAGTATTTGCGATCAGATAGAGCAAAGCAATTAAGTTGGGTGTAATTTTGGCGTGGGGTCCAGGGGCAAAGCCCCGGCGGGGGCCAAGGGGCGGAGCCCCATGAAGCTCAGGGTTTTTAGGCATTTAATAAGGGTCAGATGAGCATATTTTGATACCTTATTTGTGACACTTGCATGCAGGTCACTAATCGTACTGGGGTCCAGGGGGCGAAGCCCCCAGAAGCTCAGCGGTTTTAGGCATTTAATTACGATCAGATGAGCATCCAGGGGCCGCCTTATAGGGCCCTTGGTGGGGTTTAGGGGGCGGAGCCCCCATAAGCTCAGGGTTTTAGGCTTTTGAATATGGTCAGATGACTATCCAGAGGCCCGCTTAGGGCCCTGGTGGGGTCCAGGGGGCGGAGCCCCCGGAAGCTCAGGTGTTTTAGGAATTTAATTATGGTCAGCTGAGTAACCAGGGACAAGCCTTAGGGCCCTTAGTGAGGTACAGGGGGCAGAGCCCCCGGAAGCTTTGGGAAAATCATGCCATTTCAGTAACATTTGTAAATTAGTAACTGGTATCGAATTAGAAATAAACCACGTTTGAATTTTATCGGGGAGGGGGGGGGGAGCCCAAAGCACGAGTGAGTGAGCATAGTGAACGAGAGGGGTCAAGGTAAATTATATTCCTTAGCAAAACTATAGTATGAAAACAAACAAAATACCTGTTTCACACTTCAATTTTCTACGATATTAATTGTACATTTTGAAGGATATTATGCGAGGGAGCATAGCTCCCGAGCCAGAAGATTTTTGCATTTTTATTTGTCTAAACGCTGCACTCTTGGGCCCTCCAAAGCCTAATAGTGTGTTGCAGTCTTTAGTCAGTATTTGCTGTACATTATTTTTGTGTACTTTTTCAAATTTTCCGGGGGGGACGATCCCCCCCTACAAAAATCGAGGGGGGACGTGTCCCCCCCGTACCCCCGGGATCGCCGCCCCTGGTCATTGCCATAGATTAGAAAGAGAAAAGGTCTGAGCACTGTCCCTTGAGGAACGCCCGACATAACCCTAACCCAATGTGAATGTTCTTCCCAATACTACCCATTGGTGCCTGTATTGTAAGAATGATGAGATCCACCTGTTGGTTTTCCTATTGATTCCATGCTGATTAAGTTTAAGGAGGGGATGATGATATGGGGCACAGTGTCGAACGCTTTAGAAAATTCAGAAATAATAATGTCAGGCTGAGTCCGTTGTCGAAAGAAAGAGTAAGGTCATGCATGGTTCGGATCAGTTGTAATTCACTGGAATGACCTTTCCTAAATCAATGTTGGCATTTACTAAGTACGTTGTATGTTTTATCTCGACGTGTCGATAGGTTGTACTTACTATTTCAGGATGTTGTTTTGGGGGTTACTTTAATAGCCCTGTAGCACTGGGTGCATATTATGGGTGGCAGCTGAAGACTTAAATGATAATGATTATTGACAATCTTTCCTCATACAGTACAAGCAGTCAGGCCTTTCGTTAGGGTTAACGAATGTAGAAGCGACAATCGTGTCTCTGTGAATGTGACGGATAATCCAAAGGCAAGCTGTATGATCCAGATCACACCTATCCAACCCCATGTGCAGCTAGTTTGCTTCGTTGAGGGTGCTAAACCACAAGTACACATGTCCTGGTTTGATAATACGACCCTGCAGGACTTATCGAACGGTTCATATTTAGTAGTTACCGACGGGAAGCGAGAGGGAACTGTAGATCAAAAACTAACTGTGATATTAGAGGCTTCTGAATTTCAGTCCGAACAAGAGTACTACTTCACATGCACCGCAGACGGCCAGGCGGTTGGCGGAATAGCATCTGTGACTGTTGGGGTCAACAAAGTTCCATCTGGAGGTTAGAGTCTTCCCATTCAAGAAATATATCAAATCAAAAGCTTAGTGTAACCCAACCTTTGTAGTAAGTTCAAATGTTTGAAATTAAAAGAAGAAAAGAAGGAAAAAATGGCGAATGTGCGAATTAAATCGGAGTAATAATAACGTACTTCAGATTTTACTTAACCTTTTCAGTTTTCTACGTGTTGGCATAGTGTGGTGCATGTACTCCTGTCATTACCAAATTAAATCTCACTTGTTACTATAATCTTTAAGTTATTTGTCATGCGCGCCCTATCATCATCTTCAAACAGCCTTCTAGATCCTTCCAGACCATTTTGATCTTCATGTAACACCCTACTTCAAGTGATATTTTCATCAGTTTTCAAGCTTGGTCTAGGGGGCCAAGCACAAGTTCTACAGTGTGGTCCCATGCATTGAGATTCTTGCTGGACTTAGGAACAACTACACACACATCAACTCAGTCTTTTAGTCAACTTTTCCTTATCACTCATCATGATCTGTGGATATTGTATTGCAAGCATCTAGTTTTCCTAACCATCCAAGATAAAGTAAGACCAATCCAGTTATTTTATTTCCAGTTATTTTCCAGTTATTTTTGCTGGACTTTGTAAAAGCTACACTCACAAATTCAATTCAATTCAAGTGAGACCAAACCAGCTTTTTCTCAGGTTTTATCCTGTTTTATAGTCTCTAGCATTTTATCGAAATTTGCACCAATCTATAGTCCATCAAAATCGAGCTGTTTGTCTCTGAAACCTAGCTTCCTACATCATGCAGGAACATCACCTCTTCATCAGCTTACTTGTCCTTATGTCTTCTATGCACGTGCTTGTGAAGACATACGTCATTGAAGAAAGTGCTACACGATTTCCAGATCAGCAGGAACATCTTTTGATATTGCCTAACTTTAGCTCTCGTGATTTTAGTCATGCAGGTGTACGCAGCCTCTGCCTTTTTCTCAGATTCCAGCAGAAGCGCAGTAACTCTTCATGTGTCCTCAACATTCGTTCCACCAGCCACCTGGCCATCTTACTACTTCTCAGTGGGCAAGTTGAACCCAATCCAGGTTCGGAGACTCCTACATGCGTTATCTGCAAGTCGGATGTCTCTGTCAATGATAAAGCAATATTGTGTGACAATTGTGATGCCTGGTGTCACATCTCATGTGTAGGCATCTCGGCTTCTTCGTACAGTGTTCTCACCCGTCTTAGCAGTTTTTCGTGGATATGCTGTAAGTGTAACAGCATCAATGCAGAATTATCATCTTCCCTTCTGGATACTGACTTCACTAGTCCTAACCGCTACTCAGCTCTCCATGACGATGCAAGCGAGGTTGATGTTGCAAGTAGTCCTCAAGCCTCCACTCCCACTGACAAGGCACCACCCCTACAGTTCTCTTCACCAAGGAAAAATAGAAGGAAGGCATTGAAAGCAGTCATAATTAACTGCTTTGGCCTCAAGAGCTTTACGAAACAGTCCCAATTTCAGGCTCTGATCGATCACCACAGACCTGATATCATACTTGGTTGTGAATCGAAGCTAGACGGCACCTGCCCGACATATAGCGTCTTTCCTAGCTCTTACAATGTTTTTCGAAAAGACAGAAATGAACATGGCGGAGGAGTTTTTGTAGCTGTTCACAACTCCCTCATCGTGTCAAATTGTCCAGAGTTTGACACAGACTGCGAGCTAGTATGGTGTCACCTTCAATTCACAAATGCCAAGCCTCTCTTCATTGCAAGCTATTACCGCCCTCCTTCTGGCCGAGAACAAGGACTCGAAGAACTACGCAACTCAATTGCCACATTGATGTCTAGACACCGACGCAATCATCCAAATATTATAATCGGCGGGGACTTTAACCTACCAGATATCGATTGGAAGGAATGCATTGTTAAAAACAGCAATAGCACTAGCATCCACCAACTCCTCCTTGATATCCTGCTAGAAAACTCTCTTCTCCAGTTTGTTAATGAAGTTACCCGCCCTGTATCTGAGAATACACTTGATTTTCTTCTTGCGTCAAATCCAACACTGGTGTCCGATGTCTGTGTCCATCCAGGAATATCGGACCATAAATTCGTTGCTTTTTCGATCTCGGGGAATCCAAGAACTTGCCGCATTCCGCCAAGAAAAATCTACCAATTTCACAAAGCTGATCTTCAGAAACTCCGCAAGGCTGTTGCGAAATTCTCAATGGATTTTCTATCATCTTCACCAGAGCTGAAGTCAGTTGATGAAAACTGGACCTGTATCACATCACTCATCAACAAGTGCAAGGATGAATTCATCCTATCCAAGATGTCAAGAGCCAGACGCAACTTGCCATGGATCACCATTTCCCTCAAAAGGCAAATGAGGAAGCGGGATCGTTTGTTCAAGAGGGCACGAAGTCAGCCTAGTGCATCAAATTGGAAGGCCTACAGGCAGCTTCGAAACGAACTGACCAAACGTGTCCGCCAAGCTCATCACAATTACGTCTGCAACATAATAGGTAAGGGCCTAAATGCGAACCCCAAGGCTTTCTGGTTATATGTAAAACAGCGTCGATCTGAAAACTTTGGTATACCACCCTTGAGAAATGATAACAAGCTCCATATCATAAACAAGGACAAGGCTGAATGTTTGAATAATTACTTTCATTCTACCTTCACCAAGAGCAACGTGGATCAAGTTTGCATAAACCGGCCCTCCCTATACAATGACATAGGGCATCTCCACATCCACCGGTCTGGTGTAGTTAAGCAACTGCTTCAACTGAATCCATCCAAAGCCAGTGGCCCAGATGAGATACATCCAAGACTTCTGAAGATGCTAGCACACGAAATTGCCCCTGCATTGTCATTTCTGTTTCAACAGAGTTACAATACCGGAGAAGTGCCTTTAGACTGGAAACGTGCACTTGTAGCCCTTATTCATAAGGCAGGAGATAAATGTTGCCCAGGTAACTACAGACCTATATCGCTGACGTGTATCTGCAGTAAGGTGATGGAACATATTATGCTTAGCCACATTTCTAAACATCTTGCAGCTAACAACATACTCATTGATGAACAGCATGGTTTCAGACAGAATCTTTCGACAACAACACAACTTGTCACAGCTACCGATGATTGGTCATCCTCTCTTCAATCTAGAGGCCAAACTGATATCGTCTTTCTCGACTTCCAAAAAGCGTTTGATCGTGTACCACATCCACACCTTAGATCCAAACTACATTACTACGGAATCAGGGGAGACTCTCTCCGCTGGACTATGTCACTCCTAGCGAATAGACATCAAGCTGTCGTCGTCAATGGTGCTTGCTCAGCATGGATGCCTGTTACTTCAGGAGTACCGCAGGGTTCTGTCATCGGCCCCGTACTTTTCCTGCTGTACATCAATGACATCAAACTCAACATCAAGTCCACAATGCGTCTATTTGCAGATGACAGTGTCATCTCAGGGCGTATCGACTCTCCCTCAGACACTCATATATTGCAAGAAGATCTCCATGTTCTTACAGACTGGTCTACTAAATGGCTGATGGGATTCAACATCAAGAAGTGTGCCACATTGTCAATCACAAACAAGAAGCACCCCATCACAGTGGACTACACCCTACTAAATGAGTCAATTCCTCGAGTGAAACAATACAAGTATCTTGGTGTCACGATTACCCATGACCTTAAATGGAACACCCAATGTAAACTCACCACCCAGAAAGCCAATACAACCCTTGGCCTCCTACGCAGAACTCTATCACCGTGCACCAAGAACATCAAATCCAAAGCCTACACAATGCTTGTTCGTCCTCAACTTTAGTATGACAGTGAAGCTTGGAACCCTCGGACTCTGACATCAATACAAAGTCTTGAGAAAGTACAGCGAACTGCCGCCCGTTTTGTATACCAAGACTACCGGAGAGTAATATCAGTCACAGCACTTGTCAACAAACTGGGATGGGATACCCTTCACAATCGCAGGCTTCTTGCACAGTCCACTTTGTTTTACAAGATGCACCATCATCAACTCAACATGCCTTTTCCCACTCACATTATCCCAGCTACATATCTGGGCAGAAATGATCACCCTCTGAAGTATGCAGTACCCCCAGCTTCCATTGATAGCTTCAAGTACTCCTTCTATCCTCGCACCATCTGAACGTGGAACCACCTATCAGCTGTTGCGGTTATATCTCCAACAGTGACCATCTTCCAGGAGGCTGCTCTACCCATCATCAGAGCGTTGCCTCCTCCTGTTGGGTCCAAGCTACTGTAGACTCCACGTCTCGGTTTTTACTTGCACGTCCACCGTTTTATTGTAAATAATAGACATCATTCACTGTTTTGAATTACTTCATGCACTGTCACTATGCCAGCACGTTGCACGGACATCCTAGTTTAGCTGTATGATAGCTGACATCTGGATTATCTCTACAAGTAACAAGTAACAAGATTCTATTATGAATTATCATATTATCATAGGTCATGTAAAAATACCCTCCTGAGTCATAGATTTTTGGAAATGTTACGTTTCAGAAATGTTGTGTATTGAAACAAATGGTAAAGTTGTCCGGCATTACGTGACGATGGCATTACCCAGTCAGCCAATGTGAAGTGCCCATATGTATAGTGATCAGAACTTTAAAAAAATCACAACTTTCATATTTTGTTATCAAATTTTATTTAAAATTATACCAGTCATGCCAGTCTGCATCTCTGATTTTGGGGAATTTTTTTTTTGAGCAGTTGTCTATTACGGTTTAAATTTTCCTTCAAGAATATTATCTTCATAACACGAGTTTAATCCTACGTTATCATGGTGATATTAATTCAGTTTTACATGCATGAATAATCCTAAATGGTTGACAGTTCTGTTTCGAAAGATGATAATAGAAATCATGGTTAATTACAAATCATGTACATATTTGTGTTAGAAATATTCATGTAAAACAAAAAGGTCTGTTTTAGAAAGGGTACGGAGTGCTTTGATTGTCTTTCAATATTCAAACATATCGAAACCAACCTTACATATTTAAGAAATATAATTACTTTAATATGCCTTCTTATAAATGATATTTTTTAGTATCAGCAGTAATCTTGGCAGTGGTAGGGTTGGTGGTGTTGGTGGTGTTGATGCTGGTTATCGTCATACCTGTACTCCTGTGGAAGAAATACAAGATACCTCAACGTAGAAAAGGTAATATGATCGAATTATCTGCCATGTACTTGCATTAACTACCCACAACCTTATATTTTTGTTTAATACTTTAGGCCTACATATGATATAACCTGCCTTATGTGCTCCATTTAGAGAGTAGGCTATCCTGGCTTCAAATGAAAGGATATATCACCTTGCATTTTTAAGGAACCAAGCCAGACCCAAAAGTTGAAATTCATTGTGTGTACATTTTGTAAAAGGAAATTAAGTCCCCA
This sequence comes from Strongylocentrotus droebachiensis, assembly GCA_035222895.1. Lineage (NCBI taxonomy): Eukaryota > Metazoa > Echinodermata > Echinoidea > Camarodonta > Strongylocentrotidae > Strongylocentrotus > Strongylocentrotus droebachiensis. The sequence goes on along the minus strand of JAVYIG010000730.1, from coordinate 181,716 downwards.
TTTCATGAGTCAATACGTCTATTCTAATCATATTCAATACATAAATCCCAATTCAGATTGAACAGTATGATTATGGGATTATATATCAAACTAGTGGAGTTAAGAAAGATTAATTTGGACAATTTTATCTATTTGTTGACGTTATTAGATGATGTTATTCATTGGTGTTGTATTACGTTTAACATCATGCCCTGAGAACAATGACGATATAATCGAGGCTTAGTGTTTTCATCCCATGTTAAACTGCACGTGATAATGAAAAATGTATTGATAATGAATAACAATATTTATACCATGTTGTCAATTTTTAAAATATTTTCTTTACGCTTTTAAACAGATGGTGATCTTCCAAAGGAAGATGAAAGGATACCTTTAAGTGAGTAGGCCAATAATTTGCCAATATTTTTTATAACTGGAATTTGTGGAAACTTTTACCAGGACTAAACAAGGTAGCCAATAATGTGTACTTCTTCTTCTAATAACACTACTATTACCACCACAACTACTACCATTATCGTTACAATTACTACTACTATCGTGACTACTACTACTACCACTACTAACACTATTACTACTGCTACTACTACTACTACTACTACTACTACTATTTCTACTATTACCACTAGTACTATTACTACAACAACTAGTACTACTACGACTGATATTACTATTACTACTACTACAACCACAACTATTTATACTACAACATCTAACATTAACACCGATACTACCACGTCTACTTCTATTATTACCAATACTACTCCCACCATTTTTACTTATACTACAACTACTACTACTACTACTACCACCGCCACTTACACCACAATTACTACTAATATTCCATTTATTATTACTACTGCTACAAAAACTATTACTACTACTGTGACTACTATACAAACTTTTTCTACGACTTGTACTACTACCACTATTACTACTACCACTACTACTACAACTATTACCACTTACTACTACTACTACTACTACTATTTCTACTATTACCACTAGTACTATTACTACAACAACTAGTACTACTACGACTGATATTACTATTACTACTACTACAACCACAACTATTTATACTACAACATCTAACATTAACACCGATACTACCACGTCTACTTCTATTATTACCAATACTACTCCCACCATTTTTACTTATACTACAACTACTACTACTACTACTACCACCGCCACTTACACCACAATTACTACTAATATTCCATTTATTATTACTACTGCTACAAAAACTATTACTACTACTGTGACTACTATACAAACTTTTTCTACGACTTGTACTACTACCACTATTACTACTACCACTACTACTACAACTATTACCACTTCTACCAAAATTACCCCAATTACTATTTATACTACTTCTTCTACTACTACTACTACTACTACTACTACTACTACTACTACTGTCATTACTTATACTCTCAGTATTACTACTACTACTACTACTGCTACTACTACTAGTAGTAGTTCTACTACTACAACTAATACTACTACCATTACTACTGTCACTATTACTACTACATTTACTAGTACTTCTACTACTACAACTACCACTACACCTACTACTACAACTACTATTTCTATGATTACTACCAATACGACAACTAATATACTACAAATACTACCACGTCTACTTTTACTACAACTAATATTACTATTACTGCTACTCATAGGCGCCGGAAGTGGGGGGGGGGGGCAGGGGGGGGGCAGCTGCCCCCCCAATCAAAAAAGTGGGGGGCAAAACGCATTTTTGCCCCCCCAAAACGCCCCCCCCCCCTCAAAAAAAAAAAAAAAGCAGTAAAGGAGTAAAGATGGTTTGTATTTTTAACCCAAAAGAACATAACAATAATAAAAAACTCAATTAAATGACGTATTAAATCCTATTCAAAGAAAAGGAAAGTTAACAGGAATTGAATTTCCTAAACATTGCGCATGCTACCTATATCAATGGAGGTTTTAATAATAGCGCGCATATCGTGGACATATTGTGAGAGAATGGGAAAGCGTGTCTGTGTTTTGTTATAGGGGTGAAAAGTTCATGAGTCCCTGAACACTGGCGTACTGATGAGGGGGGGGGGGGGGGGTTAATTTGTATTCGATACCAGTGATTTACAAATGTTGCTGAAATTTTCCGGTATTTTTTCTCAATTTTTGTGTAAGTCATACCTTTTTATGCGTTTGTTGGAAATTAGAAACTCCAAAATTTACAGTCGGGCGAAAAATATGTTTATATGCTGTATGTCAGGGTATGCAGAACGCCCGGGCTCGGGGGGCTCGAGCCCTCCCCCCCCCCCCCCCCTCACTTTTTGAAAAAGTTTGTTAAAAATAAAAAGAAAGAAAGAGAGAGAGAAAAAATAAGTGACCTGCCAATGTCACAAAATAATGAGATATCAAAATATGCTCATCTGGCCGTAATTAAATGCCTAATACCCCAGAACTTACGGTGGTTCCGCCCCCGGACCCCACCAAGGGCCCTAAAGCGGTCCCTGTATGCTCATCTGACCGTAATTAAATACCTAAAACTCCCGAGCTTTTAGGCGGTCCCCTGTATGCTCATCTGACCGTTATCAAATACCTAAAACCCCCGAGCTTCCGGGGGCTCTGCCCCTTGGACCCCACCAAGGGCCATAAGGCGGGGCCCTGGATGCTCATCTGACCGTAATTAAATGCCTTAAAACCTAAGAGCTTATGGGGGCTCCGCCCCCGGGCCCCACCAAGGGCCCGCTAAGGCGGTCCCCTGTATGCTCATCTGACCGTTATTGAATACCTTAAACCCCTGAGCTTCCGGGGGCTCTGCCCCCTGGACCCCACCAAGGGCCCTAAGGCGGACCCCTGGATGCTCATCTGACCGTTATAATACCTAAAATCCCTGAGCTTCCGGGGGCCATGCCCCCTGGACCCCACCAAGGGCCCTAGGGCGGCCCCTGGATGCTTATCTGACCGTAGTTAAATATTAAAACCTCTGAGCTTCTGGGCCCCCCCCCCCCCCCCCCCCCCTCTGGAACACGTCAATGGCGTTAAAGAGGCCCCTGGATGCAACCGTAACTAAATACCTAAAATCCCTGAGCTTCCAGGGGCTCAGCCCCTTGACCCCCTGCCGAGGCTGGACCCCACGCCAATTTACGCTCTACCTGATCGTTAATACTCCACTTTGATAAACGTTCCGCGGGACCTGCATGTAGGGTGTAAGACTGGTTGTGATGCAGATTTTTCGTCTGCCCCCCCCCTTCCGAACGTTTTTTCTCATTATGTCACTGCCCTTGGAAGGTGAGCCCCCTGCAATGTTTGCCCCCCCCCCCCCCAATCCCAAACTGCTTCCGGCGCGCCTGCTGCTACTTCCAATAATACAACCACTTCTACTACCACCACTACTACCACTACGACTTCTAGTATGATTACTACTACTACTACTACTACTACTACTACTACTAATAATACTACTAATACTATTTATACTACCACAATTACTACTACAACTACTACTATTACTACTACTACTATTATTGCTACCACAATACAACTATTACAAATCCTGCTACACTCTAAATTACAGGGATTTAAATTTAAATCTATAGGATTTATTTTTAAATCTTTCATGTACTGTAGGTAGGGACCAATCGATGTGGATTTAAAATTAATCTTCGCTAGGATTAAAAAGTTTTAATCTGTAAATGATTAAAAAATAAGTTCAAAAGATTTATATTATAAATCTTTCTAGATTAAAATTAACCCTGATAAAGATTTAAAAGCAATCCTTTTTGGGACTTCTTTTTTTTATATTTGAAACTCGGATTAAGAACCAGTTTAGCAATCTTTTAAGATTAAAAATCAATCTTTATGGATTTAATTTCATTCAAATCCGGCTTAAGATTTAAATTTTAAATCCCTGTAATTTAGAGTGACTACCACGGCTACTACTTTCATAAGGGTATTTATACCTATATCAGGTATTTGGGGGGCCAACATGCTCGTTGTATACGAGCCCCATTTCATAGAGTTTACTTTGATCTGATCATTATCCGTTCTAACGTACGTATATCATATAGACGGTAAACTATTTGGCAATATCATATCAATATTTCTACAATTTAAAACTTCTAACATGTATTTTCTAGCAGTAAATGCCGTTTGATAAGGATATTAAATATACAATGATTTAAGCTTCCCTTATTCCCATGTCAGTAACATCCTGTATTATTTAACATATTATCAATAGTCTTTCTTCCTTTTGTATTCGATTGGCAGAAAAGAGAGTTCCTGATATGCCTCTTGACAGGGCATCATTACTTGACAAGAGGAAGAAAATTAAGGACTTTTCACCAAATACATCAACAACGAAGAATGAAGACACTGATCACATCAACGTGGGGGTGTTCGGCTTAGCAAAAGCTGGGAAGTCATCTTTAATTAATTCACTCATCTTTTCTCTTACAGGTAATAATATTAGTGATTAGTTCAGATTTTTAAAGGTCGAGGGATCGCCTCTTAAAAGTCCATTCCAACATAATGGGATTGCCTATATATTTGATTACAAAAATTGATATGAATATGAATTTGAATATGAAAACGGATACGAATACGAATACAAAAATATAAATACCAATATCAGTATCAGTATATACACGAATACGCATACAAATATGAATATGAATATCAACATGAATGATAATAGAGTCTTGCAATATTCCTCTTAAATCGCTTACCTAATTCACATAATCTTGATGCAGTTGTTTATTTTGGTTGATGAACCTAGGAAAATATCCGGGTGAAGCGGACAATGGGGCCACAACACATAGTGAGAGAGATATTACTGGACAGAAAGAGGAGATAAAACTGACTGATCACATTTATTTGTTGAATTACAAAGGAATGGCGAAGTGCGACACGACCGAACAAGAAGAGATTCTCTCCCAAATCAGTGAGACAATCTTCTTTACTTTTTGTATCTGATATATTTTTGTATTGCTATCAAAGACTGGTATGATGGGGGTGACGAGATTTCGCGTACATTTGAAGAATTGTGAGGGATGTGGTATCTTATGAATGATTTCTTTAAATCTATCAAATATATATATATATATATAACTAGACTATGATTCGATGAAATAAGAAACTGTATAGACAAAATATTCTGGAGATACTTCCATATGAAAATTCAATTTCGGATTGAAACGTGCCGCAAGTTTGAAATTAAAATAGACACACAAACAAAAACTCAATAGCGGGATATCACTGAAATATTGTTAACAGTTTAAAAGGCCGTACTCATTTTCATTTTCCTTCGTCCATTTTAGTTTACATTTATAATTCTGACGTATTTCTGACGTTCGTTATTTCCTTGTTGACATGAAGAGGCAATACATGTTTTTTGTTAAAGACAACAAAAATTCATTCAGAAAAAAGTTCAAAATTCTTCCTAATTTTGCAAATAAACTACTTGTCATAAATAATAGGCACAAATTGTAGGCCTGAATAAACTTTTCACATTTGCCCATATCTTAAATAGCGGTACCCTGCTGTTTATAAGTGAATTTCTTCTTTCTTTTGTTGTTCTTTATAGAATGGGCTCACAGTAACGCATGCTTCATTTTATTTTCCCTTCATCTTTCAATTTTTATTTCTAATTTTTTTTTTTAACAGAAGGACAACCGATAAAAACTACTCAAAACGTCCCGGTTCACTGCGCAATCTTCATCTGTGACTACAAGTGAGGACTGTTTCTGTCTCCCTCCCCCTGCCCCTCTCTCTCTCTCTTTCTCTGTCTTTTGTTCACTGCCCGTCAGTAGGGGTACCGTGATGATCGCGGTTAAGCTACCGGTCGGGTACGACGCTTAAAAAAAGGAAATACATATACTAAAGCATCAAAACTGAGAATTATCAGCCCATAGAAGGAGTACCAAGAAAAAGTTATAAAAAAAAAAAAAATTAAAATGATTTCCGACCGACCGACCGACCCATGTTTTGGCACCTAAAGGGCAGTACAACATCTTTTTGTTTAGGCCTTATGGAGGAGGGTATACAGTAAATAACTGAAATGTTGGTAAATATTGGATCTATAATAGGTGCTGGTGATTCTACCACATTACGACACCGGTCATTGAAACAAAAATACATGCACTATCAGCCCTGGATTAGCCTTACAAGAATTTATAGTAGAATATATATGAAGAAGGAAAATATATCTTAAATAAATAAATTATGAACAGACGAGTTTACGTTATGCCAGAATAAAGGAATTATATGTGGTGTCACAATCTCATAATTATTCAAATATTTCTCTCATTCCAGGAAACGCAAGGGACGGTATGAGGAATTTATGAAGTCGTTGTCCGACGACGTGTTAAGCTATTTCGGTATGATTCAACACTTTACAGTGACATTTCCTATTCTAAAAAGAGCCGCTCAAAACTATACTTTTTCGCTCATAAATTAAGATTATAAATCCATGCTTACAGCAAGCCCAAGGAATTGTGTCATACAGGAACTAATGCGACATCACACCGCCAAATCGATCGATTCCGTGTAGGCCTATCTGGGTAACTTTTTTTTAGTTGTTGATTGTTGAGTAGTTGTTAGTCTGACGTCGGTAATAGTGGAGAAGGTAGTGGTAGTAGGAGTATTAGATTAGTAGAAAAGTAGTAGTAGTAGTAGTAGTAGTAGTAGTAAGAGTAGTAGTAGTAGAAGTAGTAGAAATGGTAGTAGTAGAAGAAGTAGTAATAGTGGTGGTAGAGGTAGTGATAAGTAATAGTGCTAATGGTGTTAATGGTAGTAGTAGTAGTAGTTGTAGTAGTAATAGTTTGACTAAGGAATCAAATTTGGATCAGTTCTTCTTTCCTAAAAAAAAGAAAAAAAAAAGTGTATTTCATCAATTCGGTTTAATTTAGGCTTGCTCACCTACGTTGTTCTTTTAATTTTATTAAGATGTAACTTATAGAAAATGTTTTCTTTTCACATGCCGAAGACTGCCTCTTCTTTTTTCAACTTGTGTTCCTTTCATAATTCTAGTTAAAATCAACGTCCCAAAAGTTTGACTGAGCAATATCGTACAGATAAGAATGCGACAAGGGGAAGGTCTGAGGGATTTTGTTACCTTTATGTTAGTGGATTTGTTTTCTTTCCCGATCAAGACTCGGAAAGAAAATAAAATTCAAAAGCCCTCTATAATTCATGGACAGAGGAAGGGGGACAAACCATTTTGTGTTAAAGACGGCAGGGGATAATGATGGCTGGGGAGGCCTACGGGATGGCGATATGATTTAGAAATGTGTGTTTGTTTGCTATCAAGTTGAATTCAAAAAAGCAGAAAATGAGAGAAAAAATTAGTGAAAGTTTGAGGAAAAGCAAATCGTGCAACTTAATACTGGGATGGACTTCCCCTTTAATTATACTTCCTCTATAGTTTAGATTATGAATCATCTCCTTTTGCATTTGCTTGAATGTTCTTACTTGCAGGTAGAGGAATCATGCCGGGGATACCAAATAAAGGTGACCTGGATGACGGTGATGATAAAATTAAAACAGAGATGGCCGATACCATTGGAATACCAGAAAATCATGTATGGATCTTCAAAAACTACACACTAGAGAGCCATGAGGAAGATGTGGAAAGAAGTATAGAACTCCTTGATTTCATTTTGCATTGCCTAACGGTTGCAAAGGAAAACAAGCAGTTTCGAGATAGCCAGAAAGAAAAAGAGCAGATTCCAAGTACCCAGACAGAAAGAAAAAAAAATCCAAGTACCCAGACAGAAAACCAGCAGATTCAAAATATCCAGACAGAAAACCAGCAGATTCCAAGTACCCAGACAGAAAACCAGCAGATTCAAAATATCCAGACAGAAAACCAGCAGATTCCAAGTACCCTTACAGAAAACCCGCAGATTCCAAATACCCAGACAGAAAACCAGCATAATCCAAATATCCATAAAGAAAACCAGCGTAATCCAAATAGCCAGACAGAAGCCTGGCCCTGTAAGATTTTTTAAAAGATGAGGAATGTATTTTTTGTATCAGATTTAAATATACATAACAGTATGTCATTTCGATAGATAAAATGTGTATGTTCTCGGATCAATCTGAGAGTTATAGGATTGTTCAATACATTTTTGAGAAGATATATACTTTAGCTATGAAGAATAAATAACATTGTCATAATAATTTCATGAAAATAGGTAAGACAGACTTATTCCAACATTATGGGCAACAAAGTATTTTTTCTATTTTTAAAGAAATGGCCACGGGTTGAATATAGACTTTAAAATATACATTTATATCTGCAGTTGAGGTTCTGAATTGTTTTGTGAATATGATAATCAGACTTGCAATGTCTTTTAAACGTTTCAGTCACAACAAAAATCAGAATCAGCTCCGAGTCGGTGGTCAGACAGTCTGGCGACTAAAATAATATATATATATACGACACGTAAATGATTGACATCCCACCTCCCCCCCCCCCCCCCCCTTCCTGCTCGAAGGCTCCTAGTCAAAACACATTGTTATTACTGTTATTACTTATATATATTGAGACTCATTCGGGAAGGATGTTTACACTGTTGATATGAATATCTTATAACTTTTTTCCGCCACAAATATTCAGCCTTATGTGACACAATTAACAAGGAATAATAACAATGGGATTAATAGGACAAAAATTGACTTTGAACAAAAAATAGAATTTTAGGAATTAAGCACATGATAACAAAACGACTAAAGTGATATTTGGTTTGATTAGTATGCGAACGTGGTCATACACCTTATCAAAGTGAATTTATTTCCAGTAAAATAATGATATATATATATATATATATATGTCTTGTAAATAGCTGACCGTTAACAAATTATTTTGCTTGATCTTGTCAATCAGAAATCACATTTAAATAACATTGTGTAATAGTGTTCCCATAGAATTTTAACTTTAACAAAAGTTTGAAGAGGAACTGTGATATTGCGTTTTATATTCCTTATACTAAGAATCTTGCTCTACGATTGGTCAAAAGTAAATCAGGTGATGGAAGATAGTTCGCCCATCATTGGCGGGAGAAGAAAAGTTGCACTGTGTAGATAATAGTAATATCTACACAGCGCAACGCACTTTCACGGAAGATAGAAGTATTATTTACACAGTGCAACGCACTTTAGTTGTATGTGTAGCGTATTGCTCTCCTCTTTAAGCGTTTTTAGTGTTAGTACGCGAACTTTGGTCATGCGCGAACCATTGTCACACGTACCACCATACTGCATGCATACACTGTACGTTTCATACACTGGACTCGTTGCTCTAAAATGACAGAAAAAGTGAAATGTTTCCGATGTGGAATATAAAGCAAATAATCAACTTTTGGTTTCAGGCGATGGCAAACTATCACTTCCTGGGCGATCTGAATGTATACGCTTTCATTCCTTATTTGCTTACTATCACGGGAAATCGATAAAATTCATCGTTAAATCATGGAATATTATGTGGACTGAACGAGAAATATGAGCACGTTTTTGTCTTTGAATGTCATTTACTGCTGTATTTTTGGCCTTAAGAAGTCATCTTTTATAACTTGGCTGGATAATTTAACCGACTCTGTAAATGCTTACTTCGTACGGCTGTGTTTTCATCAGCCTCACATTAGCACATCTGCACTTCAATATTAAATATTTTATACGAATTATTTATTTTATATTTTACTGTAATACAGTCCTGATAAAATAATGATATTTCAATTCCAAACGATTTTATTTATCATGCATAAACATAATACATTGAATAAGTATATTACCAAAAATATGTAATGTTAGTTCCTCAGATGCTGTTTTACAGTTTAAGTAAAACAAAGTATACTTAGAAAATCAATAAATAGAAAAATATGCAGCAAAGAAATGATGGATTTTCTTGGGGGGAATAAAAGAGAGGAAAACAAGGAGTAAAATATTAAAAGGCAAAAAGAAAGAAAGTAAGATTTTAAAAATAAAGAAAGGGAAAATAAATGATTGCGAAAGTTTTTAAAAAAAAGAGTTTAGATCAGTAAAATGAGGGAGAAAGGAATATTCCGATTCAAAAGATATTTGATATAGCGCCTTTTCCTTGCGGTTACAAAGCGCTGCACACACCGCTCCACATTGTATATACCATATTCCTGACTTTCATTTGACATTTGTGGACTACTGCATCATGATTTAACTTTAAAGTGCTATCTGTGACCCGGTGCAATTGATGTATGAGAACTACAATTATCATTTCATCAAAGCTACGTTATCAATAAGGATAAAAATCATCATACCATCTGAGGTGATAAAACTATATTTTTTCCTCCGGAGGTTCTATAATCAGCATCATTATATTATTCTCGTACTCATAATTGGTCATCAATCAAAGAATCATGCAGCATCTGCAGCAGTTGACGCCGACAATGATTACCCTAAAGAGGAAAGTAAAACTCACTGTATATTGATTTAAAAAATTCTTACATAAACTATGTTGTAAAATAAGCACTAAATAAAATGAAATTAAGAATAAATATTTAAAGTAGATGTTCATTGATTTAAAAAACTAATTTTATTTTCATTATTGCAAAGTTGAAACTTTAATTCGACAAGGTTATCAAAATTCAATGCTTGGAAACATCCGAAGTATTGATTATTATAAATTACAAAACGCTTTAATACAGCCCCGGCATAGCACCTGAATGGGTCTCCGAACGCTGCTGAGATGTGTGAGATCACAGTATGGACATGACTTGCACAAGCAGACGATGTCCCATGACATCTCACACATTTTCAGTGCCTGTGTTTTCATCTTCTCTCGAGTTCTTTCTCTTACTTCACTACCGTCAGACTAAATATATAATCTATTACCTCACTCTAATCTCCGCGCATGGTTTTATTTTGATGACAAATGCAGCGATACAAAAATAAAGGAATGTGTCGCCTGTAAACAAAATAAGACGCCATTGTATATTCAGCTGCACGCACCGGGGTATGTTCCGCGTTTCAAGAGGGAACAAATGCCGTCCTTATTATCATTCCGGGGGTTTTCAATTTGAAAGTCTGGTTTCTTTGATTGTTAATTAACACATATCCTGTGTATTTACAAGCAAAAGATTTTAGTTATCGGAATCGGGTCATATCCCCCTTTGAATGGTTTGACATGCCTTTACATGTATATACACTAAACTCATTATAATTTGAGAAATAATAGCTTTGCAATTATGTTCATTCTCTATGAGATGTCGTCTGCTTGGGCAGTGTTGGTCCATATAGTGACGTCATTAAAAACATCGTTATTTTTCCGGCGAATCTCTCGCATATCCCAGCTGCTATGAAGGTGGTTGTATTTGTATTTTTATAAATCACCCGATATGTAGTTGACCTGAAACTTGTACGATGGCAATCTGTTAGCTTACCAGTTTCTAGTGATACATTAGTTGACATATTTGTGATCTTCTTTGAAGTTCACCTTTAAAGCAATCTTGAAAGTAGCTCGTAAAATGTATCATTGTGACTTGTGAACGAAGAGTAATCGTAATCTTAGAAGAGTTTGGCAAATTATAAACGATTCAATATGTAGACAAATAGGCGAAATTATTGTATTAAAAAATGCTAATATAGATTTGTTTTGATGAAGATATAGTAAATGAATGCAAAATTTCTTACATAGTTTTATATCTGCATTACTATACTTCGTTTAATAGTTATGATTATTATTATTCTAAGGCCGAGAATAGAGTCCTTCAGGGCTCCATACTGGGTCCGCTCCTCTTCCAGCTCTATATTAATAATTTATGTTGTGCACCTATTTAGTGCCCTGTAGGTTGGTATAACGCTTATACCAGTTAGTGCCCTGTAGATTGGTATAACGCTTAAACCGCTTATTGTACTGTTGTTTGTATATCGCTTATACCATTTAGTACTCAGTTAATACTAGATATAGCCTTTATCATATCTCATTAATGTTGCTGTAATATCAAGAGTCATATGTCTTGTAATTTTCAATTTTTGTTTATATTTCTGAAATTTTCCTTTGTACTATGCATATTTGGCAATACTGAATGTCGTGCTTTACAAATAAAAAATAAAATTACCAATACGCTAATACCATTTAGTGCTCAGTTAATAGATGTAGCATTTGCCATATCACATCAATGTTGCTGTAATATCAAGAGTCATATGTCTTGTAATTTTCAATTTTTGTTTGTATTTCTGAAATTTTCCTTTGTACTATGCATATTTGGCAATACTGAATGTCGTGCTTTACAAATAGCAATAAAATTACCGAAACAAAATGATTGAAGGCCTGTTTTATTATTCGTGGCCTTTGTAATGCATTAACAATACATGTCTAATTTATAAATTGATGATTTCGCAATTCATGAACTATTTCAAGATTACGCAGAACCATTACTAAAAGGGAACAATGATTTTGTAATGAATTCTGGCTACTGGTATCTTCAACATAAGCCTTGAAAAAAATTAAAGATTTTGATTTGATTTGATTTGATTTATTGGTTTCTGCATCTTTTTTCTTTTTTTCATCATACATTTTCATGAACATAATATGGCTTGATACAATATTTCAAGTGTATATAATTCTATACAGATAATAAACGATATTAAACAAATATATTGAATTTAAACAAATATATTGAATGCATAATTAACATACATTAGATGCAGGAGGGCTACAGAAATAAGCAAAGTAGCTTGACGTGCCGGCAGCCCTCAACTTAGATACAACAATACAAATAAACATAAAAAAGAGTGACTTGCAGAGAAGAAAAGGAAAGAAGAGAGAAAGAGGTGGAGGAGGAGCGTTGGTAATAAAAAAAATAAATCTCATACATCTGCTGATTGAATGCAGGTTCATTCATGAATGGAAAAAAAAAAAAAAAAAAAAAAACGATGCTAGGTCATGGACGATTACACATCATTGTTGAATATACAGTCAATGTACACACGAACATGAATACAGTAGAATTACGCACGACATGATCAATACTTAGACAATAACATAGTTTTAACTGCCTTCTTAAAAGAATACAATGTCCTAAGGTTTCTTATTACAATGGGCAGAGAGTTCCAGATGTCTGGGCCGGCGTGTCTAATGGATTTGAGAGCCAATGCGGTTTTTGGATTTCTTAAATGGAATTTTTCAGTTTGTCTTGTGGGGTAAGAGTGGATGGTTTTATTCAAATTAAATAATAAAGAGAATTCCAGAGTATGAAAACTAAGCAATTTTGGTGTAAATCTGCATTTCTGCTGTCCAGATTGAAATACTTTGTTGTTTACAGTAATGTTTTATGTAATAGGTTTTTTCCGGAGGAATAATTGTCTATACTTGTAAAAAAAATCTGCTCAGTTTTATCTAGCCTTGGCTTTAATGGTGCATCCAAGCCATCAATTTTGTATTCTTATTTTGTATTACATGCTTTGAATAATTAATTTCAAATGCTTGAATTAAGTGAACTAAACTAAACTTAACTAATCCTGTTTCTTGTCTCTTTTCTATTACTTAGTTTAAAACAGAAAATGCTTGCCCCAAAAATACTTTCAAGTTATATGAAATAACTTGATTTAGGAATATTCAGCGTTTTAAAACCAACGTTTAGTTTTGTTTTGTATGGTAGCCTGATATGAAGCACATCAATATGAAACATCAATATTTGCAAGTTCCCTGACATGAAATACTACTTTCTCCTCATTACCATACTTTCAATTGAAGATAAGCGTTCTCATTGATGATTGATATACCACGGATCATTCTAGGCCAGATTCTTTTATTTGTATAAAGTCCCCTTTCAACGCACTTATTCCGCCGTACCACGCCAATACACGCCAACCATCGCCACGCACAAACTTACCAAGGACACTCATATCCACCCACACCCCACTCACACTAAACCAGACCCGCAAACACTCATTCTTCGAAACAACCCCACCCCATTTTCCCTTTATCCATCTTGTTTGTTTGTTTGTTTGATATTATTTCTGCATTTTCCAGCATAATAAAAAAAGTGATATACAAAAGTAGGTACACATTTATTATAAATAAAAGTTAGAGTAAATATATAATTATACCACAATATAAATCATTTAGATAATTGTACCTTTAAAAGAAAATAGTTGACAAATCAGTTTAAAGAAATTGAAAGGCAGGAGACCGCCATGTTAAGATATAGCTTAAACGTGATGGCGGCCTCAGGAAAGGAAGCTATATGTGCGACTAAAAATATAACACATATTATCGGAAAATAATTAATTATAACAGACACATAATGAACGAAATCACCTTTGTTAATGGCATTACATAAAATGCATTTGGTGTAAATGTGTATATTACTGTGTCTCTTGTTGAACGTGTTATGTATGTATCATGACTTGTATGTTAATTATAATTTACGTTTCATGGCAGCCTTAACAAAATATGTATCGTAGTACATGATTTAACAGTAGTTGGGAGACTATTCAGGACTGTAGTGTCGGATAGATTTGGGCGCAATTACTAATTTGGGGTTTATTGAATGAAGGTTCTGAAAATTTCGTTTCGGATAAGAATGGATTGTACTCTTTTATAACGAACGGGTTGTGAAATGCCGGAGGAAGAAGGTTATTGGAGTATTTGAACATAAAGGTCGCAACCTGCAAAGTATTGATATTTTTTAAAAATGTTAGTGTTTTCAGCGTCTGAAATAATTGTTCTGAATATGCAATAAATGATAATCCGGTTAAATGGGAATAGCCCTTTTTTTGCAAGAAATTAATGGAATTTATTTTTGTCATCTTGTCCAAACAATATTACAATGAGTAATAAATGAAAGAATGATTGTATAAACTAACAACAACAAATATTTTGAGTACAAAAATTGTTTCATCCTTTCAATAATTCATACACCTTTAGATAAAGATGTTTTATTATAGTTTAAATGGTCATTCCATGTAAGGCATTCATCAATAATCATTCTCAAAAAATACAGATACGATTTTGATTTAAAGGCAAATTATCAATCAATAAGTTAATTGTAATTATCTGCAGCTCGGTATGCAATGCATTTAAACCTTGTGGACACTTTTGGTGACTCAAAATTGAAGGTATTCATTCAAAATTCAATGTTAAATGTTTGAGTGAAAACAAATTGTTTCGCTAGCAAAGAAAATAAATAACGAAACAGATGATGTGTTCATTATATAATTTACAAAAGAAAGAAGTGGTCTCAGAACGAAGCCTTGAGGGATATCACACCCGATCAGTAAAAGACTAAATTCAGTACCATCAAATAAAACAATTTGTTGTCTGTATGATAAATAGTCTTCAATCCAGGATATAGTTTGCCCTCGAACTCCATATGTTTGCAGTTTTGGATTCGATATAGCATGGTTTGGCGTATCAAACGTTTTCCTTTGATCCAAAAATGTTCCTAATACGTGTTGTTTATTTTCCATTGCACTGGTAATGTTGTCGGATAGTTGTACGAGAGCTAACGCTGCCGATTGGTTTTTCCTTAACCCGTCCTGGTTATGATTCAAACATTTTTTTTTAAATCATGTAACCTATTGTAGACAAATGTTTTCAAGATTTTTTTTTTACAAACTACAGTATTGGATTGCGGGAGATAATTGACATACTCCTGTTGCAATCATAAATTAAATATACGAAATATGGGAATACAATGAAATATATAGTTTCAATCTTAAGTGGTGGGATACGCCCGCCATACACCCCAGATGCCAGACACCCTTAATTAGTGCAAAATTAATACATGTAATAAAATACTACATTTATCGCAAGAAAATACGTGAAACAAACCTGATGAAAAAAGGTAGATCATTACCCCTTTATCATCAACTACCACTGCCATACGTTTCAAGGTGTGGGTTATACAATTTATCCATTAATTAAGGACAACTGGCATTTATGTCATGTGGTGGGCACTACTCACCACTTAAAAAGGCTTTCAGTCATTCAGGATAAGGACTGTTGTGTTCTACTTTGTCCATCAGGATTTATCAAGTTACTTTTCTCCCTATGAATGTAGTATTGTGCGTTATCCATTCAAGTAGTGCCAGAACTAACAACGTACAACATTTTTGGGGCGGAGAAAGGAAGTATGAAACAAAAAAGGAAGAAGAAAAGAAAGTGAAAAGAAGTTCGAACTAAAAAATACAAACTAACTCATACGTATTTGCTTAATAAAAAGGTTTTGTTTAATTCTACCCATAACTGCTCGGAAGTGTAAGCAGTCATAATCGTAAGAAAAACACAATAGAGTAGTGTATGTGGGGATAGAAGACTATGGTCCCACACCAACAAGCAGTTCCCATTGGTCTTTGTAATATTTTCCAATATTATAATCAGTTGGTTTTATGTAATGATCATGGAACATGACTAGCGGCCCCTTGGATTCTATGGAGGTAAACTAAAGAACAATTTAAAGGGGAGAGGACGCATACCCGCACCCCCCATTAATTAGTCACCTATTATTCATAATTCATCGCACTTTGTACCATTTAGGATATGCATGTAAACATATACTCATGATATTAAGAGTCACATGGGGCCAATTATTGATCGTGCAGAGTTGTTAAACAAACATACCGCTCGTGATATCGCATGTACTTTTGGGCAATGAGCAATGAGCAAGCTTGCCATCTTACGCATGCAGGTATATACAGCCAATGTGCAGGAACTGAAACACGCTTGAAGGAAAGATTACAAAATGATTTCCAAGCTACTTTGTTTACTAGGCTTGCTAAGCCTGCTTATGCAAGGTAAGTGCCTACTTTCTGATTGCATTTTACAAACTTATATGAAACTGCAATCAAACATATTACGTTGGCATAATATCATGGTTATCGAGAAGTATACACGGCCGGTACTACCAACGAGCGCACAACGCACCGACTCCGTGCGTCTTTTAAAGGCGCACGTGATAAGTGCCTGGTCCGTGCTTACTCGCCACTTCCCCAGTTCAGCTATCCAACGAGCACGCAGAACTCACATGGACCGTACCGAGTAAGCACTTACAACGCACGTTGTTCGCACTGATTTATGCAGTATATAGTCTATTCGGTGAAATGGGCGGCATCTTGAGGCAGCAACAGCAGGGACTTCTGGAGAACATCGGAATGTCGTCCTACATATACACCGAGTTCATCGCACGTGCACGCACTTACAACATGCAAGTGAGTAAGGACACCGTACGTGAGCAGCACTTGTAAGTACGGCCACCGTGCGATAATGTGGCAACCGCACGGAGACCGTACGTTGTAAGCACGTACAACGCACTTACCACGTGCGCAACGTACGATGCACGCAACCGTTCACGGCCAGGCGTGGCGTGCGGGCCACGTACTTACACAATGCGTGTGACGCGCGTTGCCGGTATTTCCTCCCTGCCTTTGCCACTCCCTCCCTACGTTTTCAGAAAAACGTGGCCTCCCCAAAAACCGTACGGACTAAAAACACGCACAGTGGGATGTGACCAACGCTATACGAGGGATGAAAAACTAATCATTTATGATGAATTTTGGATTGGATAGACGCGAAAATGTATGTCTCCTAAAAGGGTTTCATGAATAAGGTTGAAAACCACTGATCTAGTAGACTAAAGACTGGTTCCCTCCCCCAACCCCATGCCTGATCCCATGCTACGCCACTGTTTTGCATATATCCAGGGATTAGCGACTAATACGAGGCTGCATAAGTTTTGTCGCTTCGAGACATTACATTCTGCTTGTAAACATTACATAACCGATTAATGGAAAACCCATCAAAATACCAACATTGTAGGAAAAAGTCGCTACAATTATCTTTCCATATCCTCTTAGGTCGAGAAGCCTCCGTCGTCCCGGTGGTTGAAACAATTCGGGAGACTACTGTTGTATCTGGCGAAGAAGGACTACTGAAATGTGCTTACGAACGTAAGGCATATGCCGTCTATTGGAAATTCTTGAGCGATTCGTCATCGATCTATCTGCTAGTTGTTCTCGATCAACACTACCAGGTCGGAGAAAGGTCAGGTCCGGGGTACGACGAAGGGCGCTTCAACATTACTAACGACTATTCTCTTCTCATACATAACGTCAGCGTGGAGGATGAGGGCAGATACATCTGTGAAGTTTCCGACTTTGAGACAGGACAAGTGCTTCGCAATTATACAAATGTTACAGTGACAGGTATGTCGTATTATTGTGCTGATGAAATGAAAAGTGAACGAGAGCAGTCACTTGTCTTGTAATATTATGTAACCTTAAGGGTCTTTATCATTCTACTTATGCCAAATTGTACTGAAAACCCCCCTGAAGAACTATTATTGTCTCTATAAAGATCCTATCGACTTAACAAATAAATAATCTCTCTTTTTTGCTCGTTTGCAAATGCATTTTCGGACCTTCATACACAACTGCAACTTAATTAATTATTTCTACTTTAATATGAGTTAATAATTTGTTTTATTCAGGAACATTTTATTGCTATTACAAATCCACGTTGCACGTGATATTGCAAAATGAATTTAGGAAATCACAGCAAAAACGATTACATGTCCTTACGTTCTTATGTCAAAACATTTGTAATCTTTGAAGGCTTTCAAGGTGAGGGCAGATTTGAGTGAGTGAGGTTTGCGGTCGCACAACGTGATCTTTTGACAGGGCTAGTTGGCCCTAACAAAAGGGCCCACTTATGCTTATTCTTGTTTGGAATACTCCTCAACGTCCCGTTAGGAACCAAACGAGGAGGATGAGGGGGTGCGCACTGTTGCTTTTTTAGTTCTTATTGCTTGGGTCTTGGTTACGGAAATAGTTGGTTGTTTGTAGTTTGAAGGTGTCGATGTTTGCGGTCCTTTAGATGTCGGGGTGGTGAGTTCCAGTCCTTGATGGTACGTGGAATGTGAGAGTGTTTAAATCAATTGGCAGGGTGGAATATTGTATGAGGAAGTTTCTTGATGTACGTTTAGTGACTCGTGTAGCTGGACGCAGGTAGTCGGACACCGACAGGGTCAAGTGCACACCCCCCCCCCCCAACAAAGCCTTTTGCAATATACAGACCTTCGAAAATGTCCTTCGATTAGAAAGCAGGTCCCATCTTAACTCCACCATAAGTTTTGTCGCGCTGGTAGTTTGCATGTAGTCATTGCATACCCTTCTGGCTGCCCTTCTTTCAACCTTGCCAATTTCCTGGGTATGTTCCTTGGTAAATGGGTCCCAGACATTATAACTATATTCTATAATTTGAAGGACTAAGGTTGCGTAAGCTAAGGATTTAGTTTGTTTAGTACATGATATGAGGTTTCTACGGATGAATCCTTTTAACTTGTTTGCAGATGACGTTATGTTAGAAATATGTGTATCCCACTTTAAATCATGGGATATATCTACACCAAGGTATGAGTAAGAGGAGGTTTCCTGTAACACGGTACCTCATATACTGTACTTCGTTATTACAGGAGATCTTTTTTGGGGGGGGGGGGGGGGAGTTGTATTTGCCACTTATCCACCAATGCAGAAAGTCTGTCTAGGTCGTCCTTTAGTCTGGTAGCGTCAAGTTGAGGTTTAATGCCAGCGTATAACATGCAGTCGTCACCGTATAGTCGTACAGTCGAGGATAACTCGTCCGGTAGGTCATTGCCATAGATTTGAAAGAGAAAAGGTCCGAGCACTGTCCCTTGAGGAACGCCCGACATAACCCTAACCCAATGTGAATGTTCTTCCCCCAATACTACCCGTTGGTGCCTGTCTTGTAAGAATGATGAGATCCACCTGTTGATTTCCCTATTGATTCCATACTGATCGGCCCGAATTCACAAAGGAGGTTTGTCCACAAATCTCCTTTTTTTCGACAAACCTCCTTTTGTTATTTACAAACCAGGTTTGTAAAAAAACGCGTCAAAACGCGTCATATGACGTACATAAACCCCGGCTTGTCGACAAACCTCCTTTGTGAAATCGGGCCAGTAAGTTTAAGGAGTGGACGATGATGGGGCACAGTGTCGAACGCTTTAGAAAATTCTGAAATAATAATGTCAGGCTGAGTCCGTTGTCGAAAGAAAGAGTATGGTCATGCATGGTTTGGATCAGTTGTGATTCACTGGAATGACCTTTCCTAAATTAATGTTGGCATTTACTAAGTACGTTGTATGTTTTATCTCGACGTGTCGATATAGGTTGTACTTACTATTTCAGGATGTTGTTTTGGGGGTTACTTTAATAGCCCTGTGGCATTGGGTGCAATCTTTCTTTATACAGTACAAGCAGTCAGGCCTTTCGTTAGGGTTAACGATTGTGGAAGCGACAACCGTGTCTCAGTGAATGTGACGGATAATCCAAAGGCAAGCTGTATGATCCAGATCACACCTAACCAACGTCATGTGCAGCTAGTTTGCTTCGTTGAGGGCGCTAAACCACAAGTTGACATGTCCTGGTTTGATAATACGTCCCTGCAGGACTTATTGAACGGTTCATCTTTAGTACTTACCGACGGGAAGCGAGAGGGAACTGTAGATCAAAAACTAACTGTGATATTAGAGGCTTCTGAATTTCAGTCCGAACAAGAGTACTACTTCACATGCACCGCAGAGGGCCAGGCGGTTGGCGGAATAGCATCCGTGACTGTTGGGGTCAACAAAGTTTCATCTGGAGGTTAGAGTCTTTCCATTCAAGAAATATATCAAATCAAAAGCTTAGTGTAACCCAACCTTTGTAGTAAGTTCAAATGTTTGAAATTAGAAAAAAAAGGGAAAATGGCGAATGTGCGAATTAAATCGGAGTAATAATAACGTACTCCAGATTTGACATAACCTTTTCGATTCTATTATGAATTATCATACTATCATAGGTCATGTAAGAATACCCTCCTGAGTCATAGCATTTTGGAAATGTTACGTTTCAGAAATGTTGTGTATTGAAACAAATGGTAAAGTTGTCAGGCATTACGTCACGATTGCATTACCCAGTCAGCCAATTTGAAGTGCCCATATGTATAGTGATCAGGACTTTAAACAAATCACAACTTTCATATTTTGTTATCAAATTTTATTTAAAATTGTACCAGTCATGCTAGTCTGCATCTCTGATTTGTTTGATTTTTTGTTAGAGTAGTTGTCTATTACGGATTGATTTCCCTTTAACAACATTATCTCCATAACACTAGTAGATTCCTACGTGATCACGGTGCCATCAATTCAGTTTTACATGCATGAAATAAATAAAAATCGTTGACATTTCTGTTTCGAAAGATGATAATGAAAATGATGGTTAATTACAAATCTTTTACATGGCGTCATATTTTTGTAAAACGAAAAGTTTTTTTTTGTTTTAAGGGGAGGAGATGCTTTGATTGTCTTTCAATGGTCAAATATCGAAACCTTACTTTTTAAAGATAATTAGTTTACTATGCTCTCTTATAATTACATGTTTTTCTTTGAAGTATCAGCAGGAATTTGGGTAGTGGTAGGTTTGGTGGTGTTGGTGGCGTTGATGATGGTTATCGCCATACCTGTACTCCTGTGGAAGAAATACAAGAGACCACAACGTAGAAAAGGTAACATGATCGAATTGTCTATCATGGAATTACATTGACTACCCACAACCTTATTTCACAAAGCATACTTTAGGCCTACATAATTTATGATATACCTTATGTACTCCATTATGAGTAGGTTATCCTGGCTTCAAATGAAAGGATATATCACCTTGCCCTTTTATGGCACCAAGTCAGACCCAAAAGTTGACATTCATTGTTCATAGTTAATTAAGAAAAAAAGTTCCCCATATCCTGTGTTAATCTGTAAATTATTATCATATTTAATAAATAAATCCCAATTCAGATTAAACAGTACGATAATGGGATTAAACTCGCAGATAAATAAAACTAGTGGGGTTAAGGATTATTAATTTAGACAATTCTATTTATTTGTTAACGTTGTTAGAAGATCTTATTCAGTGATGTTGTATTACGTTCAAGGTTATTCTCTGAGAACGATGACGCTTTATTCAAGGCTTATTTTTTTTTCCCATGTTAAACTGCACATTATAATAAAAAAATGGATTGATAATGAAAAAAAAAATTATACAATGTTGCTAATTATTAAAATATTTTCTTTACACTTTTAAACAGATGGCGAGAGTAGTGAGAGAATGGATAGTGAAAGTGTACCTTTAAGTGAGTAGGCTTATAATGTACAATATAAATTCAGACTACCGCCTTAGCTTATTCTTTGTTTGTTTTTTGTTTTTATAACTGGACTATTTGGAAATTTTTCCCCAGGCCAAACAAGTTATCCAATAAGGTGTACTACTTTTTAATACCACTACTTCTACCACCACAATTACTACCACTGTCGTTAAAACTACTACTACTACTACTATTTCTACTACTGCTAATATTGCTACTTCCACTACTAATACTAGTTTTACAACAACTGCTACTACTAATGTTACCACTAGTACTGTTACTACAACAGCTATTAATACTACAACTACTATTATTATTATTACTACTACTACTACAACCACAAGTATTTCTACGACTAGCAATACCACTACTATCACTAGTATAAAGAGAACTTCCTATATCATGTATTTTTGAGGGCAATATGCTCCTAGGATACGAGCCCAATTTCATAGAGTTTATTTTGGTCTGATCATTATTATTCCAACGCACGTATATCATCTAGATGGTAATCTATTTGGCAATATCATATCAAAATTTATGCAATTAAAAACTTCTACAATCTATTTTCTAGCAGTAAATGCCGTTTGATAAAGCTATAAAATATGTAATGAATGTTATTTTCCCTTGTTCCCCTTTCGCAACAACTTGTATTATTTAACATATTATCAATAGTCTTTTACATTTCGTAGACCTATTCTAACAATATCACACATCTCTCCCTTTTTTTTCGACGGGCAGATCCTGATAAGAGGCAATCGTTGCTTGACAAGAGGAAGAAAATCAAGGACTTTTCACCAAACGCAACAACAACGATGAATGATGACACGAATCTCATTAACCTGGGGGTGTTCGGCTTAGGAAAAGCTGGGAAGTCATCTTTAATCAATTCGCTCATCTTTTCTCTTACAGGTACTAATATTAGTGATTAGTTCGGATTTTCAAAGGTCGAGGGATCGCTTCTGTAAACTTCATTTCAATATATTACTATTGTGTATATATTCGATTTAAAAACATGAATATGAAAACGAATAGGATTACCAATACCAATATTAATACCAATATCAATATCAATATATAAACGAATACGACTAAAAATATGAATATTAATATGAACATGAAAGATGATAGAGTCTTGCAATATTCCTTTCAAATCGCTTAACTAATTCACATAATCTTGATGCAGTTGTTCATTTTGGTTGATAAACCTAGGGAAATATCCGGGTGAAGCGGATAATGGGGCTACAACTC
Source organism: Strongylocentrotus droebachiensis (assembly GCA_035222895.1). NCBI lineage: Eukaryota > Metazoa > Echinodermata > Echinoidea > Camarodonta > Strongylocentrotidae > Strongylocentrotus > Strongylocentrotus droebachiensis. The sequence continues at coordinate 158,300 of JAVYIG010000730.1, read as the reverse complement.
ATAGTGAGAGAGATATTACTGGACAGAGAGAGGAGATACCACTGACCAATCACATTCATTTGTTGAATTACAAAGGAATGGTGGTGTGCGACACGACCAAACGAGAGGAGATTCTCTCCCAAATCAGTGAGACAATCTTCTTTACTTTTTGTATTTGATATATTTTTGTATTGCTATCAAAGACTGATTTGAAGGAGGTGACGAAATTTCGCGTATATTTGAAGAATTCTGAGGGATGTGATATCTTATCAATGATTTCTTAAAATCGTTTAAATATGTATATAACTAGACTATGATTTGGTGAAATTAAAAACTGTATCGACAAAACATTCAGGAGATACTTCGATATGAACATTCAATTTCGGATTGGAATGTGATGATGCACCTAAAATGAAATGTCAATCACCGTTGAAATATTAAAAAAATAGACACACAAACAAAAATTCAATAGCGGGAAATTACAGAAATATCATTACAATTTTAAAAGGCCTTATTCATTTTCATATGAATTCATCAAATTTTGTTCACATTTATGATTCTGACGTATGTCCTATTATGATACGCCTATGAATGATTTTGTTTTTCCTTCTTGACATGAAGAAGCAAGAAAAGTTTTGTAATACAAGAAAAAATAGAAATACCATTCAGAAAAAAGTTTACAATTCTTCCTAATTTTGCATATAAACTACTTGTTATTACACTGTAATAATAGGCCCAATTGTATGCCTATATAAACTTTTCACAGTTGCTTTTATCTTTAAATGGGGATAACCTGCCGTATACAAGTGATTTTCTTTCTTTTTGGGTCTTTTTAGAATGGACTCACAGTAACGCATGCTTCATTTTATTTTCCCTTCATCTTTCAATTTGTATTCTTAAAAAACCTTTTTCACAGAGGGACAACCGATAAAAAGTACTCCAAACGTCCCGGTTCACTGCGCAATCTTCATCTGTGACTATAGGTAAGGACCGTTTCTCTCTCTCTCTGTCTCCATGTCTCCCGCTCTGTTTTGTCTCTGTCTCTCTGTCTCTCTCTGTCTCTCTCTCTCTCTCTCTCACTATGAACATGACTGACAAAGAAAGCGGACAAAATATACAGTTCCTCAGGTAGACAAAGGAACATCCCTTCACTGCTTTTATGTTAAAATGTGTAGAACAGGTGTCACATGCATATTCACTTTTTACATAATAGTAGTGAAGGGATGTTCCTTTGTCTACCTGAGGAATTGTATATTTAGTCCGCTTTCTTTGTCAGTCATATTCATAGTGTCTGTCTCTCTTTCTCTCTTTCTCTCTCTCTCTCTCTCTCTCTATATATATATATATATATCTCTGTCTTTCTTCACTGCCCGTAATGATCGTGGTTAAACGACCGATCGGGTCTACCCATAGCCAGGCGGTTACTGTCATAATGTCCAAACTAAAGTATTCACCATTATGGAGAAGGATCTACAGTATTTAAAATAACTGTTATGTTGGTAAATTTGGGATCCATAGTAGGTTTTTCTTTTCTAGTATAGACAAGACATAAACAGACGATTGTATATTATGCCAGAAAAAAAGGATTTGAATGTGATGTCAAAATTTCATTATCAAATATTTCTTTCATTCCAGGAATCGTGAGGGACAGTATGAGGAATTTATGAAGTTGTTGTCCAATGACGTGTGCAGCTATTTCGGTATGATTTCACACTTTAAAGTGACATTTCTTCTACTATAAAGAGTCGCTCATTGATTTATGAGATCATCATTTGATAACAATTAAAACGATAAGTTTTCACTCAAAAAACTAAGTTTATAAATCCATGCTTACAACAAGTCTGAAGTAAGTGTCTTATGCAGGAACTTTCCCGATGAAGAATCGGAAAGAAAACAAAACCAAAATCCCTCTATAATTCATGGGCAGAGGAAAGGGGGTAAATAATTATTAACTTAAACAGATGGGAGTGGATAATGGTGGCTGGGGCAGGTGTTATAGATAGATAGATAAGTTTTGTTTGATGAAGATTTCAAAGCTAAATGAGTTATTAAAGGGAAAATTCACCCTGATATTGAATTGAATTTAATTAAAGCAGAAAATGAAAGAAATAGATTAGTAAAAGTTTGAGCAAAATCAAATAGAAAAGTTATGACTTTTTGGAGTTACTTCAGTGAAATACAAATTGGCATCTCTGCTCTGAAACGTATCATGCAACTTAATATCGGGGTAGACTTTCCCTTTAAATAGACTTCCTCGATAGTTTAGATTATGCATCATATCCTTTTACATTTGTTTGAATTTTCTTACTTGCAGGTAGAGGAATCATAGTGGGGATACCAAATAAAGGCGACCTGCATGACGATAATGCTACAATTAAAGCAAAGATGAGCGATACCATTGGAATACCAGAAAATCATGTTTGGATCTTCAGAAACTACACACTGGAGAGCCATGAGGAAGATGTGGAAAGAAGTACAGAACTCCTTGATTTCATTTTGCATTGTCTAACAGTTGCAAAGGAAAACAAACAGTTTCGAGATATCCAGAAAGAAAACCAGTGTAACCCAAATATCCAGAAAGAAAACCAGCAGAATCCAAATATCCAGACAGAAGCCAGGCTCTGCAATATTGTGTAAAGGATAAGGCATTGTTTTTTATTAGAGTTAAAGACACATAACAGTGAGTCCTCTCGATAGATAAAATTAATATCTTCTCGGATCAATCTAAAAGTCATAGAGATTGTTCAATAAAGTTTTGAGAAGATATATACTTTAGCTATGAAGAAAAATAACATTGTCATAATAATTTTATGAAAATAGGTAAGACAGATTTATTCCAACATTATGGGCAACAAAATATGTTTTGTGTTTTAAAAGAAATTGCACACGGATTGAATAGGGCCTTTGAAAGATACATTTATATCTGCAATTGAGGTTCTGAAAGGTTATGATAATATGTTTAGCAAATTTGCGATGTCCTTTAATCGTTTCAGTCACAACAAAATCAAAATCAGCTCGGAGTCGGTGGTTAGACAGTCGAGCGACTAAAATAATATATATACAATACCTTTTTGATTAACACCCCACCCCACACCCTTTCTTCTCGAAGGCTCCTAGTCAAAACACACTGTAATTACTGTCAGTACTTATATCATATGGAAACTCATTCGGGAAGGATTTACACTCTGGATATGAACATTTAATAACTTTTACCCTCACAAATATTCAGCCTTAGGTTGCACGCCGTGCGTTAGCCTGAAAACGCATCGCAAGCGACAGTTAGCAAGGAACAATATCAATGGGATTAACAGAACAAACATTGACTTTGAACAAAAAATAGAATTTCAGGAATTAAGCACATGATAACAAAACAACCAAAGTGATATTTGGTTAAATTAATATGCAAACGTGGTCATACATTTTATCAAAGGGAATTTATTTCTAGTAAAATAATGATATATTTCGTGTAAATAGCTGATCGTTAAAATATGATATTGCTGTACCTTTTCAATCAGAAATCACATTCAAAGAATATTGTGTAATAGTTTATCCAAAGAATAAACAAAACAAAAAGTTTGTTGGGCAGCTGTGATCTTGTGTTCTTTCACAAGGAATCGTTATGATCCATCGTTTAATCATGGAATTTATGGAGACTGAACCAGGAATATAAGCACGTTTTAGTCTTCGAATGTCATTTACTGCTGTATATTTTGCCCCAAGAAGTCATCTTTTATAACTTTGCTGGAGAATGTAACTGACTATTTACATGCTTTTTTTCTCATATACGCATTCTAGTAAACCATTACAAAAAATTCTGCATTTCAATATTGAACATTATATGTGAATCATTTGTTTGTAATTTGAACTGTGATACAATACTGATATAAACCCGATATATATTTTCATTGTATATACCATATTCATGACTTTCGTCTAGACATTGGTGAATTTCTGCATTTTGATTTAAATGTTAAATGGTTTTTCCGACAGAATGCAATTGGTGAATGAGAACTATGATTAGCATTCCATCAAACATTTGTTTATAAAACACTAATTAATATTTCGGATAGAACAGAATATTAAATAACTGTCTGTATGATTTTAGGGCGGGCCATTCATTTGAACATGAACTTATTGATTTGAATAACACACACTTGAATTTCATTATCAATAATAACCACTTATAATTACGGTATACTTCTAGATTGATAAAAAGCATTCTACCTTAAAGACCACCATGCAATTTTATACAAACATCTTATACAGATTTCAGGGGCGCATTGGGGGAATGTTTCAAAGTTATTTCCTTGATCTACATTACTAGTCTATAATTCGCTTAATAATTATTATTGTTATTATTCTAAGGCCGAGTATAGAGTCCCTCGGAGCTCCATACTGGATCCGCTCCTCTTTGAGCTCTATATTAATGGTTAATGCTGTGCACTATTTTAGTGCCCTGTAGGTTGGTATAACGCTTATACCACTTAGTGCCATGTTGTTTGGTATAACGCTTATACCATTTAGTGCTCAGTTAATAGATGTATCATGTATTATATCTCATCAATGTTCCTATAATAACAAGAGTCGTATGTCTTGTAATTTTCTTTATTTGTTTGTATTTCTGAAATTATCATGCCCTTTGTACTATGCGTATTTTTCAATACTGAATGTCTTGCTTTACAAATACAAAAAAATTAGCCAAACAAAATGATTGATGGCCTTTTTATTATTCGTGGCCTTTGTAATGCATTAACGATTCATGTGTAATGTATAAATTGATGATTTTGCAATTCATGAACTATTTTAAGATAATAATAATAATAATAATAAAATATTTATAAAGCGCATGATAAACATAAGTTTCTCTATGCGCTGTAATAGCATAATGACGAGAAACATAATCACATAAAAATAATCAACACAGAGAAATATACAAATCTTATAACTACTAAAATGACTAACTTAACATAGTAAACAACATAATAGAGAGATAGCTAACATGGTCAAGACAAAAAGCGTAAAGTAAGGATAGTTTAGGCTAATTAATTAAGGCAAACTTGCGTTTTAGTAAAGATTTAAACGTTGCAGAACCATCACTTAAATGGTGACAATGATTTTGTAATTAATTCTGGCTACCGGTATCTTTCGAATAGCCTTAAAGAAAAGTAAAAGAGAAACCCAATGCCTGAAAACTCAACAATTTTTGGTGTAAATCTGGATTTTTGCAGTCCAGATTAAAATAATTTTTTGTTTATATTAATGTATTATGTAATGGGTCTCTTTTGGAGGAATAATTGTCTATACTTGTAAATAAATTGGCTGCTCAATTTGATCTAGCCTTGGCTTTTAGGTGCATCCAAGCCATTAATGTTGTATTTTTTATTTTTTATTACATGCTTTGAATAATTAATTTTAAATGGTTGAATAAAGTGAAGTAAACTAAACTTAACTGATTTTGTTTCGTGTCTCTTTCTTATTACTTAGTTCAAAACAGAAAATGCACGCGAAAAATCCTTTCACCTTACAGGTTTAATATCAAATAACTTAATTTATATTCAGCGTTTTTTTTTTGGGGGGGGGAGCCAATTATGAAGCACATCAATATGAAACATCAATATTTGCAAGTTCCTTGACATGAAATACTATTTTCTCCTGATTACCATACTTCTAATTGAAGAAAAGCTTGCTTATTGATGCTTGATATACCACGGATCATTCTTGACCAGATTTTGTTTGTATATACAGTCTGTGTCAAAAAAAGTTTATACCTAGAAAATTGCTAATTATTTTAAAAAAATCTACGAACAATAAATTATTATACATCTTATGAAAGAGTGTTTTATCCCAAATCATTTGGTATCAATTTTGTGTGGTATGTGTTAACGCTTAGATAAAAAGGAGGCATTGTTTGAGAGATAATCAATATTTGATATGGGTGGCATGATTAATGTCGTAAGGGATGTTATTTGGATCTGCAAAAACCGATTTAATACCCAAATCCCAATTGTTTAATTTAAACATCACGTAAGCAACTTTGGCGCAAGTCGTTTTTTGCACTCTCGCAAACAATAACTCCTGTTCATCCAAGCGTGAACACATACCACACATAAATGATACCAACTGATTTGGGATAAAACACTTTTGGATAAGATGTATAATAATTTACTGTTCGTAGATGATTTTGTTTAATAATTAGCAATGTTCTAGGTGTAAACTTTTTCTTTGACTCACACTGTAGTCCCCTTTACACGCACTCATTCCATCCTTCCACACCAATACACGCCAACCATAGCCCCGCACAAACTTACCAAGGCCACACATATCCACCCACACCCCACTCACACTGAAGCAGACCCGCAAACACTCATTCGTCGACCCGACCCCACCCCCTTTGCATCATCCTTCTTGTGTGTGTGTGTTTGTTTGATTTTATTTCTGCATTTTCCAGCATAATATATATTATTAACAAAAGCTTAACTTACATAATTATATAGTCATATCACAATATAAGTAAGTTTAATAATTATACCTTTAAAAAAACATTTAGTTGAAAATCTGTTCAAAATTACAAAATGTAGGAGACTGCCATCTTAAGCTAGAGCTTGAACGTGATGGCGGCCTCCGGACAGGGACCCATATGGGCGAACAAACCTATCACATATATAATTAGAAATTAATTAATTATAACCAACACATAATGAAGGAAATCATAATTTTGTGTTAAAGGCCTAACATAAAATGCGTTAAATGTTATTGAGTATTTTACCTAAATGTATGTCTCTGGTGAAACGTGTTATTAATGTTCTTATTTGTGTATGTGCATGTGCAAATGCGTCTGCGAGTGTTTGTGTTTGAGGCGCTTATTAACCCGTTGACTACTGAATTCCCTTAGTCTCATAGGTTTAATACAGGGGCCGCCAGGTTCCAGGAGGTAATGGGTTAAATCATGACTCGTATGTTTATGACAATTTACGCTTCATGGCAACCTTTAAAAAAAGAATATATCGTAAAACATGATTTAACAGTACTTTGGAGGCTATCCCATATTTCAGGGCCATAGTGTTGGATAGATTTGTGCGCAATTAGCAATTTGGGGTTTATCAAATAAGAGTTCTGAAAGTTTTGTGTCGGATAAGTATGAAATGTGTTGTTTAAAGCCAAAAGGTTGTGGAATGCCGGAGGAAGTAGGTTGTTAGAGTATTTAAACATATAGATTGCAACCTGCAAAGTATTGATATAAAAACAATTGTTGATGTTTTCAGCTTTTAGAATAACGGTTCTGAATTTGCAAGAAATTATTATCTGGGACAAATGCGAATAGCCCTTTATTGGAATTAATAAACGGGATTTAGCTTTGTATTCGCACAATTTGCCCTAATAACATTACAATTAGTAATACATGGAAGAACTATTTTATTAGGCCTATACAATAAAAACAAATATTTGAGTAAATAAATCATTCATGAAATGGTCATTCCATGTTGGACATTCATCAATAATCACTCCGAGAATGCTAAAGTTACGCTTTTGTTGTAAAGGAAATGTATCAACCAATAAGTTAATTGTAATTCCTGCAGCTCGGTATGAATGTATTTTAATCATGTAAACATCTTTGGTAACTCATAATTTAAGGTATTAATTCGTGTTTCAATGTTATTGTTTGGGTAAAACAAATTGTGTAGTCAACTAAGAGAACAAATGATGCGTTCATTATATTGCCTATATTCAAAATAAATAAGTGGCCCCAGAATAGATCCTTGACAGACATCACACCTGATCGGTAAAAGACTAGATTCATTGACAGCAAATAGCACAATTTATTGTCTGTTTGATAAGTAGTCTTTAATCCAGGATATAGTTTGCCCTAGAATTCCATATGTAATTTTTTTCGAATCAATATAGCATGGTTTGGCGTATCAAACGTTTTCCTTTATTCCAAAAATGTTCCTAATACGTGTTGTTTATTTGCCATTGCACTTGTAATGTTGTCGTATAGTTGTACGAAAGCCAACGCTGTCGAGTTGTTTTTCCTTAACCCGTCCCGGTTATGATTAAAAAATGTTTTTTTAATCATGTAACCTATTGTAGACAAATGTTTTCAAGATTTTTTTTTTACAAACTACAGTAAATGGATTGCGGGAGATAATTGACATACCCCTGTTGCAATCATAAATTAAATATACGAAATATGGGGATACAATGAAATATATAGTTTCAATCTTAAGTGGTGGGATACGCCCGCCATACACCCCAGATGCCAGACACTCTTAATTAGTGCAAAATTAATACATGTAATAAAATACTACATTTATCGCAAGAAAATATGTGAAACGAACCTGATGAAAAAAGGTAGATCATTACCCCTTTATCATCAACTACCACTGACATACGTTTCAAGGTGTGGGTTATTAAATTTATCCATTATTTAAGGACAACTGGCATTTATGTCATCTGGTGGGCACTACTCACCACTCAAAAAGTTTGACAGTGGTCATTTAGGATAATGAATGTTGTGTTCTACTTTATCCATCAGGATTTATCAAGTTACTTTTCTCCCTTTGAATGTAGTATTGTGCTATATCCATTCAAGTAGTGCTATAATTAACAGCGAACAACATTTGTTTGTGTTGGGGGGGGGGGGGCAGCGAAAGGAAGTATAAATCATTGAAACAGAAAAAGAAAAATAAAATAAAGTGAAAAGAAGTTTAACTCTTTGCCCGCCACGTACACAATCCCCCCTGTGCCACATTGTTTTTAGGGTGCCACCTTAGGAGGGGTTCTGCATGGACTATGCTTATTCAACTCGCAATAACTTTTGATTGGTGTACTGTAATGAAAAACTTTGTGTAGCAATATTGTATAGAAATTAATAGTCTTGCCAATGGTATCATTTTTGTAATGTATATTATCATAAATTTTGAGATTATCAACTATACATTTTGTATCCAAGTTTTCGTTTAGAAGGGTATTCTATACCTCTTATATCTAATACTTTCTTATGGAGGTTTATGTCCTGAGTTAGTTCATTGAAAAGATGTATTCATGAGCTTTCACTACATACCAAATTCATGTGTTGAAGGTCACAATGAGCCTGGTAATTTAGGATTGAATAAAGAGTAAGCCGACAATGAACTAATCTCCTATTGAAATTGACCCTGGGTACTTTTGAATAGACTTCCTGTCTCTTGATTGTACTTTGATGACCTTTATTGTGTCTGTAGGTAAGATGGTGTAACATTCTATTATTACTTGCAAGGCTGTGCAAGCTATTAGAATTGAAAGAAATGAATAGAAGAACTTATTGATTTTCTACACTAATAAGGCAAGCCATGAACATAATGTATGCTTGAAACATGTACTAAGTTATGAATTGTAGAAAGCTGATGTATAATAAATAAGAATAAAATATATTCGTCTACATATGTAGTCTCATATTGACATGTTCATTATAACAAGAGGTAGACAGAGAGAGGGAGAGAGAAAGAAAGAGAATAAGAACGAAGAGACAGGCAGATTGGGAAAGAAATAAGAAGAGACAGGGAGAGATAGAGAGAGAGAGAGAAAGAAAGAGATATAAGCAGATACAGAAAATGAGAGTGAGAAGATAGAGATAGAGGGGGAGGGGAAGAAGAAAGAGACAGGCAGATAGGGATATAAATAAGAAGAGACACGGAGAGAGAAATACAGATAGGCAGACAGAGAAAGACAGAGGCAGGTTGAGATAATGAGAGTGAGAACAAGATAGAGAGAGGCAGAGAGAGGGGAGGAAGAAAGAGACAGGCAGACAGGGAGAGATAGAGAGAGAGAGAAAGAAAGAGATAAGCAGATACAGAAAGTGAGAGTGAGAAGATAGAGATAGAGGGGGAGGGGAAGAAGAAAGAGATAGGCAGATAGGGATATAAATAAGAAGAGACACGGAGAGAGAAAGACAGATAGGCAGACAGAGAAAGAAAGGCAGAAAGAGAAAGTGAGGATGAGAAGATACAGAGGGGCAGAGAGAAATAAGAAACAAGGAGAGAGAGAGAGAGAGATAGCGGCAGATAGAGAAAGTGAGAGTGAAAAGAAGATATAGGCAGGGAGAGGGGAAGAAGAAAGAGACAGGCAGATAGGGAGAGAAATGAGAGAGAGAGAGAGAGAGAGAGAGAGAGAGAGAGAAAAGAGACAATCAGATTGCGAAAGAGACAGGCAGACAGAGAGGAGGATAGATAGAAAGAGAGAGATAGAAGGAAAAGGGACGGAGACAGAGAAAGTCAGGTATAGAGAAATAGAGACAGGCGAAGAGAGAGAGCTAGGGTACTTTATGTTGAATTATTCCCTCAATGCTACAAAACGCTTTCACTCTATTTAATTCTCTATCATCCACACTTTCCTTGTTAGTCACTCAACTTCTCTACATGCATCTCATCTCATCCCACAACTCAACCACACTCTAAAAAGTGTTGAATAAGAACTCCCATAAAAAAAAAACAGTCACTTTTTTGAAAATAATAAACGACACAAGACAATCAAATTTGCAAATCAAATTGTAACTATATTGTTATTCCACACAACCCGAAAATAAGGCATTCATATATTGCATATCAAATTGTAACTATATTGTTATTCCACACAACCCGAAAATAAGGCATTCATCTATTGCAGATCAAATTGTACATTGTTATTCCACACAACCCCAACATTTAGTTCAGCTTCCTGGTGAAAGCATACCAAAAAATTACATCATGAATGTATACAAATCAGAACACATAACAAAATAACTGCATTATCATTATTTATCATAGCTTATATAATGGACCATTATGTAAATTAAACTTGACACAGTCATGACAGTTATGTATTCAAAGAATAACAAAAACCTAACATTTTCACTGTATGCATTGCTTGTCAAAATGTTATCGCAGTATGAAAGTATTACTGCACACGTAAAAAAAAAAAAAAAAAAAAAGTGAAGAAGTCCCGTCTCCTCCTAATAGGGGCCATCCTAGCTCATCAGAATATTTGCAAAAGCAGTTTCAAAAACTCAATTTTTCTCGGAAAATGTCAATGTAAACAATGTCTGCGAAAGCGGTGCAATGAAGTGTGATGTGTATACAATGCGAAGCACGCGTTACTATTGTGTGTGTGTGCGTACAATAGAATTAAATGCGTTCCGTGTGTATTGTGAATGAAATGTGACTTGAGTCGAAGTTGGCAGCCCGCTGTATGTTCCGCTAGTCGAACGAAGCGGGAAAAGAGTTAAAAAGAAATAACAAAAGTAATACGTACTTATACGTATTTGATTAGTGTAAGCAGTCATAAGCGTAAGAAAAACAGAATAGTGCAGTGCATGCGGGGATAGAAGACTATGCTTTCACACCAACGAACGGTTTCCGATGGCCCTTGTAATATTTTCCATTATATACCTCACTTAAGTAATCCAGCAATCTGATTGGTCGAAATTGCATTCATAAACTTTAACTGTTCCCGAAAATTCCCAGTAACCATGGTTAAAACAGTTCTAAAATCCCAATAACCATGGTTACCGGGAAAATAGTTCAGTCTCCATGGTTACCCCATAGGTTTACATGTTAAAAAATGGTCTGAGCGATCGAGGATACCGTACGTGTGCGAAGAATTAGTCGGTAATTTCAATACAATTGAATCTCGATCGATACCGACAATTTTATCTTGCATTGTTGACATGAAGACGAAAATAAACTTCCAAAAACAAAAAAAACAACATCTACCGATAGATCTTGATCTAAGTTCGTGCCAATATGCATTGCAAAAGTAAAAGAAGTGCCCGTTTAATGGAGCAGCGGCGAAGCATCCAACACGCTAAACCGTTTTCAATCCATTTTAATGTATATATTAGAGAAAACTGCTTTATATGGTGTCAGAGCGCGCTGGCCGAGAGGTTTAAGGCGCTGATTTTAGATACATCACCTTTTGTACGCAAGAGATCGAATCCCATCTTCGACAAAAGTTGTTTTATTTTTTATTTTTTATTTGTTAGTCTATTTTTTTTCGGCATATAAAAGTATTAATGACTGCTTTAATATTCGAGAAATATTTGTTTTTATACGCTCTCGGGAAGGTTACAATTGGGTTATTGCCCTCGGCACGCCTCGGGTAATAGCACAATTTTAACCTTTCCGAGAGCGTATAAAAACAACTATTTCTCTCAAAGCAGTCATTAATACTATAATATTATCTTTGTAATATTTTCCAATATCATTATCAGTTGCCTTTATGTAACTAATGGCCCCTTGGATGCGATGAAAGAAAGAAAAAACTTAATGGGGAGAGGGCACACACCCGCACACCCCCTATAAATTAATCACGTAGTATTTTCTGACATATCATAAATCATCACACATATTGTACCATTTAAGATGTGCATGTAAACATGAACAGTCAACATTTACTCATGATATTATTCGAACTGGGTGCCAATTATTGTTCGTATACAGTTTTTAAACAAACAAACGCTCGTAATTCGCATGTATTTTGGGACAATAAGCAAGCGGGGCATTTTACGCATGTAGACAATACAGCCAATGTGCAGGAACTGACAGGGTATGTGTGGTGGTGGTTTTGGTGAACTTCGTGGTGTTCCTGGTGTTGATGCTGGTTGTCCTCATATCTGTAATCTTCTGGAAGAAATCCAAAAAAACAACGACGTAGAAAAGGTAACATGATCGAATTGTCTATCATGTAATTACAATTACTACCCTCAACCTTATTTAACAATACATAATTTAGGCCTACATAATTATGAAACACATTAAGAGTAGGCTTTCCTCGCTTCTTTATATAAAGTCACCAAGTTAGACCACAACATAGAAATTCACTGTGTATAGTTTTTGTTAAAGCTCTTTATTTCCTGAGTAAATCTGTCAATTGGAATCATATGTAATTTCATAACTGTCTATTCAGAGCAATTATGGGACCAATAAATAAAGAAAGGGAAGATCAACTAGCAGGTATTAAACCAGTGGAGTTAAGAATTTGTAATTCATTTGTTATTAGATAATTTTACTCTTTGTTGTTGTAGATGTTTGGAAACTTCCCATGAAAATAATGACGATATGTTTTAGGCAAAGTTTTTCTTCTTTTTTTAAGCTTTACGTGAAAATAGAAAAATGAACTTATACTGAATAACAATTTGTTTTATTTTCTTTACGCTTTCAAACAGGTGACAATCTTCAAATGGATATTGAGTCATGTACACTTTTAAGTAAGTACGCTAATAATTATCAAAGCAATTCAGACTCCTACTTTAAATAGAAAGAAGAAAAAGGAGATACATGAACCTTGGGTCAAATTTGCACCGGATTAAATAAGTTATCAAATAAGGTTTACTACTTCTACTACTACCACTTCTAATGCGACTTCCACCACTACTACTACTACTACTACAACAACTTTTATTACTACTTCTGCTACTACCATTATTACTACTTATACTACTACTACTACTACTACTTATAATAATAGTACTACTATTACTATGAATACTCATACCACTACTATTAAACGACAACTATAACTCCCACAACTTATACTGATAACATCACCACTACTTCTATTATAACCACCGTCAGTTCGAATACTACTACTACTATACTAATACACTCAAAAAAAAAAAGTGCTAAATTTAGCACTTAAAGATTCAATTTTAGCACTTTTTAGGAGCTCGCATAGTGACTGCACTCGAAGTGCTGAGTTAGCACTTGCACCCGGGCTACTTTTCTAGCACCCAAAGGAGCTGACTGTTGTGCACTTAAAGTGCCAAGTTTTGCTCTCTTTTGGGTGCTAGCAGAATAGCCCTTGTGCAAGTGCTAACTCATGCGTTGTTTGACATGCCCCATCTACATTTGGTATGTGGTCAAGGTGGATGTCCTTCGTCATTTACCACTTTCAACTCTTACAGGAAACATTTATTAAACCAACATCCACAAGAAGAACCTGAACCTGAAGTTGTACAGGGTATGGAGGGTCTAGTTGATGCTGATTTGGGTGTTGCTGTTGGTGAAGTGCATAATCCTGCAGCAGATGATGCATTTGATGATGATGATGATAGGATAGGCCTACTACAGGAACAAGATGGAGCAATGCATAATGACAGTACAAGACACTATGAATATGACAGACAATGAAAGCGGACAAAATATACAGTTCCTTAGGTAGACAAAGGAACATCCCTTCACTGCTATTATGTAAAAATGTGTAGAACAGGTGTCACATGCATATTCACCTGTTCTACACATTTTACATAATAGCAGTCAAGGGATGTTCCTTTGTCTACCTGAGGAACTGTATATTTTGTCCGCTTTCATTGTCTGTCATGTTCATAGTGAGACCAGCTGCATTTTTCATTGGTTCTCTTTTATCAAACACCAACATGACCCATGCTATGACAAACAGAGTGTTATCTGCTGCAACAGCTTTGAATACTGATGTTGTTGACAGTTTAAGGAGCAAAGTTATTCAGACTTTTGAGGCCTTGGGTATTGACCTGGAGAATGAAGAATGTAAGAATCTCTTAGCTGAATTTGATTCAAAAACAAATATTCACAAGGTAACAGCTATTATACTAACCGACCAATCAGATCAGGTTATGCAGTCAGCACTCGATGTTAAGTGCTGCATATTGTTATAGCACTCGTTTTCTGCACTCAAATATTCAGCACGTTTCGGTTTCCTTGTTAAAGTTAACCCGTCAAGTGCTGATTTTGGCACTTCAAGTGCAGAATCTCACTCAGCACCCAACATTTAGCACCTCAGTTTTTTGCGTGTACTATTATTGCTACTGCCAGTTCTACTACTACCACTACTATTTTAAAGACTATTACTAAGACCACCACTACTCCTACGAATACTCCTACTACTACTACTTCAACTACTACTACTACTGCTACTACTACTACTACTACAACTACTACTACCACTACTTCTACCCCTAATTCGACCACCACCACCACTACTACTATTACTACTACTTTTTCTATTACCGATGTTACTACTACTACTACCACTATGCATATTACTACTATTATGATTACTGGTATACGAGTACCACTGTCACTACTACTAGTTTTCTACTACTACTACTACTACTACTACTTCTAGAACTAAAACTATTAAAACTTCTTTTACAACTACTAATTTTAGGGCAATATATTCCTTTAATAAGAGCCCCATTTCATAGAGTTTACTTTGAGTTGATTATTACTATTTTACCTTCTGAACCTTCTGAAATTGTAGTCAGCAGGGCGGTGTTCCGCATGTCGCTAACTTGTATGGCAGGTAATGCATGCTAGAGTGTTTTTCTGAAATTATCAACTGATGTAGCTATTACGGACTGCTGGTCGAGGGCATTCCATGCTCGTCCAGTTCTTGGAAAAAAGGAGTATTTGTATACGTCTTTTCTGGCAAAGGGGATTTCTATTGAGTGTTGGTGGTTTCTTCTTAACCTTGACCCTGTTGATACTTGTATGTAGTCCTCTTGCTTTAGGCCCACCCTTCCCTTGTAGATTTTGTACAGCATAACCAAACGACTCTTTTCCCTCCTGCGTTCGAGTGATTCCCATTCAAGGCAGGTCTGCATTTGTGTGACACTGCTGTCCCTTTGGTAGTTCCCTGTTACGAAGCGTGCTGCCCTCCTTTGAACTGCATCCAGTTTATTAATCTGCCCTATCCTGTATGGGTCCCAGGCACAGCTTGCGTATTCTAACACTGGTCTCACTAGGGTCTTGTATGCGAGGGCTTTCACATTCCCTGGGCAAAACCATAGATTTCTCCTGAGGAATCCTAACGTGCGGTTGGCTTTCATGGCTGTGTTGTCAACATGGTTCGCCCATGTCAGTTTACTGTCTATTTCTACTCCCAGGTAAGGATGAGAATTTGTCTGTTGTAAGTATTGTCCACAGAAGATATAATCCCTTGTCAGAGGTTTTTTCTTGTTCGAGATGATCATCACTGAACACTTGGAAGCGTTGAACTTCATGTTCCACCTATCTTGCCACGACTCCAGAGATGTAAGATCCGCCTGTAAGGAGTCTGTGTGCCTCTCGTTCTCTACTTCCTTGTATACCAAACAGTCATCTGCGAATAGTCTGGTCTGGCTTTTCAGCAGGTCTGGGAGGTCATTGATATACATCAGGAACAGTAACGGCCCGAGCACTGTCCCCTGGGGCACCCCGGATAGAACTTTGCTTGTTGATGACATACTACCTTCACAAGTCACTCTCTGGGTTCGGAATGTCAAGAAATTCCTAAGCCACCGATGTGTATGGTGTCTAATCCCGTAGTAGTGAAGCTTTTCCAGTAGTCGTTCATGTGGAACCTTGTCGAGCGCTTTAGCAAAGTCCAAGATGGCCATGTGTACCGAGTTACCCCGGTCAAGTATTCTAGCAACATCATCGATCGTTGAGATAAGTTGAGTTTCGGTGGATCGCTTCGCTCTAAATCCATGTTGTGTATCCACTAGCACATCGTTTTCTTCCAGATGGTCCATGATATGTGAGTGAATTATATGTTCCAGAATTTTACTCACGACACAAGTCAACGACACAGGTCGATAGTTTTCTGGAGCGGCTTTATCTCCTTTCTTGAAGATTGCACAGATATTAGCCATCTTCCATTGATGTGGCAAGATCCCATTGTCCATAGAATCCTGGAACAAGTCTGTTAACAATGGTGCCAGTTTTGATGTAAACATCTTCAAGAACCAGGGAGGTATTTGGTCAGGTCCTGGTGCTTTGTTTGGAGATAGGTCCTGCAACTGCTTGAGAACTCCACCTTCATGGATCACTACATCTGGAATACTCTGGATGTTACTAGTTCCCAACGACGGAATGCTAGTTTGATCCTCTTTAGTGAAGACACTTGCAAACTGTGTCTTTAGAGCTTCAGCTTTTCCTTGCCCATCACTGATGATTGTGTTGCCAACCTTGAGGTCCGCAACACCTCCTTCACTTTTACCCATTCTTTTCATATATGACCAAAACTGCTTTTTGTTTTCTTTCATCGCTTTAGTTAGATTATCTGACACAAACACCTGCTCCGCCTTTCTTAAAGATTTCCTCAGTTCTTTTTGACACGACAGGAAGGTATCCCAGTCTTCACTCTTTCCAGATTCCCTTGCTTTGTTATAAGCTCTCTGCTTCCTTCTCCTAAGCCTGTGATGAGTTCTGTTAAACCAAGGTAAACTATTTGGTTTGGCTGCAGTTTTCTGTGGTATATGCTTTTCCATGACCCGTTTGATTTCCCCTTCGATCAAATCCTACTTTTCCTGGACCGAGGCTTGATCCATGTTAAAGTATCGGTCTTGAAAATTACCCAACTCTTCATTGATCATCTCAATATTTGCTTTCTTTCGAACAAAGAACCTTCGTCTCGGTATTCTTTTCCATTTGGCTTTTAAGTCCAGATCTGTGATGACTATATCATGGTCGCTGATTCCATGTTTGACCCTGATATCTCGAACTAGACTGTCATTATTGGTAAAAACAAGATCTAAAATGTTGTCTCTCCTGGTCGGCTGTCTAACATACTGACTCAATCCAAAACCTGTGACCGTCTGCAAAAGAGATTCTGCAGTATCCTTTGAGGCCGAGTGGTTAGATACCACAGTAGAGTTTACCCAATCAATATTAGGCTTATTGAAGTCCCCTGCAAGTAGAATGTTGTAACCCCTCCCTTTTCTGCTGATTTTTCCAAGGGAATTTTCAAGCTCGCTAACAAAGTTTTTGTCATCATGCCTGGGTTTGTAGGCAGTGCCAATCAAGAGTGAGTGGCGCCCCTTTAATTCAAGCTGGCTCCACAGAAGTTCAGATTCCACCTCAAACTCTTCCTTCCTTGTCAGAATGAGATCTTTCTTACATGCGACTAGTATTCCGCCGTGTATTCCTACTTGCCGATCCTTCCTGAAAACATCATAAGAGTCAGAAAAAACCTCGGCACTGCTTATTTCCTCTGAGAGCCATGTCTCTACACCTTGCACTATATCTGGGTCGTATTCATCTATCAGTACTTTTGTGTCAGCCGTCTTATTTCTGATGCTTTGAAAGTTGACCATCATAATTCGCAATGAATCCCTACTGTTCTTA
Organism: Strongylocentrotus droebachiensis; assembly: GCA_035222895.1. Taxonomy (NCBI): domain Eukaryota; kingdom Metazoa; phylum Echinodermata; class Echinoidea; order Camarodonta; family Strongylocentrotidae; genus Strongylocentrotus; species Strongylocentrotus droebachiensis. Next base: position 140,226 of record JAVYIG010000730.1, on the reverse strand, counting down.
CATTTCTTTGTATTTTTCTTTGATGTCTTTTTAGGATTCTGATTTTGAGAAGGAACTTGGAAATCAGAAGTGTAACTGGTGTTTCCCCCATCATTGTCATTCAGAGCAGAAAATCGATTACTAGTAGTACTATCCATGGAAGTATTAAACAGAGTATCTGAAAAGTTCATAAAGTCACACATAGGGCACACCCAGGTACAGTTTTTCCCTTCCAAATTGGAGTACTCCGCATCATTCACCCCTCCACAAGAAGCATGGACCCACTTTAAACATCTGTCACATTCCACTCCTTTCTGATGCCTTGTGACTAGCTCCTCACACATGCCGCAAGGTTCAGGTTTACATGCGGGGCAGTACCATTTCAGTTTATGTTTCACCACATTATTATACTCTTTCGAACTAATGTTTGCACATGTTGCGTGATAAGTATCCTCACAATCCGAGCACTTCACTTGTCTACGATTTTTCCTCACAAGAGTCTTACAAACTTCACACTTAGATAGGCTTAAATCCGCTCTACGAGGGCCTGGGTTCAGGCTCACGTCACCAGACAGTAGTAGGATGAGACAAAATCCAATGTATTTGTTTGGTCTTAATTCAATATTGAGGAAAGTTGGACGAGACAAGATCCTAGAGACCTTGAAATAAATTGCAGAATTTGACGTACAGTCTTCTCTCTGAATCGAGTATGAAAACCCATTGGAGGATAATTGTACGATTATCATAAAAAGGGTAAACCCTTTGGCAATATCCATATTAATAATTTCATGAGAAGCTAATACAATGTTAAATATCTATTTTATAGCAATAAATGCCGTTAGATCTGGTTATTAGATATGTAATATATCCATTTTCCTCTGATATTCCCATACTCACAAATTCTGTATTTATTCATAGTCTTCCGAAATTTCGTAGACCTTTTTAAACAATATTACACATGTCTATCTATTTTTTTCGATGGGCGGCAGAGAGGGTTCCTGATAAGAGGCAATCCTTAGATACCAAAAGGACCAAAATAAAGGACTTTTCACCAGGTACACCAACAACGATGAGCGATAACACTGATCATATCAACCTGGGGGTGTTCGGCTTAGCAAAAGCTGGGAAGTCATCTTTCACTAATTCACTCATCTTTTCTCTTAGAGGTAACAGTATTAGTATTAGTTAGGTCGAGGGTTCGCTTCTTTTTTTTCTTACAGAAAGACATTTTCAAACCCTTTCGTTTTGAGGGAAGTTATAAATTAGTATTATCTTTCAAATACTGTTGAAATTTAACATTTGCATATGTTTTGGCCTGCAAATGGGACATAGTGCTTTTAACCTCAAAACGAATGGGCTTGAAACTGTCTTTAATTGGGAAAATAACGACCATTAGTTGTCAAATCGACTCTAGTAATTGCAATCACTAAATTAATAGTCTAATAGTCAGATATTTTTACCGAATGGGTGTTTGCTGCGAGAAGATTCAATCAGTAAAATGTTGGCCTTTTCAAGAACTGGGTTATTGATGTAGTATAAATGCGACTGCACCCTTTATAGCTCATTCCAACTATGTTATTACCAAATAAAAAGAAAAAGTCAGTCAGTCACTCAATAGTGTCTGACAGTGAAGTCTAGAAAGTAAACGGGTTTCCTTGCATACTTTGAATATTGGGACGTTGCTAACGTTTAAATTTCAAAGATAGGACATACGTGACATATTCATAATTTCCTGCAAAGTTCTACATAATTTGATGTTGGCTGCAAATGGGACATGGTAACTTAAAAGCTCCATTGTAATACATAACGAGTGTCCATATATTTGATTTAAAAGACGAATATGAATATGAATATGAATATGAACATGATTGATAACATGAGTCTTGTGATATTCAAATCAATTTGCTAACCTATGATCATGATACTGTATTTCATTTTGGTTGATGAACCTAGGATGTTACCCGGGTGAAGCGGTCAACGGGGCCACAATACATATTGAGAGAGATATTACTGGACAGAGAGAGGTGATAGAACTGACCGATCACATTCATTTGTTGAATTACAAAGGAATGGTGATGTGCGACACGACCAAACGAGAGGAGATTCTCTCCCAAATCAGTGAGACAATCTTCTTTACTTTTTGTATCTGATATATTTTTGTATTGCTATCAAAGACTGATATGATGGGGGTAACGAAATGTCGCGTATATTTGAAGAATTCTGAGGGATGTGATATCTTATCAATGATTTCTTAAAATCGTTCAAATATGTATATAACTAGACTATGATTTGGTGAAATTAGAGACTGTATCGACAAAACATTCAGGAAATACTTCGATATGAACATTCAATGTCGGATTGGAATGTGATGATGCACCTGAAATGAAATATCAATCACCGTTGAAAAAAAATAGACAAACAGACAAAAAATCAATAGCGGGAAATTACAGAAATATCATTGAAAGTTTAAAAGGCCTTATTCATTTTCATATGAATTCATCCAATTTTGTTCACATTTATGATTCTGACGTTTGTCCTATTATGATACGCCTATGAATGATTTTGTTTTCCTTCTTGACATGAAGAAGCAAGAAAAGTGTTTTAATACAAGAAAAAAAAGAAATATCATTCAGAAAAAAGTTTACGATTCTTCCTAATTTTGCATATAAACTACTTTTTATTACACTGTAATAATAGGCCCAATTGTAGGCCTATATAAACTTTTCACAGTTGCTCTTATCTTTTAATGGGGAAGCCCTGCCGTATATAAGTGATTTTCTTTCTTTTGGGGTCTGTTTAGAATGGACTCACAGTAACGCATGCTTCATTTTTTTTTCCTTCATCTTTCAATTTGTATTCTTAAAAAAACTTTTTCACAGAGGGACAACCGATAAAAAGTACTCCAAACGTCCCGGTTGACTGCGCAATCTTCATCTGTGACTATAGGTGAGGACCGTTTCTCTCTCTCTCTCTGTCTCCATGTCTCTCTCTCTCTCTCTCTCTCTGTGTCTCTCTCTCTCTGTGTCTTTCTCTCTCTGTCTCTCTTTCTCTCGCTCTCTCTTTCCCTCTCTCTCTCTCTCTATATATATATATATCTCTCTCTCTCTCCGTCTTTCTTCACTGCCCGTAATGATCGCGGCTAAACGACCGATCGGGTGTACCCATAGCCAAGCGGTTACTGTCATAATGTCCAAACTAAAGTATTCACCATTATGGAGAAGGATCTACAGTATTTAAAATAACTGATATGTTGGCAAATTTGGGATCCATAGTAGGTGCTGGTATTTTTACCACACTACAACACCGGTCATTGAAACAAGAAGACATGCACTGAGCCCTGAATCAGCCCTACAAGAATCTGTGGAAGAATTCGACTATAACAAAGAAGGGAAATATATCTTAAACACTTTCTTTTCTATTATTAGTCAGGTCAATATACGGTAAAAAACACCCCTACCCCAACAAAATTGCAACAAAAGGTTTTTTAACGGTTTCTAATAGTATTCGACATCAGGAATAACATACTACTAGTATATCCAAAGCGAAGAGTCGGAAAGCTGTTATTTTCAAGATGGCGTCCAAGATGGCCGCCGATACCTAAAAATGGCCATAAATCACTTATTATCCATCCTACAGACATAATTTTGGTGTCTATCCCATAGTTTTGGGGGTCAGAGAATCCATTGAAATAAGTAAGAATGGTTTATGATGGTCACGGAAACCCCAAAATCCAAGATGGCGTCCAAAATGGCCGCCATAACATAAAAATAGCCATAAGTCACTTATTATCCATCCGAGACACATAATTGGGGTGTCTATGATATGGTTTTCAGGGTCATAGAATCCATTAGGACAGGTTAGAACGTTAAGCAGTGGTTCAGGAAACCACGAAATCCAATATGGCGTCCAAAGGGCCACAAAACCACTAAGATTTCTCAATAGAGGGCGCAATTTATAAACAGGAAATGAACTTATAATGTTTCTCTCTCACCCTTATGGTGTCACCGACCCCCCCCCCCCCCCACCCAGAAAAAAAGGGTCAATTCAACTATTGACAGGTCATTGTCAACACTGAGGGAGTGGCCAAAGGGGGGGGGGGGGGGAGGGGGTGACAAAACAAAGTAACAACTTAATAATGATATCTATACACTCATTCATAATACCTACCATACAATAAACAATGTTTAAAACCTCGTGTTGTTCATGCCATCTTATTTTGATGAGGAATGTACTTTAGTAAGGAAAATCATCTTCTGCTTCACTATCAAGTGCCTCGTTTAATGGATTGTGGCATACATCAAGTTGGCAAGGTCCACACACACACTGTTATGGCCCGGTCCCACTGGCCGATGGACACAGAACGTATGCATAAAGGACACAGCGGACGAGAAAAATTTCGGGAGTGGCTCCATCCGTTTTCATCCGCTCCAGAAATGGAAAAAAATTGCGAAAACAGAACGGAAAATAACGGACGTGGGTAGTATGTAGCGGGGATGTTAAACGGATGTTCATCGGAAGCCTAGCGGATGAAAGCGGATGGAAGTGGATGACAGCTTTGATTACTTTATATACGAGATGCATACGCTTACTTTCTTTCTATTTCCGTGCTACTAACGATGTATAGACGTTCCATGTACCTTATGTTTCCTCCCTCTTTCCGTTTTCAGCTGCAGCGGATGTGAGTTGCGAGGATGCCCAAAGGATGCAGAGAGGATACAGCGGACGTTTAACGGATGATAACGGACATAGAACGTTTGTTGCTCGTATTTGTCGCGGATTTACATCGTACACGGCGGAAGTTCATCCGTTCTAAAAGTTTTGTGCAGCTCAAAACTTTTTGCGCGGATGAATTCACAGTGGACGGATGCTCGATGGATAGAGCGTTTGAAACACGTATGCATTGAGTACACAACGGATGCATAGCGTTTTCCAACGGATGGCAAGATTTTTTTTACGTTTTACATCCTCTTTGCATCCGTAAGTGCAGTGGGACCGGGCCTTTACATGGTAGTCCGTAACATCTGCAGGTATAGCGAGGTGTGCTACAAGCAGTACAGAAGTCGCAATAAATCAACTTAAGAAGATTACTAGGTGCAGCCTCCGTATTCAGCATCATTGTCCTCTAATTTCCAGCCCCTGTCTGTGACGTCCATGTCTTACGATTTACTCTCCATCCATGCCATGACTTGGTAGTATGTTCTGAGGGAGTGGAATTCGGTGGTGGTTGGGGTAGGAGGGAGGCGCATTGGCAATTTTCTTGACAAACAAGTTGTATCGTTATGATGCAACTGAGTCATTACAGCAGCAACCAAACATGAAAGACATTGCTTTGATACCAAGTTACTTGGAAGAAGGAAAATACTAGCACTGGATTATTAAAGGGATCGTTTAACAATGTTAAATCTGAGATACACGGCCCTACGTGTTATCAGTGTCTATGATATGGTGTAATATTGAAGCCCTAACAAAATTGCGCTTCAAAATAATCAAGAAGTGCCTCAAAAAAGTAAAAATCTTTGAGTGACCGGTTTTACCATACTCATTTTCCCCAATAGACTGTAGTGTTATGAAAACCGTCAGGCGAACGGTTTTCAAAATTTGTAATTCCAATCATAAATATCTTGATAATCAGACAGGCGATCGGCTTGTAAAAGTCATGGGTTTCCTGACTGACCTAAAGGTTTATAATTATCATTGCATCATGAGCTAAATCCAGAATTTTGTTTCAGAATCTGAGACAAAGTTACCGGATCCCTTTAAGTGGGGCTGCATTTCACAAGCTTCTGGAAGACTGCTCTCTTTCCGATTCCGAATATCCTGGAAGTCGAATCACAACCAGTGTAGGCATGTCGAAAAAGTTGTTGTGAGCATGGATCTTTACCCAGGTCCACTTTCAACTGCTTAACATTATACACCTTCGGAGCCTTGGCTGCAGTGTAAGAGTAGAAGTAAAGTTCCCTGCTATCTACATCCGCGTAATGCAAGAGTAACAACAATAGGTCAGTGCCTTCTCAAATCAGAGTAGTCGACTGACGACGAGAAGAATTCACTGCAGCTTAGCGATATGTACATCTGCATCCCCGGATACATTGATGACGGTGCAATTACTCTTCCTCAGTTCCTAAAGGCCCGGTCACACAGAGGGGACGCATGGGGGAACGCACGGCCAGCGCATTGGAAATTTGCAATTTTGGCCAGTGCATTGTCGTGCGCCAAACTTTTGTCGAAGCTACAGCGAGCTGACACCAATTGCATAGCGTGTTGCTAGCGCGCTGGACGAATGGTCCACGCATGCACCGCGTTCTCAACAGAGGTGGTCACACATAGACGACGCACGGCCCGCGCATTGGAAATCGGAAAAGGCCGTGTGCCTAACTTTTGTCATGATTTTGGAAAAGTAAGCGAGCTGACATAAAATGCACAGCGTGTAGCTAGCGCGCTGTGCGTATACAGGGCGTGTGCTTCGCGTATGTCTGGCGCTGGTCTAGCGCGCTCCACGCATGTCTGGCGTGCCTTTGGCGTGTACATTCATGCGTCGAGCTCCGCGCACACTTTTGAGCATGCTCAACAAATCCCGACGCATACAGCGAATGACGACGAATGCATAGCGTGGGTCCAGCGCGCTCGACGAACGAGTAACGAATGATGACGCTAGCCTAGCGAACGACAACGCACTGGCCCAAATTGCAAATTTCCAATGCGCTGGCCGTGCGTTCCCCATGCGTCCCCTCTGTGTGACCGGGCCTTAACTAATGAGATTCATGAGTCGATCCCTGCTTATTGCAGTCTCTTGATAAAAAAGTCATCCTTCTTGCCTGAGAATACTGTGTCTGCATGAAATCTGACAACTGGATGGACATTCTGCCTACGTACGTCGCTGGTGTTTTATCATTAATTGACGGCCCTCCACCATAGCCGTAAAAAACTACATTTGCAGAACCATATAGTGGGGGGGTTGTGGAATCAGGATATGATCGTGCTATTCTGCCAAAGCTGTCTCCTGTTTTCCATGGTATCCGATGCACCAAGGAACCTCCATCAAGGACATACTGGTCTGTGTTCTTTCACGGCTTCACCCGACACTTACCTTGCATGATCGGTTATAACATGAGCTAGCTGAGGCTTCTCAGCCTTCCGAAAGACACTCCTAGCCTCGAAAAGTGCAGGTAGGAACAGACTGACCTCAAAGCTCATCACCTCTGCTACTTCAAGTTCCCTTGTTTTGTAAACTACCAGGAACTGTTGAAACAGCACTGAAGCAAAGTAGCATTTATGGTTTGTTCAGGTACAATTTGTACTATTTGTATCGCTCCCAGAGTCGTAGCTTTGTCTTTCCTTTTGAACGAGACTATTAAACAGCATATTGGAAGGCCGCTGAGCTATAATCATCGATGTACCCCAGAATAGCCCACTGAAAGGAATTGACTTGCAATTAGGTTGCTTCCAGACCTTCATGATATTGCTGGAAGCACTCAGTTCCCTGATGAAAGGAACCGGACTTCGCACAATCCTTAGAACAGATAGCAAGGAACTATACATCCACTCTTACAATGCATCCAAGGCTCCGAGGATGTAGAACTGTAAGCAGTTGAAAGTGGACCTTGGTTTTGGATCTGTGCTCACAACTACTTTTTCTGGATGCCTACACCGACTGCGATTTGACTTCCCGGATATTCGGAATAGGAAAGAAAGCAATCTTCCAGAAGCTTGTGAAATGCAACCTCACTTTGAAATCCTGTGCTAGTACTTTCCTTCTACCAAGACAGCCAAAGTAACTAACTTAGAGGAACTTGGTATCAAAGCAATGTCTGTCATGTTTGGTGGCCGCTGTAATGACTCAGTTGCATCATTACGATACAACTTGTTCGTCAAGAAAATTGCCAATGCAACTCCCTCCTACGTCAGCCTCACCAAATGCACTCCCTCGGACCATACTACCAAGCCCGGGTGGGGGGGGGGATTAGATTAGAAACCCCTACCTGTTTCTAGGGGTCATTTTTCTCGAAGTAAAGCCCACTTTTCACAATTTTCACAATGCACCCGAAAATGTTGGATATTTTGAAAACACGAACCCAACGGAGGCTGCACCTAGTAATCTTCTTAAGTTGATTTATTGCGACTTCTGTTCTGCTTGTACCACACCTCGGTATACCTGCAGATGTTACAGACTACCATGTAACAGTGCGTGTGTGGACCTTGCCAACTTGATGCACGCCACAATCCATTTAACGAGGCACTTGATAGTGAAGCAGAAGATGATTTTCCTTACTAAAGTACATTCCTCATCAAAATAAGATGGCATGAACAACACGAGGTTTTAAACATTTGTTAATGTATGGTAGGTATTATGAATGTGTGTCTAGATATTATTATTAAGTCGTTACTTTGTTTTGTCGCTCCCCCCCCCCCCCCCCTCGGCCACTCCCTCAGTGTTGACTATGACCTGTCAATAGTTGAATTGACCCTTTTTCTGGGTGGGGGGGGGGGGGGGGGGGTCGGTGACACCATAAGGGTGAGAGAGAAACATTATAAGTCCATTTCCTGTTTATAAATTGCGCCCTCTATTGAGATTTTTTAGTGGTTTTGTGGCCCTATGGACGCCATATTGGATTTCACGGGTTCCTGAACCACTGCTTAATGTTCTAATTTATCCTAATGGATTCTATTATCCCGAAAACCATATCATAGACACCCCAATTATGTGTCTCGGATGGATAATAAGTGACTTATGGCTTTTTTATGTTATGGCGGCCATTTTGGACGCCATCTTGGAATTTAGGGTTTTCTAGACAATCACAAACCATTCTTACTTGTCTCAATGGATTCTCTGACCCCTAAAACCATGGGATAGATACCAAAATTATGTCTGTAGGATGGATAATAAGTGATTTATGGCCATTTTTAGGTATCGGCGGTCATCTTGGACGCCATCTTGAAAATAACAGCTTTCCGAACCTTCGATTTTGGTATACTTTTAGTATGTTATTCCTGATGTCAAATACTACTATAAACCGTTGAAAAACCTTTTGTTGCAATTTGTTGGGGTCAAACCATATCTTGACCTGACTATATAGACAAGACATAAACAGACGATTGTATATTATGCCAGAAAAAAAGGATTTGAATGTGACGTCAAAATTTCATTATCAAATATTTCTTTCATTCCAGGAATCGTGCGGGACAGTATGAAGAATTTATGAAGTTGTTGTCCAATGACGTGTGCAGCTATTTCGGTATGATTCCACACTTTACTGTGACATTTCTTCTACTATAAAGAGTCGCTCATTGATATATGAGATCATCATTTGATAACAATTAAAACGATAAGTTTTCACTCAAAAAACTAAGTTTATAAATCCATTCTTACAACAAGTCTGAAGTAAGTGTCTTATGCAGGAACTAATGCGATATCACACCGCCAAAGCGACCGATTCTATGTAGGCCTAACTGAGTATTAATTTTATTAGTTGTTGGTTATTGAGTGGATGTTAGCCTGATTTCGGTAATAGTGGGGGAAGTAGTGGTAGTATGAGTATCACAATTAGTAGTAATAGTAGTAGTAGTTGTAGTAGTAGAAGTAGTATTAATGGTAGTACCAGTAGTAAAAGTAGTAGTAGTGGTAGTAGTAGTGGTATACACAGTTAGAACGGTGTTTAAAATATCACTGTTTAAAATAATGTTGTTTAAAAACGTAAACAACGTTGTTCAAAATCGAAAAATCAGTGCTCGATTGGCTTAAACAACTATGTATTGAAAAACAAAAAGATTTCACGTGATAGATTTAACCAATCATGACTTCGCGTTGACATTTTCTCGATACGCGATTGAAATTTGGGCGCACACATGCGATATGCACAAAGTACGTACATATGCATAGCGCATGCAGCATGCAATGCTAGTGCTAGTGCAGTGCAGTGCAGATGAAAATGGCGGAACAAGGGCAAGGCGACGACTTGGTTCTTTTCGGCTTCGCCGATGGGGTTTAGGTGAAGTTATAGAGACAAATAATAATATTGTCTGTCACTGTTAAATGAATATGATGAACAAATGTTGAAGTTAATTGGCAACAAGATCTACATGTTACAGTGTAATCTTTGTGATTATTGCAGGAGTGGTTACGGTAGGTCATTTCACAAATTTAAACAAATGAGGTAATAACCATTAAACAGCTTTGTTTAAAATTTAAGCAACTCCTTTTAAACAACCCAGTTGTGCAGTAATATTGAATAAACAACAGTTGCTTAGTAATTTAAACAATATTGTTTAACATTTACACAACTTGCTCTAAACAACCGAGTTGTGCAATTTTATTACTAAACAACTGTTGTTTAAAAGTTTTTCTAATTTTTAAACAACTAAGTGTTCAAAACGTAAACAACCTTAAGTTGTTTAATTTTAAAACAACAGTTGAGCGATTCACCGGTTAACTTGTGGTTGTTTAAAATTTTAAACAACTTGTTTTTTTTTTTTCTAACAGTGAGAATTAGCAGTGGTGTTGATAATGGTAGTAGAAGAGGTAATAGTAGTAGTAGTAGTAGTAGTAGTAGTAGTAGTAGTAGAAGTAGCAGTAGTAGTGGTAGTAGATGTCATAGTACTAGTTTGATTAAGGAATAACATTTGGATCGGTTCTTCTCTCCAAGAAAAAAGGCAGAAGTGTATTTTATCAAGTCGGTTTAGCCCTGCTCACCTGCGTTGTTCTTTTAGTTTTATTAAAATGTAACCAATATTTTCATTTGACCTGTCGAAGACTGCATCCTCTTTCTTTTCAATTCCTGTTCCCTTCATAATTTTAGTCCAAATCAACATCATGAAATTTTGATTGAGCAATATCGTACACACAAGAATGCGACGACCTCGTGACCTTGCTGTTATAAGAACAACTAAAAAAGGGGGGTAGGGGGGGGGTCTGAGGTATTTTCTTTTCCATTTTTTTGTGTGGATGTTTTTCTTTCCCGATGAAGAATCGGAAAGAAAACAAAACTCGAAATCCCTCTATAATTCATGGGCAGAGGAAAGGGGATAAATAATTATTTACTTAAACAGATGGGAGTGGATAATGGTGGCTTGGGAAGGTGTTATAGATAATTTAAGTTTTGTTTTATTGAAGTGAGGGTGCAGTAGTTCATTAAGAGATATATCATGCAAGCCTGGAGATACAATTGGCTCATGCATGATTGGTTTGATGAAGATTTCAAAGCTGAATGAGTTATTAAAGGGAAAATTCACCCTGATATTAAATTGATTTTAATTAAAGCAGAAAATGAAAGAAATAGATTAGTAAAAGTTTGAGCAAAATCAAATAGAAAAGTTATGACTTGTTAGAGTTATCTTCAGTGAAATACAAATTGGCATCTCTGTTCTGAAACGTATCATGCAATTTAATATCGGGGTAGACTTTCCCTTTAAATAGACTTCCTCGATAGTTTAGATTATGCATCATATCCTTTTACATTTGTTTGAATTTTCTTTCTTGCAGGTAGAGGAATCATGGTGGGGATACCAAATAAAGGTGACCTGCATGACGATAATGCTACAATTAAAGCAAAGATGAGCGATACCATTGGAATACCAGAAAATCATGTTTGGATCTTCAGAAACTACACACTGGAGAGCCATGAGGAAGATGTGGACAGAAGTACAGAACTACTTGATTTCATTTTGCATTGTCTGACAGTTGCAAAGGAAAACAAACAGTTTCGAGATATCCAGAAAGAAAACCAGTCTAACCCAAATATCCAGAAAGAAAACCAGCAGATTCCAAATATCCAGATAGAAAACTGGTGCTGCAATATTATTTAAAATATGAGGAATTGTTTTTGTATTAAGGTTAAAGACACATAACAGTGAGTCCTCTCGATAAATAAAATTGATTTCTTCTCGGATCAATCTAAAAGTCATAGAGATTGTTCAATAAAGTTTTGAGAAGATATATTTTAGCTATGAAGAATAAATAACATTGTCATAATAATTTTATGAAAATAGGTAAGACAGATTGATTCCAACATTATGGGCAACACGGATTGAATAGGGACTTTGAAAGATTCATTTATGTCTGCAATTGAGGTTGTGAATTGTCATGTGAATATGATTTATATCAGACTTGCAATGTCTTTTAAACCTTTTCAGTAACAACAAATCCAAATCAGCTCTGAGTCGGTGGTCAGACAGTCGGGCGACTAAAGCAATACCTATACGACACGTAATTGATTGACACCCCACCTACACCCCCCCCCCCCCTTCGTATTCGAAGGCTTGTAGTCGAAACATACTTTTATTACTTATATCATATGGAAACTCATTCGGGAAGGATTTTCACTTTGGATATGAATATCTTATAACTTTTTTTCACACAAGTATTCAGCCTCAGGAGGGACGCCAATGGGATTAATACGATAAACATTGACTTTGCTTTGAACACAAAATCGGATTTTTAGTAATTTAGCACATGATAGAAAACAACCAGAGTAATATTTATTAAAATTGGTTTGCAAACGTGCTCATACATTTCATCAAAAGCAATTTATTACCAGAAAAACAAAAATACATTTCTTGTAAATAGCTGACCGTTAAAATATCATATTGCTGTATCTTGTCAATCAAAAATCACATTCAACTAAGATTGTGCAATAATTTTTCCATAGTATTTGAAGAAAGAAATTAAGTTTGCGGTGCAGCTGTGATCTTGTGTTCTATCACAAGGAATCGGTAAGATTTATCGTTCACTCGTGGAATTTATGGAGACTGAACCAGGAATATAAGCACTTTTTAGTCTTCGAATGTCATTTACTGCTGTATATTATGCCTCAATAAGTCATCCTTTATAAATTTGCTGGAGTATGTAACCGACTCTGTGCATATACTTACTTCGTACGACTGTGTTTTAATATATCCCACATACGCATTACAAAACATTATAAAATGTTCTGCACTTCAATATTGAACATTTTATGTGAATCATTTGTTTTACATTTTAACTGTGATAATACCGATATATTTCCATTGTATATACCATATTAATGACTTACGTCTTGACATTGTTGAACTGCTACATCATGATTTAACTTCAAAATGCTATATGCGGACGAGGACAATTTGTGTTTGAGAACTATAATTATCATTCATTAAAACTAGATTATCACTATAAAAAGTAATCATTATACAGTTTGAAGTGATGAAACTGTATTTTTCACACCTACACACACACATTTCCTCTACCATCTTTCTCCTCAGTTTTTCTTATTTCCCTTTTCTATTTTCTGTTTTCCTATAGTTGAGTGTGTAATGTTTTATGTAATGTATGTTTGATATAATTATGTTTTATTGTAAATGTATTGGGTGTCCGTATTATCTAGCCTTGGAATTTAGGGGCATCTAGACAAATTTGTTTGTATTCTTATTTGTATTCAGGGCTTTGTATATTTTATTTTGAATGGTTGAACAAAGTGAACTGAACTAAACTGAACCTGTACCTGTTTTCTGTACCTCTCTCTTATAACATAGATTTAAACAGAAAATGCACGAGAACAAAATATCCTTTCAAGTTTATTGGTTAAATATAAATAACTTTATTCAAGAATATTCAGCGCTCTAGAGCCATTATCAACTTGTAGTTTAGTTTTGTGTGGTAGCCAATTCTGAAGTACATGAATATGAAAATCAATATTCGAAAGTTCCTTACATGGAAAACTCTTTGCTCGTGATTTCCTAACAGGGGGAATCGGAATTGACATAAATAACAATGCAAATTTACATATGTTTTTAATATGCTGGTGAAATGTAAGATTTTCGTAAGTTATAGCACCAAGGTCTTGTGTGTATTGACAACCCTTCAGTGAAACATCTCTGGTAACCGAGTCAGGGAAAGAATCAGTGCTTCTGAATTTTAAAGTAATGTGAATCATTTTAGATTTGTGTTCATTTTAAGCAAAGTCTATTGTTAAAAGACCAGAACCTAGATTCTAGTAATTTTTGAATATTTTACCTTTGACCAAGGTTGGCTGGAAAATACCGCCTATCAAATCTTGATCAAGGCGGGAAATATCAGGAAATAATGGAAAATCTCAAATAAACTAAAATAAAAAATATTTCTTACACTCCCCTTTCCACCCACTCATCCCACCCTTCTACGCCAATACACACCAACCACCCCCACACATTCATACTTAGGCCACACATATCCACCCACAACCCACTCACACTCAATCAGACTCGCGTACAATGATTTTCTAACGCACATCAACCCCTTTTCCGTAATCCATCTTGTCTGTTTGTTTGATTTTATTTCTCCATATAAGGATGACCAAACCTATAATCAGTATAACAGCAACATAATTAAAGAAATGTTGTTTTTCTAAGGCATACAATAAAACGCATTAAGTGTACATGTGTTTTTTACGCGAGTGGAGTCTTTTGTGTAACGTGTTATTTATGTGTTTTATTTGTGTAAGTGCATGTGCAAGTGCGTCTGCGCGTGCTTGTGTTAGGGTTGCTTCTTAAATTATTGCATAAAGGCTCACTTCATGGCAGCCTTGAAAGAATATATCATAGTGCATGATTTTACAGTAGTTGGAAAACTATTCCATAGATCAGACCATGGTGTCGGATAGATTCGTACGCAATTAACAATTTTTTTTTTTTTTTGGGGGGGGGGGGGGTCATCAAATAAAAGTATATAAGATAAGAATTGTTTTTTGTGTATAAGGTACATGTTGTGGAATGCCGGGGGTAGTAGTTAATTGGAGTATTTAAAAATAAAGATTGCAACTCGAAAGTATTGATATAAAATACTGCCAATGTTTTCAGCTTCTAGTCTTGCAATAAATGATGACCCGGTACAAATGCGTAGAGCCCCTTTTTGCAATAAATGACTTGGGATTTAGCTTTGTATTAAATTTTTGCACAACTTGCCCTAACAATATTACAAGAAGGAATATATGGAAGTAGCATTGTATATAGAATTTTTTTTATCTGTTGAGAAACAAAGTTTCATTCTACAAAAAATTTGGTATATATGTTTTAATATAATTCAAATGGTCATTCCATGTCAGTCATTCATCAATAATCACTCCAAGAAACCTAGACCTACGCTTATGTTTCAAGGGCAAGTTATAGATTAATCAGTTAATCGTTATATCTGCAACTCGGTATGCAATCGGATGATTGAATCAAGTGCATAAAACGAGTTTTGTTTATATTAAAATATACATTATTGCTCTTAAACCATGTGGACACGTTTGGTACCTCGAAATTTAAGGTATTCATTAGTGTTTCAATGTCATCGTTTGAGGAAAATATTTTGTTGTCATCAGCCAACAGAATAATTGACAAAACAGATGATGCGCTTAGTATATCGTTTTCCATATAAAAGAAAGAAGTGGTCCCACATCAGAGCCTTGAGGGACATCAAACCTGATCGGTAAAAGACTAGAGTCGGTACCATCAAATGAAGCATATTGTTGTCTGTTCAACAAAGTCTTTAAACCGAGTTTTTTCCTCGAATTCCATATTAACAAAATTTTCGAATCAATAAAGCGTGGTTTAGCGTATCAAACGCGTTCCTTACTTACCGGATACTTGTTGAGATTCCGGTCCTAAGGGCTTGGACTTAGCCTTGGTCATGTTGTTAGTCCGCAAGATCCGCAGGGCCGTAGCCAGAGTTTGGTGTTTGGAGGGCACATACATGTAAGTGATGGACGTCCTGGGGAGGGGTCTAAAAAAGTTCAACCGATCTTGGAATTATTTTTTTTTGGGGGGGGGGGCAGATGTCCCCCCCCCCCCCCCCCCCCCGTGGCTACGGGCCTGAAGATCCGAGCCCGCTGCCTGAGGTTCTGAATGTTTCTCGGCCTGCAGAACTAGCTGATATAGGTCTAGGCCTCCCTCGACTACGGGGTTGCTCATTTCCTACCGACTCCTTCGCCTTGACAGGGTTCCCGTCTTCCTCTTTTTATTTTCGAAATGCCGGTCGCTGATCCCAATTTACAGCACTAAACTAGCTCTTAGTCCTAGTCTACCGTACAAAAGAAATCAATGCAGCTCCAAAATAAAATCACTGCAGTGCCGATGCCGTGACGAGGAGTTCATAACAAATTTGACGTTATAGCGAATACCAACATTTAGACAAGGTATTCAAGGAAAATAACGGGATATCCACTGCCGATGCAAAACAAAGTCAACGTCAGTTAATTCCAGAATCCAGGGATATAATATTCTTGATTGTCCAAATCAACAGGTCTTGCCTCTACCAAAAGCCACGAGAGAATGACACGTACGCGCTCTCACAATCGCGTGTTATGCGTTTCGTGTGCAAAAGAGAGAGCATTCGGAAACGCCAATTTCTTGACAACAATGTAAACAAGATATGATGACATGCACATGAAAAAATCTTGAAAGATAAAAAATGAGCTAGTATAAAAAGTGTATAATAAACGAGAAATGTATTTTGATTATCAATTTAAGTTCCAAAAGTGCTAATTTGAATACTACAAATGAATAAGAATGCTAAAAGTACACCGCCGCAATGATTGCGCCGGTGTACTTTTAGCATTCTTATGTCAGAAAATAAAATAACCAAATAATGAAAGAAGCACATTGTTCATTAATTTGATTGTAAAGAAAACTTCATAGATTTGAAAATTAGTAAAAGGAATATAAACCCGATATATAGCTGACAGCACTAAAAACCCTCGAATTTGAACGCAAGACAAATTAATTTTAATGACAAACTCGCACATTTGGCCGGGAGATCCTTCTAAAAATCGAGCTAACTAGGAGGGAAAATAAATAATATTGATGAGGTTCCTTTCACTTCACCACGCTGTTGGATAAAAGTAGAGAGTGAACACGAAAGAAACTTCAATTTTAAAAGAGAAAAAATGAACTTTGTCGATCACAAGTGTGTGATTTTAGAAGGAGAAAACAAACGTCTATCTGGTCAGGGTGTGTTTGTGTTATTAATCCTAGCTTTTTGACAAACGAAATATGGAAGAAAGTAGGCTTTTAAAGCAACTGTGTCAAGATTAAGACACAGGTGTTATTTCTTTTCAGAGGAACATTATGTTAGGGGCCTGTAAATCCTATACAAAAAGCAATAGCTTTTTTGGAAATCTCGGACAAAATTCATAACAGTCTGAAAACTATTCAGTTTATCTAGTTTATACTGTTTAACATGATGAAAAAAGGGAGATGATCAATATAAGAGAAAGAGAAAGATAACTGACACTGAGCGAATTACTATTTACAGTAAAAACTTTAATTATTGATAGGAATTAAATCATGTTTTAGAGATTAGGATATTCATTGGTATGGTTTGAATAATTACCAAGCAAAAGACTAGCCTTATATCAGGTACCGTATAGGCTACTTAAGATGGCCCGTGATATTTGGCAGTTTTTACCTTTGATTTATTTACAACATGCTTTAATTTTGTATAAGTGGCCTTTAAATTGCATGCTCTTTCAAATTTGACACGTAGTTTTTCATTATCACACACACAATTGTGTAGCGCCCCCCCCCCCTCATAAACAAAACTCAACTATACCTTTAACAACTTCGTATTATTCAAAATAACGAAAATCAGGTTGTATAATTTTTTGCTATTTTGAACACCATCATGGATTTCAGTCTCCCTGACCATCATAATAAATATACACAGTCTGAATGGATTGACGACCCGAAATGTCTAGGTATTGACACACAAAACTGACAGCTCATGAATATTTCCTATAAATTTCAGGTTCCAGCAGCCATCCTGAATTGCAAAATGGCTGCAATCTTAGGTACGGTATCGAGTATATTGAAGGCTGCTCTCTTCCTTTACAAATATTCAACTGACCATACCAATGAATATCCTAATCTCTAAAAACATAATTTAAGTCTTAATAATACAGCTTTACTGTAAAAATTCGTTCACTCAGGTCATTTATTGGCCGCCATCTTTGATTTCCAGCAATTACGGTGTTCAAAATACATTTTATTCATTTTAAAAGCACTTATAGAACCCCGTAACTTAGGTGTATACACCAAAATATCTGGGATGGGTATATCACAATTTGTGGCCAAATTTCAGATTCGAAAATGGCGGCCATCTTTGGTATTTTGGATGACCCCATTCTGAATGTGAAAAGCAGTACCATAATATTAAAAATGATCCTCAAATAAGACTGAGTGACAATTTTACGAGAACCATCGGTGCTGCAAAACTGAATAACCTGGGCCGGAATACCCCCCGGCTGAATAATGACGTTTGGAACAAAATTCATCAGCTGGGCATATCTAGGAAACGTTAAACACATCGAGGAACTAAAGGATGTGGGCGACTAAGGCGAGACAGGCAAGCCTTACCGATTCCAGTTATCATCAAACAAAGAAAAAAGACAACATAACAAACACGAACCCTCTGCAGGCAAAATCTTTTACCTGTGAAATTGGTCCTTTCATCAGTTGAGAAAGTGGCCAATTACTCCCCTCAGTATATGTTGTCAACCCGCAATCCCTCAACAACAAATTGGACGAATTCTACGCAGTATCTCATGAACTCCAGCCAGACATCATCTCTGTCAGTGAAACCTGGTTCCAAGGTTCAGATCCTGTACACACCTACCATATTCCAGAGTACCAAGTCTTCTCCAAGGGACGGGAAGGCAGACGTGGGGGAGGGGTTGCGACATACGTAAAATACGCCATGAACCCAAAGTCTTTTGAGATCCCAATACCACGCGACCTTGAAGTTGTTTGGGTGCAGATTCGACCAAAGCGACTGCCGCGAACAGTGTCCTCTATATTCGTAGCAACTGTATACTCACCGCCAAACATGAACAATGACACTACTCTCGTAACCTACCTGACTGAAGCTGCTGACGACATCTTCAGAAATCATCCAGGGGCAGGAGTCATCATCAGTGGTGATATGAACCGTTTGAACTTGTTATCACTTATTATTACCCACAGCATGAAACAGGTGGTGGACAAGCCTACACGACATAACATCATTCTGGATAAAATTGTTACCAATTTAAAACAGTTTTACCATCCGGTCGAATTGATAGCTCCGATCGGACAAAGCGACCACAATGGCATCCTCCTGAAACCAAAGATCCTACCGCCGCGCCAGAACAAGACCAAGATGAAGCAGGCTAGACCCATGAGAGAGTCTAGCATACGCAGCTTCGGCAACTGGATCACACACCATGACTGGTCTTCAGTATCAAATGTGCATGATGTTAACGAGAAATGTGACCGTTTCTATAGCGAGTTGAACCCAGCGATTGACAGCCATTTCCCTATTAAGTCGGTTCGACTCCACGAAAAACCATGGATGACCACCAAAATAAAATGCCTGATTCGCCAACGCCAACAATTTTTTAACTCGAGATCTCCAGATTGGACAAATATCCGAAATCAGATCCAAAGATAAATTCAAAAGGCCAAAATTGACTTTTATCACAATCGCGTCCATCGATTAAAACAAGAGAATCCAAGTTCATGGTACCGGTATATCAAACTAATGACCTCAAACAAATCCACCGAATTGCTCATAGATGTCCCAGGGGTTGATAAAGATGACCACATCGAAGTTGCCAATGCGATCAACACTCATCTTGTGAAGGTGGCGGAAGATATACCACCTCTGAGCCAATCAAGTCTCCCTGCATACTTACCACTAAAAGAAACAAGTGCTCCGAAGGTGCATCTTTGGCAGGTCTACCATGAACTTCGGAAGACCAAAGTTGGTAAGAGCTGCGGGCCTGATGGCATTTCCAGTCGCTTGATTCGTGAATTCGCACTTGAACTTACGTCTCCAATTTGTGATATAATCAATGCTTCTCTTGACCAAGGAATCGTTCCTCATCAATGGAAAATGTCGACCATAGTTCCATTACCTAAAACAACACCGCCTTCAATTGACAAGCTGAGACCCATTGCACTCACCAGTCATTTCGCGAAAATTGCCGAACTCTTTGTTTGCAAGATGCTGCTCGCTGATATCAGTGGGAACATTGATCCCCATCAGTATGGAAATCGGCCGGCCATGTCAACCTCTCATTACCTAGTAGATCTCCTGGAATATCTGTATTCACATGCTGACAAGACAGGATATACATCAACAGTAGTGATGACAGATTTTTCCAAGGCGTTTGACTTGGTTGACCACAATATTGCCATTGAGAAGATCTACACACTGGGTGCCAGACCACAACTGATACCATGGTTGTCCAGCTTCCTCTCGGAGCGGACGCAGCAAGTGAGATACCGTGGCAAACTTTCGGAACCAGTGATGACAAATGCAGGTGTTCCACAGGGAACACGCTTGGGTCCAGTACTTTTCCTTGCCCTAGTAAATGATGCATTAGACGAATCAACAACCTCCAGGTGGAAATACGTTGATGACTTGACGATAGCTGAAAGCCGAAAATCTACAACAAGAAGTAACATATCGCAAGCTGTCGAGGAGTTGGAAATATGGTGTGAATCCACGCGCATGAAGCTAAACCCAGCTAAATGTCAGTTCTTTCAGATATCATCTAGCAGACGACCCCCCAATCCCGAACCCATTACCATTTCAAATTAACCAATCCCAGAGTGCGTCCATGTAAAATTGCTAGGCGTTACCATCCAGAATGACCTGAAATGGAACAAGCATGTCTGCGACGTTGTTTCAAGGTCAAGTAAAAAGCTGTACATGCTCAGAACCCTCAAAAAGTTTGGACTTCCCGTAGAAGATTTACTTACCGTGTTCCAGTCATACATCAGACCCATTACCAAATATTGTGCCCCAGTTTGGCATTCTTCCCTGACCTTAGCGGACTCCAACCAAATAGAAAGTATACAGAAAAGGGCTCTACGCATCATTCTAGGCAGAAAGTACCAAACGTATGAGAATGCACTAATAACTACAAAACTTACCACTTTGTCGGAAAGACGTGTCTAACTGTGTGTCAAGTTTGCCAAATCACTTGAGAAAAACTTTCCCCAATGGTTGCCCCCTAAGCAGTCTGATCTCCATGTACTACGTTTCAGTGACCAGTACAGGCCTGTGAAATGTAGAACAGAGCGCTATCGGAAAAGTGATCTCCCATTTCTTGTGAGACTTTTAAACCAGAAATGATCCTTGATTATCACAAACTTGTTTTTACCCTATTTATGAATCTCGCTTAGATTAGATTAATAGTATAATTTACATTATAGTATTAATGACTGCTTTGAGAGAAATAGTTGTTTTTATACGCTCAAGGGAAGGTTAGAATTGTGCTATTACCCGAGGCGTGCCGAGGGGAATAGCCCAATTGTAACCTTCCCGAGAGCGTATAAAAACAACTATTTCTCGAATATTAAAGCAGTCATTAATACTTTTATATGCCGAAAAAAAAATAGACTAAAAAATAAAAAATACTTTTTTTGTGGGTCGAAGATGAGATTCGAAATCTTGCGTACAATAAGTGATGTATCTAAAACCAACGCCTTATATTACTCGGCCATCGCGCGCTGTTAACATGCTCGGCAGTTTTGTACAATATATACATTAAAATGGATTGAAACCGGCTTCGCGTGATGAATGCTTCGCAAAAGCTCCATTAAACAGACCCTTCTTTTACTTTTGCAATGCATATTGGCACGAACTTAGATCAAGATCTATCGGCAGATTTTGTTTTTTTGTTTTTGGAAGTTTATTTTCGTCTTCATGTTAACAATGCAAGATAAAATTGTCGGTAAGATCGATCGAGATTCAATTGTATTGAAATTACCGACCAATTCTTCGCACACATACGGTATCCTCGATCGCTCAAACCATTTTTTAACATGTAAACCGATGGGGTAACCATGGAGACTGAACTATTTTCCCAATAACCATGGTTATTGGGAAAATAGGTCTGTTTTTACAGGAACAGTTAAAGTTTATGAATGCAATTTCGACCAATCAGATTGCTGGATTACTTAAGTGAGGTATATAATTGTACATATTAAATTTCACTTTATGACTGTATATTAAACATTTATTATATTTTCAATAGAAACGCCGAACATTCTTTTACACTCATTTAATTTAGTGTTTTTTAAGTTTAAGAATACCCATTTTAATTAATTAATTATTTGATACAACCCAAGCATACTTTATTGACCACTTGCTAGTCTACTTCTTATGATTCAGAACTTATAGCTATTTAATCACTTGTGAATTTGTATTGATTTTTCATGTTTGTTCCTCTTGGTTATATCTTTACTTGTATATTTAATAGAAAACTCATACTTCTAGACTCCTTTAATTAAACTTAATGAAAAATAATCATTTATTATCTTTTTTACCATCAGATACCACTCAAGTCACTTTACACAAAGCTTTAAATTTTGATGGAAAATGGATAATAATATTTATATTTAAATGTTAATGTTATCATTATACATGTATAGTTCCTTTCATTTGCATTTAATATTTATTTTTACAATATTGTGTATGATTCCTTTTAATTTGTATGATGTTTTGAATGTTTTGAATTTTGTAAATTCATTTGTAATTTAGCCTTTGGCTACAATGAGTGAATAAAATACCTTGAATTGAATTGAATTGAATTGAATGTAAGGCTACTCTAAACCTTTAGGACACTAAAAAGCATATATGTAAATATCCTGACCTCTAAAAATTTACGTTAATCTTGCTAGTTACAGATTTACTGCGGATTTTTCGAAAGTAGTTGCAATCATTTCAGCTACTATTGTTTACCTATTATCCACACTATATCAGCCACACCATCGTAAACACTATTTCCTTCATATTATCCAGGTTCTTTTCGATACTATCATCCACACTACTATCCGCACTATTATCCACATTGTCATCCACACTATTATCCACACTCTTATGCACACTCTTATCAACGCTATATTAAATACCCACACTCTCATCCACACTTTTATCCACACTATTATCCACGCTATATTATTAACACTATTATCCACACTCTCATCCGTACTGTTATCCACACTATTACTTACACCGCTATTCACATTATTATCCACACTGTTATCCATACTATTACTTACACCGCTATTCACATTATTATCCACACTGTTATCCATAGTATTACTTACACCGCTATTCACATTATTATCCACACTGTTATCCACACTATTACTTACACGGCTATTCACATTATTATCATTCATAGAACATGCATCCACTTCTTTTTGAAAATCACCCTAACACAATTTCCACAGCTTTGATCGTCACCTATTGAAAAATACGGACAGGACTTGACGTATTAAGTAATCCAAACATAAAAACAATTCTATCGTTAATATTTATTAAAATTTATATCTTAAAAGTGTCACTAAATATGTCATTGGCTACAGTAGCAGCATGTAAAATAAACTCGTTTGCTATGTCAAAAGTGTCAGAAGGAGATATAGGAAAAGTATAAAAATAGATTTTCGTTTGAAACAATAATACATTATAAAAAGTCTCCAAGAATCATTTCTACCTTGGTTGTTGATTTTTTTCTTCTCATAATACTTTCGTTTAGCTTTTATTTTTTTCAGATGTGATTTTATTTTTTGGGCGTTTGTACTCTTTCCATAATCTTTCGTCTTTTTGAAGAAAAAGAATATTTAGCCTTTTCCTTAATTTTGTCTCTCTCTTTCATTATTGTATAAGGAATTCATTTAACCACGCGTTTGTTTTTTACACGTTTTGTTTTAGATTGCCTATACTTTTCTGCAATATTCAATAAAAGCTCTTCCCATTAATTCACGGCTTCGTCTATGTCTTGAAAATATTCCATTTCATTAAATTTCTTTTTTATAACATCGGCTTAACACTCTCCATATCGAAATTCCAACATTTTCTAAATGTTACATATTTTTTCATTTGTAATAATAAGATAAGATTTCCAAATAAGAAAATATCGTTGCATATAATTATAATTGTGACGGTTGCCCTAATATTTAAAATGTCAACATTTCTTTGAAATCTAAACGAATCAGTTTCCTGAAGTTCATGTGCAAAATGTACATGGTATTCCACCAATCTGAGAAATTTTATGCTTAAGACGTATTAGCAAACTTATTGGTAATCATCAACACAGATATCATAACAAATAATTATAAGACTTATAACACCTCTATATAGACCACAAAACTTCTACGTCTTATTATTTTGTTCTCCAAATGATATTTTAAACAAATTAAATATAGGATCACAAAACCACAAAAAACAACCAAATGCATTAAAAATGGATATAAATTATAAAGAAATACACAATAACATTCTAACATAAATGTGACAAAACTCAACATTTATACTTGATAAAATCTCTTTTATTTTGGTAGAAGGAAAGTATTCTTCCCATTTTGTGGCAAAGAAATCTTTGTTTAACCGAACAATATAGAAAATAAATTATTAATACCATGCCCCTATAGGAATCATTAAAAAAGAAAATACATAAGTAAGAAAAATTTGCATACTCCTTGTAAGAAGCCTAATGCCCATTTTATCCATTCTGTTGTATAAAACATGCACAAATTATTATGAAAGGATTTTTTTCTTCAAAAGCAAAGAAATTATTTATTATCTTTTCTAATCAAATTTGCTTTTTGTCTCAATATTTTTTCCTTAAACCAAGGTTGTAGATAGATTGAAGAGAGCACTAGTATGTATTAATAACATCAGTCATTCAATAGCTCTAAATTCCAAATCTAGACCGCAGAGCCTACATTTCCTGCAACATTATACTTCATATGAAACATCAGGCAGTCGACAGATTAATAGCTCCCTTTCCCAACTCCAAGCAAAAGGGACCCGGTATCATGGACTGGTCACTTTCTTTTTCAACCTCCATTTCCATTAAAAACAGATTTTCAAATTTTTCCTCTGAATCTATTAAAAGTGCTCCATTCAAAGTTCAAGAATTTCGCCGTAAAGTATGCGAAGAAGAAAACGGGGGCAATCATCAAAAGTACAATAGGCACATTCAAAAAGTGAAAATAAAAAAGGCACATAACATAAAGGATTAGTGCACTTTCTATGAATTATAAAAGGAAATTTTACCAGATGTAAAAAATAAAAAAATAAAAAAGGAGGGGGCACTTTTAAGTTTTAAGTACATGTACCTGCCAAAAATAAGTAATAAACAAAGATTTGCTCAACCCCCCCCCCCCCCCAAAAAAAAAAAAAGAAGCTA
This sequence comes from Strongylocentrotus droebachiensis, assembly GCA_035222895.1. Taxonomy (NCBI): domain Eukaryota; kingdom Metazoa; phylum Echinodermata; class Echinoidea; order Camarodonta; family Strongylocentrotidae; genus Strongylocentrotus; species Strongylocentrotus droebachiensis. The sequence goes on along the minus strand of JAVYIG010000730.1, from coordinate 115,078 downwards.
GGAGTAAGACTAGAACTTGGAGTTGGGGTCGGAGTTGGAGTCGGAGTTGGATCGGGATCTTAACATTCATCCTGGTCGTAGCCCTTGTACTTGTTATCGTAAGTCGCGTCAGCTGCAGCGAAGCAGTCTGCAGCATCTTTATCGCACTCGCATGTTCTTCGCTTACATTGATTTCCCCAGGTTTCTTTAAAAAAAAAGGAAAACAAAAACAAAAAACGAGACCATTAGTAATAACACCCATAACACCCATAACACCCATTCATGATGTGTCGGACTCCCCTGCCCCTTTTCTCGACCAAGTAATATATATTTCAAACGCCAAATCTAGTAACAGAATAATTAGGTTAAAATGAAAAAATAGAATTAGGACAACGAGATAAATAGCAAGAAAAGTATGTTTCAAAATAAGGGGCCTATGTAAATCATTCGAGAAATTGACAACTCGCTCATGAGTTTATATATGACGTCATTTGCTAACTATTCACCAATAGTTTTTTTAAAATAAATTCCACATGTTTCCAGGAATCCCCTTCCCTGAAGCCCTTGCCTATATTAAACGTCTGGCTTGTTATAATCGTGATAAGGTCCATGTTATAATGGTCTTAAGTATTTCCAACATCGGTCTCTAATAACAAGATGAGCCATTAAGGGATGCACCCTTATCAATTCGCTCACCCTTGTCAATTTCATAACGAGAATCAGGTACAAACATTTCTTAAAGAGCCCGAAGCGTTTAAATAGCTAAGGGATCGAGGCCAGGGGCACTAATTGCCCCCCCCCCCCTCCAAAACAATCGAATGGTGGGAAAGAAAGGGAGAAACAAGACAAATGCGACTGCGTCTCCAATATGCCTCCGCTTAAATTCAGTTGAGATCAAGGCTTTGATTATTCTTGGAAATATTATAATGAGAACGAAATGTCATATATTTCATGTCGATTGATCTTTTAATACCTCTGGAAATTATACCCTAATATTGACGAATAATAGGGACATGCATGCATGTTTGATTGGTACAACTTTACAGCAAATGTACCGAAAACGAAGCAATATATATGTACCCGATACCGGGAATTATTGGGTGAGAAGAAGCTCAAATTGAGTAAAATTCACGAAATGATGTTTGTGGAGACAGCGTTATAGTAATAAAAGATAATTGGGCTTCTACAAATTATATATATATATTTTGTTGTACAGTGTATGCTTTAATATGAAGTTATCGCCCTTCTGACCTGTAATGAGAGTAGTTCTAATGTTGGTTGTGAGGAATAAAGCCCTATCTTCCATTTATTTTTGGTAGCCAGAATAAGAAGGGCGTCAACTCATACGTACTAACATTGAGATAACGTCCTACTTGCTCTACTGTTAGCCGGTAACTCACTGCATTTTGGTGTTGGGTTCGAACTGCTTCTGTCACAGCTCCACCTGTATCTAGACACAAACGGGTGGCACCACCAGCTGAGCTTATCGACATCAGCATAGCATTTGTCATGGGCCTCGCAGCATCTGTAGAGAGGAATAATAACACCTATACGATAATAACTGCTATTACTATTACTGCTACTACTACTACTACTACTACTATTACTGCTGCTGCTACTACAACTGCTACTTCAACTATAACTACTACTACTACTATTACTACTACTACTACTACCACTATTGCTGCTGCTACTACAACTTCTGCATCTACTACTATTTCAAATACTACTACTACTACTTCTACTACTACTACTACTACTACTACTACTACTACTACTACTATTTCAACTACTACTACTACTACTACTACTACTTCTACTACTACTACTTTTACTACTACTACTACCATTACTACTGCTCCTTCTACTACTACTACTGCTGCTGCTGCTGCTACTACTACTACTACTACTACTACAACTTCTGCATCTACTGCTACTTTTACTACTACTGATGTACTACTACTACACATGATGTACTACTACTGATATACTACTACTACACATGTACTACTACTACTACTACTACTACTACTACTGATGCTGATACTACTACTACTACTACTACTACTACTACATCTTCTGCATGTAATACAAATATTGATAATGGTTATGACAATATTAAGTATATAAAAAGAAAACAGTGATGATAATAATTATGATTATACGAATAACGATGCTAACAATAATATCAGTAATAATAATATCAATAATGATAATGATACATGATTATGACATGTTGCGTAATCTTTGCTAATGGAAAGTGATGATATTCTGCGAACCTATACCCAACAAGCATTGCTTTGAAGTAGGTACGTTTTTTTCAAGACTAAAAAACAATGTCAAAGATATTTAAATGCTATTTCTGTTATATCATTACGTTTATTATTGTCTGTCATCGTTTATAATATGTTGAAAGAAATGAAAATAAATTCGCTCTGTATAGAGCGACTAATACTGTTTTCACACTGGCAAAATTGTGCTTAACCCCGTACTATAGGTGGGGTTAAGGGAGGTCTTAGCCCCACCTATAGTCCGGGGTTAAGCCTATTCCACTTTCTGTTCAGACTCGTATTTACCAAAGTGGGCTAGCCCCACCTATAGTACGGGGGTAACTAACCCTGCAAAATAGCAGGGCTAACCCCGATATTGTGGTGCTAACTCCTGCCAAAGGCCCTTTTACACTTTCACGGATCGCATCACGGATCATCCCGGATCGTCGCTCCGGGATCATCCGTCTTATCTCCGGCATTACCGTGTATACACCGGGGAGGCATCCGGCGTGATCCTTGGCGTACCGGCATATCCGGGAAAAAATTAAGCTTGCTTAATTTTTCATCCCGGAGTTCACGGATGAAACAATCCGTCCTCTTCCCTGTAGACACCGTGTACCTCCGTGTAGCCGCCGAATACATCCGGGACAGTCCGTGTAGACACCGGGAGGTCCGTATTAACACCGGTTTCATCCGGGTTTGAAATTCCGTATATTAATGAGCGCCTACAAGCTCAAGTCACCCGTCAACATTCCGGAGATATCCCAATAGACCACGTACACCTCCGTGTAAGGACCGTAAAAGTACCCAGTAGCCTCCGTGCTCTTCCTTGAAATCCGTGTTAGCTCCGTATGCGTTTCCGGCGTGGTCCGCGTTGCTACCTTGTCTGTCCGTGGAGACACCGTACTTGCCCGTGTATACACCCAGTTCGGAACGTATCCACACCGGCATCGAGAAGAAATCGTGGTGTCGCACGCCGGAACACCCCGGATTAAGATCCGGGATGATCCGTGATGCGATCCGTGAAAGTGTAAAAGGGCCTTTACCCCGCAATTGCTGTGCCAAGCAAATGAGTGAGAACAGAAACGAAAAATAGTCCGGTACTACGCAATGGAGCGTATCGCAGCTGGCCAGATGCGAAGTAAGGAGCCCACTGTCCAATCATATCATAACATTCACGATATCCGGGGCTAACGAATTGCAGTGAGAACAGCGTGAATTTTCTTATTCCGGAATAGGCGCTAGTAGGGGACTAAAAACAGCGTGTGAAAAAGCCAAAAACAATAGTCCGGGGTTAAAGGTAAAGACCAGTTATGGTCATGCGATTGCATTGTGAAAGAAACGTTGTGGAATCGATCAGAAAAGGTTGATCATCTAGCATATAAGTATTGGTGTGTACTGCAAAGTTCTTGAATCATCAAAATGATAAGAAATATGGCACAGTCTTCGTAAAGTTACAAGCACTGTACACAAAAAGATGTATATGGGACTATACGCACACGTGCGCGACAAGTGCGTTTATCTCTCACAGACCATGTAGAAAAACTAATTTACCAAATATTTTAATTAGTAGGCGGTTTCCCGGCAAAAATGTTATCATCATGTATTAGTCAAAACATATTCTTTCACATGATTGGTAATAAGAGCTTCCATTTCATTTTTTGAAATTGGGGCGTTTTCAATACTGGTCTTTACCTTTAAGGATAGTACGGGGCTATAAAGCAAAGTACGGGGTTAAGCAAAACCAGTGTGAAAATAGTATACTACTACTACTACCTGTCTAATGCATCCACCGCGGTTCCTCCCCCACCTATCCCGCAGTGGCAGCCGTAATTATTGTATTTCAAGGCCCACCAGTTACCGGTGGCGCATGTTATCATACTAGCGAACTGGCCAATGGTCCGTTTATTTCGAGTGAGAACGGGAGAACCATCATCAGACGAACCTGTATCAGGAAGGGAGAGAGAGAGAGAGAGGGGGAGGGAGCTAGCGAGAGATAGAGATAGAGGGAGAGAAAGAGGGAGAGAGAGAGAGAGGGAGAGAGAAAAGGATAAAGAGAAGGAGGGGTGGGGAGGAGGATCGATTGGGTGGCGCAGAGAGAAAAAACATATAAATGTAATAAAGAGAGAGAGAGAGAGAGAGAGTGGAGAGAGAAAGAGAGAGATTTTTATAAAAAGAGAGAGAGAGAGAGAGAGAGAGAAGAAGGGAGGGGTGGGTGCGAGAATTTGTGAACTTCCTCTTATATTGTTTTTTCTTTGTATATTATACTACCTCGTATATCTTTAAATTTCATTCTCATTTTTCAATGTCAGTTGAGAAGTATAAATTATCATAGTACAAATTGCTCTTCAAATGCCGCTATATATTTCAAATATGACAAGAAAAAGCTGAAAAGTTTTGATCAATCATTCTTGTGTGTGTGTGTCGGTATATATCCCCATTCGGTGTGTGATTTTGTAACAAGGTATCTATCTTCTTTATTTAAGAAAACCCATTTCTATTTACTAAATGAATATAAATCAACCTTCCAAACTGGTTTCAGGCGCCTTTCTTTCAGAATGTAATCACGTGACCAGTGCATAAGGTTTAATGTATTGGGAAGCCTTTTGACTGGATTATAAGTTGCAAAGAAAGAAAGAAAGATAGAAAGGAAGACCAAAAAAGAAAAAAAAGGACTCACCTAATTTATGGGCCCACGACAAGCAAATCGTCACAAGGAGAATAAGTGATGTCAATGTCTTCCGATCCATGCTTCGCAGTATCCTTTTTCTCCCTATGTTAATAAGAGTGACGGTCAAAATATGATTGTCGATTTAAACTACAGTGTAAAGGTATCATTGTTTAGGCCACATTAAATTTATTTTTATTTTCCCGTTGCCTCCTTCTAACCCCTTTTTATCTGTGTTCTTTTGTTATTTGATGTTTTTGGTTCTGGAATTTAGATATTTAAAGCATCTGAGGATATCTAGAAAGTTAACCAAATGACTAATATATTGCAATTGCAGCTTGTTTTGGACCCCTGACATGCATGAAAAAGTACATGATATCAAATATCAAATGATATGGGAGCCTTTCCCTCTCACTAAAAGGGAAAAGCTAGCTTTGCCTCGGATCCAAAACAAAATCAATGATTTAGCCTATGCTACAATCATAATTATAAACTTTTAGGTCAGTCAGGAAAGGAATCCCATGAGTTTTACAAGTCAATCGCCAATTTGACTATGCAGATACTTATGATTGGAATTCGTAAAGTAAACAGTTTTTAATCTGTAACGGTCGGCATACCTTCCTCTTTCGGCACAAAAAGTACATCGCTCACGCTATACTGATGCCATTTGCTGTATGCCAGCACCCCGCTAGCCAACCTGGGCTCCGTTTCACAAAGCCTTTTTTCAATGACAAATTACAAAAATCAGTGACAAATCTGCTGATAACCAATCAGAAGCAAGGATTTCAGTAGCCTATAACAAAAACTGTCATTTGACACTGATGATAATTAGTTCTGTGAAACGCCCCCCTGGTCTGTCGTCCGAAAACTCTGACGGCGATGCATGCATGCAGCGAATGCAGGCCCCGCGGAACGTTTTTGAAAGTGAGGGGGGGGGGGGCTAAAGTGTTCACGACCAGGCACAGCGAAGTGAGCGGAGCGTATTTTGGCGTGGGGTCCGGGGGGCGGAGCCTCGTGAAGCTCAGGTATTTTAGACATTAAATTACTGTTAGATGAGCATATTTCCATACCTCGTTTGTGACACTGGCAGGTTACCATATTTTGTTAAACGACGTAAATCATGGTCTGAAGTAATATTTCGTTCAAATGAGACATTTACTATAATCCCACGGCGACCCGTACGGTCTGTAAAGATAGGGATACGCCCCAGGGTGACCCTAAGGCCACCGCAGGTATCTCTCGATTTCGGGGGCCTACGGCCGCCTTATCCTAGCCGTAGAGCAAATGTGACCTAGGCATAAGTTCTCTCTGCTCACTTGTCCACCGCACCATTTAAAGGGATTGGGTAACTTTGTCTCCGATTCTGAAACAAAATCCTGGATTTAGCTCATGCTGCAATGATAATTATAAACCTTTAGGTCAGTCAGGAACCCCATCGCTTTTACAAGCCGATCCCTTGTCTGATAATCAAGATATTTATGATTGGACATCGAAATAAAATTGTGCGTTTTCCTAACGGTTTTCATAACACTACAGTCTATTGGGGGAAACGGGTATGGTTTGAAGCGCAATTTTTTCAGGGCTTCAATATTACACTGTAGAACCAAAGTACAGGTTCAACTAAAATTAAAAAGACGTGAGAAAAGAAAGTGGTATTGTGATTTGAACTCACCGGAAAACTGGAATTAAGGAGACTGGAAATGATCCAAAACTTGAAATGTCTTCTCGACGAATTCACTACGTAGTCTCGTCGATGAAACACTCTGTCAATTCAACAAGGCAAATGCAATACACAATCTTATCGGAAGCTTCGACGAAAACCGAAACTATCAAGAATATATATACAATAATAAGATGTGCTCAGAAACAAAATGGCTGCCTCTGGCTAGCCCAAGCGTAAACCGAAGAAAAAGAATGAATAGCCTACTTGGCGAATTAAACAAATGAAGACTCGTATTTAATCCAGCGAAGAAAAGAAATACTACCGCAGACGATTAAATAGACCGAGAAAAATACAACGCCGCAAAAATCGTACGCGATATGTATGAAGTAAGGAAAATGACTAAAACCGTAGACCCGTGTAGCTCTGATGAGTACATACGGGATGAGTGGCGATAATCACGCTGCTTAGCCAAAAACACAAGACTATGGAACGCCGTGATTGGCGCTTAATGAAAAACAAACCATGGAGACCACAAAAAGAAAGTGCCGATATGAATAAAAGTTTGTTGACCCCACAATGGGTGTATGGAACACTACATAGTCCCCCTCTAGATTGGACTTGAAAAAAGGAAACAATCGATACCCAAATATATACATGGTAGCTTCAACTAACTGCAAAATACTGGACATACCGAGCAGGCCAACGTACGTGTCTCCCACACCGAGTAGTCTTCACTGGAAGAGGAGAAGGAATGGGAAGATCTGCTGACTTGGAAGGTGTAGCTTCATGCGGAACACTGGCGGATAACACATCGTCGAGAACCATAGATGATTTGTCAACACTCGCAAATTCCTCCTCGATGTAGGCTGGTTTCAGTCTGTCGATGCTGACAGTATCATGTCTCCTACCCAAGTTCAAGGTAAAAAACTTGCCATCTCGACTGACTACCCCAAAGGGTCCATCATAAGGAGGCTGCAGTGGTGCCCTTACAGCATCGTGACGGACAAACACATGGGAACAATGAGATAGATCAGGATGCACGTGCGACTGCCGCTGGGTACGACGAGTAGATTGAGGTCGCAGTTCGCTCATCTGCTTTCTCAACCTGTTGACATAATCACTGAGATCCACAACACCGCTAGCCTGACTGGGTGCTACAAATTGCCCTGGTAACCGAATGGTGGTTCCATAGACAAGTTCCGATGCACAACAACCCAAATCAAACTTCACTGCAGTACGAATACCTAACATGACAATAGGAAGTGTCTCCATCCAGCGTGTGTTAGCATGCGCCTTGAGGGAGGACTTCAATTGTCGATGAAAGCGCTCCACGAGCCCATTTGAAGCAGGATGGTATGCAGTCGTCCTGGTTCGTCTGCTCCCCAAGAGATTGGTGAGAGCTTGAAATAGATGCGACTCAAACTGTCGTCCTCAATCTGTGGTTATGGTCGACGGAACTCCATACAAAGCAACCCAGTGAGCTATGAAAGCCTGGGCCACGGTCTCTGCTGTAATATCCTTGAGTGGAATAGCTGCAGGCCAGCGAGTGAACCGGTCTATACATGTAAGCAAATACACATATCCTTCTGACGGAGGAAGAGGTCCTACTAGGTCAATATGAACATGATCGAACCTAGCATCAGGAGTGGCGTAGGTTCCTAACGGCGACTTAGTATGTCTATGAACCTTACACCGTTGACACTGAAGACAAGACTTTGCCCATTTCCGCACATCAGAGTGTTGATGCCAGACCACACAAAACGATCCGTAAGCAAACGACGTGTAGCCCGGATGCCTGGATGAGACATGTTATGCAAACTGTCGAAAACAGCGCGGCGATGCTGTTTGGGGACGTAAGGACGTTCATGTCCCGTTGAAATGTCACACCAAATCTGTCCATCTGAAGTAGGAAGAGGAACACGCTTAAATGACAGCGATGGAAGTTGGCGGAGACTATCGAGCTCTTCATCTGCTCCCTGAGCATCTGCTATAACCTTGAAATCAATGAAAGGCTTATCTGAATGTAGAGCACCGATATGACAACGAGAAAGGGCGTCTGCTGCTGTGTTGTCCTTCCCACTAATATGACGAATGTCAGAAGTGTACTGAGAGACAAAATCCAACTGACGTATTTCCCGTGGTGAATGCCTATCTGGCTTGGAATTCAGCGCATACGTCAGAGGCTTGTGATCAGTATAAATCGTGAAATGACGACCTTCCAAAATGTGGCGGAAATGCTTGATGCCTAAATAAGCAGCTAAGAGTTCTCTGGAAAACGTACTATACTTCGTCTCAGCTGGTTGGAATCGTTTGGAGAAGAACGCCATAGGTTGCCATTGGTTATCAACATGCTGCTGTACTACTCCACCAACGCCGAAGTCAGAGGCGTCGACCACCAAGGACAATGGGGCACCAAGTTGCTGATGGACGAGAAGTGTAGAATCAGCCAATACCTCTTTCACCCTGTTGAATGCAGCAAAAGCAGTATCCTCAAGTGAAATTGGCTGGTTCTTACGTTTCTGATTTCTCAGAATGTCAGTCAAAGGCTGGAGCAAATCCGAGCAATGAGGGATAAAACGCCTGTAGAAGTTGACGAGTCCCAAGAAACCACGGAGCTGGCGAAGAGAAGAAGGACGAGCAAACTCACGAACTTCCTTCACACGCTCCTCGAGGGGTCGAATACCTTCTGCGTCGATGTGGTGTCCTAAGAAGACAAGGGAGTTCACACCAAACACACACTGAGCCGGATTGATCACCATTCCATAGTCATGAAGGCGAGTGAAAAGAAGTCGAAGATGCTCTTCATGCTCCTTCTCGGATGCACTAGCGACTAGTATGTCATCTATATACACAAAGATGAACGGCAAACCCCTTACTATCTCGTTCATCAAACGCTGGAATGACTGGGCTGCATTTCGAAGTCCGAATGGCATACGTGTAAACTCGAAAAGTCCAAAGGGTGTAGTTATCGCCGTCTTCGGTATATCAGCTGGTTCCACGGGAATCTGATGGTAGTGTAACGTGTTTATTAACCGAGGGAAATTATAAACCAAAATCAATCATGGAACATGCTGCATCAAAAACAATCTAAACTCTCCAACAAAACTCAAGTAAACCAGGACAGTAGAAAACACAACCTCACACGAAGAAGGACGGAACAGAACTAACTTTAATACTCAATATTATAACATGGCTCTGAGTACAAATCAGGCATCATAACAAAATAAACCAATCAGGGGAAAGTCATGTGATAAGAGAAACGAATGAGGTGAACAGGCTAGATAGAGCAAAGGTGAGAGGCAAAGAGAACGAATGAGAGAAGAGAAAGTGCATGTTGCTAGGGCAGGAAAAGGCAACCATGCATAGAGAATGAGAAGACAACAAAGGGAATGGGTTTGAAGGAGAGAGAGGAAAATAAGGTGTGGCAGTAGTGCAACTGAAAGACTGTGCTGTAAGAAGGTGAATGAAATGGGAACATGAGCAGGGAAAATGAATATGCAAATGAAGAATGCAAATGAAGAATGCAAATGAAGAATGCAAATATATATATGAATATGTAATAATGGATAATGGATAAGGAAGAGATGAGAAATTTACTAACTGAAATATAAAGACAAATTCAAACTGTTACATAAATATCCTTCCACGCAAAAATTGTCCTCAATTTTCTAGAGGTGCGCAAAGCAATATAAAGAATTGACTGCTTTTCAAACTACTAGTAAAACTATGTAATAAAAAAAAACATTTTCATTGAACCTAAAACTTGAGTATATACATAATTGCATATCCTACATAATTTGTTATGCAATCAGGGTACTTCACATTTACCTATCAATATCTATTTGCTCTTGTCAACATAAGTACAAAACTTCTTTTTCAATGAAGCCAAATTCTATGATCTATTTACACATTCAACTAGAATTCTGAAACGATAAAAACCCTTAATCTGAACCCTGTACTAACAACTAAAGTAGAAGCACCATTTTAAAAGGCGATAAGTGCTTCAAACTGACCACAACAATTCGTCGACAATGAATTTTTGTCCGAAAATACAGAAATCGTCACTTTCCTATTTTTTTTTGTAAAAGAAAATAACAAGTCAATTCAATGGCTAAAGACAATCATAAGCGATTGTCCCAAATGTATTTTTTTTAAATATGAGCAATAAATACAGTTATGATTTGGAATCTCCAAAAACAAAATAAGAACACTTTGTTCCACTAATTCCCAAAATTCATGAATACATGTAATTGAATCCATGAATAGCATATTACATTATCTTCAACAAAAAAAAAACCGCTTACATGTAGCAACGTCACGTCTGTACTTTACACAGATCCATTACATCAATAACATTGAAAGTATTGAGATTGCAGTCAGTGCTTATACAACAATAACAGAAAAATACTTCCTTTGCTGAGACCAAAAAAGAAAAGATCAAAATCTCCTTGACTATCTGATATCTCGCATTTAAAAAAGTTTTTAAAAAAAATTAATGCGATTGTACATTAAATCCCTTTTTACTCTTTTGTTTTTCCGTACAAAATTTTGACTTGCACGTTTTTGGAAATTGTCTTTTAAACAAGAAATGACTGCAAAAACAACTTTACACAAAATCTTCATATCTCGTCGGTTTGACGACAGCCCGTCCAGATCTGGTTTGAGTTTGGTTTGGTCGTCTCGGGGGTCGTTGAGGAAGTCCTGGGGGTCCTGGGGGTCCTGGGGGTGGTGGCTGTAGTCCTGGGGGTGGTAGAGGTAGTCCCAGGGGTGGTGGAGGTAGTCCCGGGGGTGTTGGCAGAAGCCCAGCTGGTCCCTGAATTGGCGATGGTGGAACAAGTAACCCAGGTGGTGGGTTATTTACTGGAAGAGGGGGGGTAGCATTCCCTGACTGGTCCCTAAATGGTAGGGAACCAGACAGAGGGGTGAAGTAAGGACGGTGTTCCTGACTGCATGTGAAGGTAGGGGGAACGTCCGTGTTAGATGACCGGACGTCGGCTCTGGTATGTGGAGTCCACTCGGATCGGTAGGGTTTGAGTCTGTTCTTGTGTACGACCAGCCGTTTCTGCTGGCCGTCCTGTAGGTTCACGATCCTATGGGTGTGGCTGGTGGCGGACGACAAGACCCGGTATGGTCCTTTCCAGTTTGGCGCCAACTTGATCCTAGATGTGGTGGGATCATTGAGCCAGACAAGATCACCAGGCTTGTAGACCAAACTTCTCTCTTTTCTGTCGTAGATGAATTTCTGCCTCGCTCTTGCTTGATCATTGCGGGATCCGGCATACCGAAAAGCTGTGTGTAGACGTTGACGGAGGTCATTGGTATATTGCAGGAGTGATGTAGGGGGGTCTGGATCCGGGGGATTCACTGATGCTGGGAGCCTAGCTTCTCTCCCGTGTACCATGAAGAAAGGCGTGAGACCTGTCGATGAGTTTACGCTGGTGTTGTACGCTAACTCAAGCTGATGTAGGTACTGGTCCCACTCTCCTCCTCTTTCAGCTAGGTATTTAGCCAGTTGGTCCTTTATGACTCGATTTGCCCTTTCCACAATACCTGCCCCTTGTGGGTGGTACGGCGAAGAGCGGGATTTCCTGATCCCCAGGGTCTTGCATAGTTGTTTGACAACATTCGCCTCAAATTGTCGTCCCTGGTCGGTATGAAGGGTAACTGGTACACCATGCTCTCGAATGTAGTCTTCGAAAAGAAGCTTAGACACAGTGGCTGATGATTGGTCCTTCATGGCATACATATTGGCATACTTGGTGAAATGATCCACAATGACGAGGATATAACGATGCCCTTTAGAAGTTGTTGGCAGTTCGGCTATATCGGCGAACACCGTCTGAAATGGGGCGGATGTCGAGATGTTCTTGAGGGGGGCGTGGTAGCTGGGATTAGGTGATCTAATCGACTCACATGCCCTGCATGTCTCGCAGAAATCAAGGACATCTCTATGCATGTAGGGCCAGAAGTAGGATGACTTCGCTCGTTCGAGAGTCCGTTCTGCACTAAAGTGTCCTGAAGTTGGGTGACCATGAAGAAGCCTCAAAACTTCTTGTACTAAGCTTTCCGGGACTATGGCTTGGTAGAGCTTAACTGATCGTTTCTCGTCCATTTTCGTGCGATACAAGATATCGTTGTGGATGGATAGACGAGAAAACTGCCAAAGAAGTCTGCGCTTTCCAGGCTGGCTGCGACGGATTTCCTTGACAGTTGGCCTTGCATTATTGGTAACCATGTGTCGGATATCTTCAAGGTCTTTGTCTAGCTTCTGGTGATGAAGAAGCTTAGGCTCTAGTCCTTGGAGGCAGTTGGGTGGGGAAGACGAAGGCTGAGGAACTTCCGATTCTACTTCAGACATGGTCTGGGTACCAACCGAAGAATAGGATGTAGCATTAAGGGTGCACACCTGAGAACTCTGAGTGGAAGAAGGACGAGAATCCTGCGGCTCTAGCTGACTGTCAGGGTGACGAGACAAGGCGTCCGCATTCTGATGAGATCGGCCTCTCCGATGTATGATGGAAAATGTGTATGCATGAAGTTCAACCATCCAACGGGCTCTACGACCAGTTGCATCATCCTGGATTGGTAGCTTGCCATAATTGAGTAATGGCTGGTGGTCAGTAACCACATTGAAGTGTAGGCCCCTCAGGTAATGTCGAAAGTGTCGGACGGCGGCTACGATGGCCCATAGCTCTCTATCATATGTAGACCATCGACGTTGTGTTCGGCTTAGAGTGGAACTGAAGTAGGCGATCACCCTTTCCTTGTCGTCGATTGTTTGAGACAAGACGGCTCCCACAGCATCATTCGATGCATCCGTAGCAAGCTTGAATTCCCTCTCGAAATCTGGGTAGGCGAGTATGGGCGGGGTGGTTAGTGCCATCTTCAGTCGTTGAAAGGATGCCTCACAATTCTCAGACCAACAAAAAGGAACATTCTTTTGCGTCAGCTGAGTAAGTGGGGCTGCAACCTGAGAGAACGAGGGAATGAACTTTCTGTAGTAGGACGCCAATCCGATGAAAGATCGCACCTCTTTCACATCCTTAGGGGTTCTCCATTTCTCAACTTTAGCGACATTGGCCGGATCTGGTAGTGTACCATCTGAACTAATGATGTGGCCTAAGTAAGCAACTTGCCTCTGAAGAAACTCGCACTTTGATGGTTTGAGTTTCAGCCGGGCAGTGCGAAATCGCTCAAAGACTTCAGCCAGATTCTGTAGATGTTCCTTGAAGTTCCTGCCAACCACTATGCAGTCATCGAGGTAGATGAGACACTTAGACCAGTGTAGGCCGTGGAGAGCTACTTCCATTATCCGTTGAAATGTCATTGGCGCATTGACAAGCCCAAACGGCATAACATTAAAGTGATAGAGGCCGGTTCCTGTCGTAAAAGCCGTCTTCTCTTTGTCGTTGGGATGGAGGGGAACTTGCCAATACCCGCTTGAGAGATCCATGACGCTGAAGAACTTTGCTGAGCCCAGAGCATCTAGCGAATCATCCTGACGAGGAATGGGATGTGAATCCCGTATGGTGATGGCATTGAGTTTGCGATAATCAATGCAGAACCGGAAGGAGTTGTCCTTCTTCTTTACCATCACAATAGGGGATGACCAGGGACTGTGGCTCTCTTCGATGATGTTCCTCTTCAAGAGGTCATCGACCTGGCTTTGTATCTCTACTCGTTTGGCTGGGGATGTACGATAAGCTCGCTGGGAGATCGGAGTGTGAGTAGTCGTATGGATTCGATGAAAGGCGAGATCCGTGTGTCCAATATCATCAGGTGTGAGACTAAAGATGTCAGCATACTCCTGAAGCAACTTCTCTGCTTCCTGATGTTGGGTTTCCGTGAGACCCGAAGAAGGAAGAAGATGCGAGGTATCAAGCCATTTGTCTGTTTTGGTAATAGCAGCTACGTCAGGCTCCATTATCTCATACTCTTCCTGATGACTGCCCGTAATGGAGTGGAACTGGCCAAGGGGAGTGCTTGCGGGCAGAATAGTGGTATCCAGTGATGGATTAATCAGTCTTATCAGGATGTGACCATGTTGTGCTATACACAATGATCTGGCTGCTGCAATTGACTGATAATCAAAGAGCTGAGGCTCGAACAGTCCCTCATGTCCATCTGGGGTGACACCATGTGGAGGCGTTATCCTAGCTTGGATGTTGATCTCGGACATGGGAGGAAGGGTGATCTCTCCAACTGAAACAGCAATGCATGTGATAGGAGCAGTGCTCGCGTTATCTACCAATGGAATTGATGTCCCCGGCATCTCCAGAGTAGCAGTACTAGCGGAGATCGAGGCTCTGTTCTGACAGAAGAAATCCCATCCAAGGATGAGAGGGTGACTAATGTTTCTGGCAACACGTAACTTGTGTTGAACATGTGTATTTCCCAGATGCAAGGAGACTGAGGCTATCCCCAATGTGTCGATGCTTTGCCGTGTAACAGAACTAGCATTGAATAACACTTTCTGAAGTGAACCTCTCTGTTTGGCTGGTATGTCAGACCACAGCTTGGTATCGATGAGTGAAATCTGAGCTCCAGTGTCCATGTAAGCCAGAGCATAGATTGTCCCTACCATTACTGGGACGTAAGGGCGTATCGATATCTGTTTGACTAAGTTTTGGGCCTTGGACTGGGAAGTTGCTAACCGACCCTTATCGGCAACTAGTAGAAGTTTCCCTGAGTCCCAAAGTGCACTCGGCGGGGACTTGGCGATCGTGGCCTGTCTCTGTCGTTGTAGTATGGACGATCATGTGACTGCCCTCGCTGTTGATACGAGTCCTGGTAGGGGGCTCTTCCATCCTGCTGGGGTCTGTTCGACGGGCTGGATGGACGACCATAGCTTGGGCTGGATGGACGGAGGGGGTGCCTAGGATGAGGACTGGGTGATCGATAGCGTTGTGTAGATGAGGACTCATAGCGTTGTGATGGTGAGTGGTAGCGCTGGGGGGGACGCTGGTCATACCTCTCAGAGTACCTCTGTTGAGGACTCTGTGATCGTTGCCTTGCAAACGGGCTGCGTGAATGATGGAGGTTGAGATTGCTGAATTGTGATTTCAGCCTATCGACATCATCGTCTTTAGAGCGGCGATGGCTGAGTTCAGTTTCCAGGCGGTCAAATCTCTTGTCCACTCCATCCAGTCGGTTGACAAGCTGCTGGAGGAGATCCTCTTGCGTGGCTGCAACACACGTGTCTGGTTTAGGAACTTTGGCATGTCCTAGTGTGTGGGCTCTTTCAACCCGAAGAGCAAGATCTCGGGCTTCCTTGAAAGTTAAGGCTCCAAGCTCATGAATGCGAATTTGAAGGAAATTACTCAGACCGGCAACAAATCTACGGAACTTCTCCCCCTCTTGAGCCTTTTCCCCATAGTCAGGGAAGGCTTCTTGTACTAAACTCGTGATAGCGGCTGCATAAACCTCTAAAGGTTCATCATCTTGCCTAGTCCTGGCGGTAATGCATGACTGGAATGCGGCTATGTCATTCTTTCTTCCAAAAACAGCAGAAAGCGCTCTCTCACTCTCTGCAAAACTTGCCTTTGTTGAAGAAGGAAGATTCTCCCACACCGTAAAAGCTGATCCAGCCAGGCGAGAAGGAAGGAGGACATGCAAACGACTCTCTGTACTAGGGTCAACTTCGGCTGCAACTTTCAGACGCTTTGCCCACTGGGCAAAATCTCTCCCATCCTTTCCGGTAAAAATCTCGGGTAAGTCCATCCGGAACATGGTAAGTAGACGGTCGTCTACAGCAATATAATGTACAATAACTATATGTAGCCAACCAATAACCTACGCCAGGCGACGGTGAAGAAAGGCTGGACCACGAGGTAAGTATAGTAGATGTACAGGGGTGCAGAAAAAAAACTCACTCCCGATTACGTGTGAAAATATAGCTGCTCTATCAATTCCAACAACCAGACAAAGACTTCATTAAATAAGCTTGTGAAAGGTATTGAAGGAGGAAGTATGTATAACAGACAAATAGCTGTGGAGTACGATGCCACATGAACAATCAATGATTGTCAGAAAATACAAGTCCTGCGTAGCTGATCCAAGAATCAAACTGATGAAGGATGAACATACACATGTACAGGTGGTGTACATGCAAGTTACAGGCGGAAAAGGAAGAATAACCTCAAAGCTGGCTCAACAGGATCACTGCATGAAGAATAACTGCGACAAGGCTAGCAATATTTAACAAGGTAACCCACAAGTAGTACAATAAGACTGATATTCGAGTGGTGAAAATGAGTCTTGTACATCAACAATTCAAGAAAAGTCAGCATAACCCACATTAACGAAGAAGGGAGAACCTTGTAAAACCACAAGTATGTCCCAATTAATGAAGTAGGGTGAACTACACTTAATTATCAACTGGTGACTCACCAAAATAATTGTAGAACTACGGCGAGGTGGAGTTGAAGAAGAGGATGTATGATGATATAGCTTGCTAATTAGCACCAAGCTTGCTGAAGGAGGGTGAAAACAGAAGCAAGGTACAGGCAAACAGCAGCAAAAATATGAAAGCACGACATGGCGAAATTGGTCCGAAATAATCTGGATAAAACACAGAAACACCGCTGCCACCAATTGTAACGTGTTTATTAACCGAGGGAAATTATAAACCAAAATCAATCATGGAACATGCTGCATCAAAAACAATCTAAACTCTCCAACAAAACTCAAGTAAACCAGGACAGTAGAAAACACAACCTCACACGAAGAAGGACGGAACAGAACTAACTTTAATACTCAATATTATAACATGGCTCTGAGTACAAATCAGGCATCATAACAAAATAAACCAATCAGGGGAAAGTCATGTGATAAGAGAAACGAATGAGGTGAACAGGCTAGATAGAGCAAAGGTGAGAGGCAAAGAGAACGAATGAGAGAAGAGAAAGTGCATGTTGCTAGGGCAGGAAAAGGCAACCATGCATAGAGAATGAGAAGACAACAAAGGGAATGGGTTTGAAGGAGAGAGAGGAAAATAAGGTGTGGCAGTAGTGCAACTGAAAGACTGTGCTGTAAGAAGGTGAATGAAATGGGAACATGAGCAGGGAAAATGAATATGCAAATGAAGAATGCAAATGAAGAATGCAAATGAAGAATGCAAATATATATATGAATATGTAATAATGGATAATGGATAAGGAAGAGATGAGAAATTTACTAACTGAAATATAAAGACAAATTCAAACTGTTACAGTAGGCCTTCACAAGATCTATTTTCGAGAAGATCGTCTTACCCGCCAATGATGCAGTGAAATCTTGAATATGCGGGACTGGGTAACGATCTGGTACAGTCTGAGTGTTCAAGGCGCGATAATCTCCACATGGCCTCCAGTCACCTGGGGTAGATTTCGGGACCATGTGGAGAGGTGAAGACCAATTGCTGGATGAAGGTCTGATAATTCCAAGTTCCTGCATATGCTCGAATTCAGAACGCGCAACCTTTAAACGATCAGCAGCCAATCGACGGGGACAAGAGTAAGCTGGTGGTCCGGACGTAACAATATGATGTGTCACGGTATGCTTCACAGCCTTGTGATGAGAGTCCAGATGAGTTATGTCGGGAAACTCTCCCAAAAAGACGGCATACCTATCACTGCCTTGACATGATGGTTGTGAAAACATAGGGCTGACGACTTGTGTGTGACGTGGAGCACGAATGCCATTGATCATGAGCCTTGTTGTGGAATCGAGGAGTCTCCGATGACGAACATCCACCACGAGGCCAAACTCATTCAAAAAATCTGCCCAAATGATGGGTATAGGGAGGTCTGCAACCCAAAAAATAAAACGAAAAGTCCGTCTAAGGCCCAAATCCAAAGTAAGAGAACGCTCACCATATGTAGGTATCTGTGTCTTGTTGGCAGCCTGGAGAAAAATGTCTGACTTGGAAAGTTGTCGGTGGAATAACGCTGACTTCCGCCCCGGTGTCAACTAGGAATTTGGTGCCACTGGCCTTATCATGAATGAAGAAAAGGCGACTAGAGTGTGGAGTGCCCAAGGAAGTAGTCGCCCCTATTCCCGGGCTGCGTCGTTTCCCGAAAGAGGTCGATGACTCGATGAACAAGGACTGACACACTTGCGGGCCTTTTCACCGTATGCCCAATGATACCAACACTCACTGCCAGCATGGTCCAGGTGACGGCTAGGACTTCTCGACTGAGATGGGCGTCGTCTTGAAGGGTTGTTACCTCTACCGGCTCTAGAGTTGCTGCGGCTACGCCGATCATCTAACGAAGAAGTCAGCGCTTGAACTTGGACAGACAGCTGTGCGACTTGTGCGGACAAGCGCTGGACTTCATCAGTATGAGAATGCGACCTAGATTGAGTTGGAAGAACATGGGTAGGACTCGAAGGGCGAGGAGTTACACTAGTGCTAGCAACCGAAAGAGGAGACGCAACTTCCAAAACCCGGTCTGCCAAATCAGCTAAATGTTGAATGTCCATTGTATCTGAACAGGAAGCCAACACCACCCTAACACTACTGGGTAATCGCTGCAGGAATAACTCTCTCAGTATACTCTCCTCTAAAGCCGAGTCTCCGAGCAACTGCCGCATCCGGCGAAGGAGTTGTGAGGGTTTCCTATCTCCAAGTTCTTCGGCGATTAAAAGCTGATGTAGGCGCCTCTGCTCGGAATCGCTAGTACGCTTAATAAGTTCCGCCTTCAACTTATCATACCGGTCTTGGGCTGGAGGAGAAATGATAAAATCTCTCACCTCCTGGGCTATCTCGGGTTGTAATGATAAGATTACATGAGCATACTTAGTCTCCTGTTGAGTGATTCTCCTTGTCAAAAACTGGGCCTCAACCTGTGCGAACCACAAGGCCGGGTCGCCAGGCCAATATGGGGGAAGCTTCAAACCAAAAGCTGTGACGGATGCGCCTTGAGTGGCTGGCGCCGAGTCAACATTACTAGAAACTGAACTCCCAGGACCGGGTTGCTCCTTATCGTCGTTCATAATGACAAACAGATAACGAAATTCCCACAAAAATAAATCACGTCGGGGTCACCAATGTAGAACCAAAGTACAGGTTCAACTAAAATTAAAAAGACGTGAGAAAAGAAAGTGGTATTGTGATTTGAACTCACCGGAAAACTGGAATTAAGGAGACTGGAAATGATCCAAAACTTGAAATGTCTTCTCGACGAATTCACTACGTAGTCTCGTCGATGAAACACTCTGTCAATTCAACAAGGCAAATGCAATACACAATCTTATCGGAAGCTTCGACGAAAACCGAAACTATCAAGAATATATATACAATAATAAGATGTGCTCAGAAACAAAATGGCTGCCTCTGGCTAGCCCAAGCGTAAACCGAAGAAAAATAATGAATAGCCTACTTGGCGAATTAAACAAATGAAGACTCGTATTTAATCCAGCGAAGAAAAGAAATACTACCGCAGACGATTAAATAGACCGAGAAAAATACAACGTCGCAAAAATCGTACGCGATAATTGTATGAAGTAAGGAAATGACTAAAACCGTAGACACGTGTAGCTTTGATGAGTACATACGGGATGAGTGGCGATAATCACGCTGCTTAGCCCAAAACACAAGACTATGGAACGCCGTGATTGGCGCTTAAAGAAAAACAAACCATGGAGACCACAAAAAGGAAGTGCCGATATAAATAAAAGTTTGTTGACCCCACAATGGGTGTATGGAACACTACAACACCATATCACAGACACTGATAACACGGAGGGCCGCGCATCTCAGATTTAACATTGATAAACGATGCCTTTATCACGCGTAAAGAGCATAAGGTGTTTATCTCGAAAATCGATCGAAAGCTCAAAGGTTACTGAACCCAAATGCAAGAAAAAACATTAATGGTGATTAATATGAAAGAAATTGACAACAGACTTTCATATAAAAGATAACATCCCTGATAAACTTTATCCACGTTGTATCACTCAATGAGAAGGTTACCTGAAACAAGGGATGCGAATGAAGGCAAGATTGAAATCATCAAAACGAAGAGAATATCGTACATTTTGCTTGTAATAAGCAATTCCTTGAGTCTTCAACTGCCTAATAGTCAATGTAAATACAAAAGCAATTGTTCTGAAATGAAATAACACACGTAATGGTTTTTGACCCACATTCATTGCTTCAGCCCGAATTGGTACAAGAGGATTTTGACAATGCTTTTTGAAAAGCCTGCTGTTCAGTCATCCTTTGCAGCCCATTCATTAAAATGGTATCCTCAGCGGGCTATTTGTTCTTCTTTATAGTAAATATGATTCAAGGTTACACAGGTTATAACATTATAATTAATAGCTACCAAATTTGGGTACCAGGCGCGTATCCAAGATTTCTTAGGGGGGCTCGAATTTGAAATCAAATTGAAATTTAGTGTGCTGAAATTTGAAAATCGTGCCGGCCAATTTGATGCTCAGTGGGGGGGGGGGGGGGGGGTGGGGGGAGTAGTGAGCACTAATTTATCTTGTTTTGCCCTCGAAAATTTGAAAAATTGCACCCCCCCCCCTTGAGCGCCAGGGGGGGGGGGGGCATACACTTTTTTTCCCGGGACACCCCCCCCCCCCCCCCCACCCCCTGGATCCGTCACTGTTGGGAACAGTTTTTGTGTAAACGCACTGCGAAGGCAAGGGTCGCGCTAAGTTGCGTTTTTGCGTCCTGGACTCACCAAAAAACAAATCCCACGCACAAATTTCGAAACAACAGTGAGTAATAGCATCCCGTACGACGCAACAGAAATTCCCAGGTCGGTTTGTGGAAGCTGGAGAAGAATTTTGTTCGCATCGTAAACTGATTAAAATTGCAATAATTTACACACCTATCCAACATATCCATATAGTGTAACAGTACCGATAATGCGCGTACGCAGGGGGGGGGGGGGGGGGGGTACTCATAATGAAAACTTTAGGCCCGATTTGGACAAAAAATCCCTTACGCGTCCGTTGCATTCACCTGAACGTTTTGTTTACTTCATCACGCTACAGCGGTTTAGTGAGCAGTGGTTGGACTGCTCCATTACAATAAATAGGGGTGTTTGTTGTAATTACTATTAAAAGCCCGATCCCTCGCCTCGTCTAGCACACACGTTCATGTATATGTCCTGGGTATATGTTGTATTCATACATTGCACATGTTCACAGGCTCACAATCACTTCACTCACAAACATTACAAGCACAAATTTACACGTCAATACACGTAGAGCATGCACCCACAGTCATTGTAGTGTATTAGGTAAACATATCGCGATCGACATTTACGCGACGTGAGAATGAAAACATGATTGACTGGGCCCATGGCGAAGAAAAAGCTCTATTTTTTTCCTTTTTATCTCTTATTTATGAGTAATACTTGAATTAATGAAACTTAGAACATTGTTGAACTAATATCTTTCCTGTAGGATTCACATAATGCTCCAAAATTAAAGAAATCAGACACTTTTCAAATGATTTCGGTCTTGAATATTGGCTTATCGCAAGTTACTGTCGTTTCCTTACAGGGGAGTGACGGGCTATACTGATGCTACCCCTCAAACCAATAATGGAATCCCCCACTGCGTCTTGGCTAGTTTTCGATTTATCAGAGCTTTTCGTCAATTGGTGAAAACTTTTGAAACAAAAAGGCAGAGAGGTTATTGGAACAATGACAATGATTTTGACATCAGCCTTTAGCTTATGATTTGAAGTCTTAAGATCTGCTCGCCCCAATTTGATACGTTGGCGCATTCAGATGTTATAGCCATTTGAGCATGTCCGTGCACACATACCAACACAAAATTGGAGCATCTGCCATAGACTTCTGTCTCAGAGAATGAATGCGTAACAACATTCAAGAACAAAAGGCAGAGAGGTTAAAAGGTCCCCATAAATATTTTTTACTCCACAAAATAGCAGAAATTCTCCCCTTTCAAATTCGACTCGCCCCAATTTATAACGTTAATGGTAACTTAAGATATGGTCGAATTGATGCAACAATGTCATATTTCGTAGTAGTAGTTTACGTGTTGTAGTAGCGACGTACACGTATGCGCACGCAATTTCCAAGAGCAAATGTCCAACAGTTTTCATTATTACCCCCCCCCCCCTTAAATTGTTGTTATGTGTTTGTTTTGGGGGAAAATCCCCCCTCAAATGTGTTGTAATTATAAAAAAGTAACCTTACCCCCCCCCCCCCCCCCCCCCCCCCCCCCCCCCCTCTTACTCAACGAAATATCGGTCGGCATAATTTTCCAATTTCTGGGACAAAAACAAAAAATAGGCTCTAACAACTTTTACGGTCGCTTTTCCGGAAGTAATTGTATGATTCACCAGACTGCCGAATTCGGAAGCTTTACCGGCATGCCTGACGAAGCCTCCGTGTTTTTACTTCTCGCGTTTGCTATTTTCTCGCGCTTTTGCTGAATTAGGTTCGCTAAATCGCGCTTTTAGGTAAATTAAACTTAGCGGGAAAACAATTGAGTTGTTTGCAGGGGCCTTGGTTGGGACCCTCAGAATTTGCTTGGGACAATTTATGTATTATTTTGTTTACTATGTTCACAAAAGAGAATGTACTAGTTTATTACCAATTATTCAAATTTCCTGTAGAATGTCCCTCTTACCTTGAAAAGGAAAACAAATTGTTTAAAATGATTGTTGATGAACAATAAAATCACTCAATACCAAAAAATGAAATATCCGGTCTATCCAAATTAGCTACATTGAATCATATCATATCAGATTTTCTTCATAAAACTGTGCACTTTATTAACGGGTTTAAACAGATAAATATTTCCACATACATATTATATTTGACATGGGCATTGAGAACACCTAAAATTAGCATCAATGTGGATGATTGTCTGACAGCCGATGGAAGTGTGACATCAATCCCTACATCCTCTCAAAGATTGGAAGCAGCAAGACCAGAACACGTGCTAAACTTGTCCCGTTAGGCCAAACAAATCTCGGGGATCCCTGAGCTGGCAGAAAAACCAAAAAGGTAGGCCCCCAAGCATATATTGAGGGTCCCATTTAAGGCCCTGCAAGAAACTCATTTTCCCCTGCTAAATGCGAGACTATATACATTTACCTGAAAGCGCGAAAAACTTGCAAATGCGAGAAGTAAAAACACGGAGGCATCGTCAAGCATGTCGGCAAACTTTCCTATTTCCAGTCCAGTAAAATCGATCGTAAAAGCCTAATTTGTTCAGAAAATAACACACTTTTATCGCCAGAGTCTGGCTAAAATCACTCCATTCAATTATTCAGGTGCGCAGAAGTCGAACTGTCAGTCATTTTTTCTCTTTGTATTTTTGTTTTATTTTTTTTAATCTGCGCATAATTATAAGCAAATTATACTGAACAAACTTAGTCTCATGCACATCGTTTATTAGTGTCACAGATGGGTCGTTACTGTTATACTATAACGACAGATTGGATAGATGTGTAATTCATGGAAATTATAATCAGTATACGATGCCAAAATGATTCTTCTCCAGCTTCCGGAAAGCGTACCCTTGCCTATCATGATGGGGGTGACCAAAGTTCACGAATATTTTTTAAATATTAGGAAATGTGACATTTGATCCATTATCCAGGTATAATATCTATACAAAAAGATGTCTACATTTGTTGTGCTTGCTGTGCTCGAGCTCAGAAATGTTGTAAACTGAAATGATATATTATACTCACTGTTTGCCTAGATCCTGCTAAATGCGAAATGAGGCGTCGAGTCCTCTCCTAGAACGTGTTATAAAGGCGTTTACAATGTCTCTTTCGCAAGATAAGAGGAGAGTTTGTCTCTGGGTCAGGAGTCCGGTCTGACGGATGCCAAAATATGCAGTGTGTCAAAGAATATATAGGCTGCGTGAGTCTGTATTTCACCGTCTGGTGACTTTACATTGAGCATGTACCTGATAGGTCCATGGTTGGATCGTGTGGTCCAAAAACGAAACCAGAGGAAAATACAGCTAACCAATCAAACACAAGAATACATATCTATCGCCCAGTAAGTGATGCAAATAATAATCATGTGATAAAGTGGCCTGGGCAATCCACTTAACAAATAGAAACCTAAGTCTGTTCCCAGATAGAAAAGAAACTACTTTAAATGACGATGGGGGGGGGGGACGAGGAGACTTCAATTGCATCTGAGTACTCTTCCTACAATTGAAATAGTTAAATCTACCGTACTAGCGAACTTACACAATTCCAAATCTTCTGTTGCAAACAAAAACATGTTAAGGGTATGCCAGGCTTTGGTTTCCCAGTCACTGATTGATTATGTTTTGAGTTTTTACATTCGAGTTTCGTTTTATTACAATTGTTATACATGTGTGTATGTATTACTATCTATATCTAAGGAAATTTATACTAAATTTAGGAACTTAACTCAAAATTAATTCCCCGACAATGTTGAAACATTCATGAAGTTCGACCGAGGCAGAACAAAAATATCGAAGCGTAATGTAGGTCTAGCCTTAATTACTCTGCCTCTTCTTTGTCATGTTCGTCCCCAGCCATGGTGGTTGTGAGCCTGCTTGAAGGTGAACGGAGAAGAGAAAGGGAGAATGTGTGGGTGGGTGCGTGTGTAGTTTATACGGGAAATTTGTTAGGTTAGCTGTTCCACACACCAACCAAACAATCAGCGAATCTAGACGGTCGTCCTTTTGACATTAGGGACTTTTAGATTTGCACGACGAGAACGTGAATTGCTACGTGTGACATCCTTTTTAGGCAATGTGACGTCCTTTTAAGGCACTGTCGGACCAGTGCCTTAAAAGGACTTCACATTCCCTTAAAAGGATGTCACACCTAGCAGTTCACGTTCACTGTCGGGCCAGTGCCTTAAAAGGACTTCACATTACCTTAAAAGGATGCCACACCTAGCAGTTCACGTTCACTGTCGGGCCAGTGCCTTAAAAGGACTTCACATTGCCTTAAAAGGATGTCACACCTAGCAGTCCACGTTTTCGTCGTGCAAATCTAAAAGTCCCTATTCTTTTCAAGATGGAAATTCCTGTAAGACTCATTACTATATTTTAGTCTTGCCAATTACATTGTGGGCAGTTACTTCCTTGACTTGTAGCGGGAGCGTCAATCAACTTAAGATTATGCTTAAAGTAGATTGACCATGTTGGCGTGTAAGAGGGATTATTTTAAAATTTGTTAAAATTACTGTAGCTATAAAAATAAATTTGTCATTATTGCATCATGTAGGAAGCAGTTCACGTTCACTGTCGGGCCAGTGCCTTAAAAGGACTTCACATTGCCTTAAAAGGATGCCACACCTAGCAGTTCACGTTCACTGTCGGGCCAGTGCCTTAAAAGGACTTCACATTGCCTTAAAAGGATGTCACACCTAGCAGTCCACGTTTTCGTCGTGCAAATCTAAAAGTCCCTATTCTTTTCAAGATGGAAATTCCTGTAAGACTCATTACTATATTTTAGTCTTGCCAATTACATTGTGGGCAGTTACTTCCTTGACTTGTAGCGGGAGCGTCAATCAACTTAAGATTATGCTTAAAGTAGATTGACCATGTTGGCGTGTAAGAGGGATTATTTTAAAATTTGTTAAAATTACTGTAGCTATAAAAATAAATTTGTCATTATTGCATCATGTAGGAAGGAGGTTTTCTATGTTAAGTTGAATACATTTGACGATTCTGCAAATGATCTTGCTCGAAGCTTAACGAATAATGTTTTCTAAATTAAAAACATTGTGTTATGGAACTGATTGTGCGTGTAGTGTTGTTTGTTCTTCTTCTTCTTAGTATATATAATGAAAAAGATATGGGTTTACTCATGGAACCCTAAATATTTTTACACAAAAAAGAGAAAGAGAGTGAGAGAGAGAGGCAAATATATTAACTTTGCCTGGAAACCACAGAAAATATGTCCTACGGACTGGCACGCTCTTTATGTCATGTCACAGTATCGTAGGTAAATACGACTGGGCTTGTAACAAAGGTAAAATCATATAGAAAAAACACATTTGAAAGGAAAATTATAAAAGGAAACGTCCCTTCATTAAAATAATTTGTTATGATGTTCACGCTGGTTGGTTTTGTATTTAGAAATAATTTTGTCAATGATCACTGATTTTAACCTGAGGTGCGTGGGTGCTTAGAAGCTCAAAAACACGTTTTTTCGCATAAATTGTTTCAGAGTAAAATTTCAATGGAAAACTTTTAACTGTAAGCTTGTCAAAATGTGGGTAATGCTTCATTCTGCTTTGAAACAAATATTTCTCGCTAAAATAGTATACGAGAAAACTCGGAAAGACATTTAACTGAAGTGAGAAATGGAAACAATAGTTTGGATTCAGTTTATGACACTTTACCTGATATTCAGGTCCACCATCCGTAACAGGATTTCACATGTGTCATAATGTAATTCAGGGAATAAGTGAAAACTCTAAAACGTGAATACCGAACTACATTGATGCATTTAGCTGTTGTATGCTATACTTGAACCTTAGAGGATTCTTGAACGTTAAGCAGATGTTGAAAAGATTGAGGACCCTTGAATTTTCCAGAAACATTGTTTTTGTAGTGTTCTACATTATTTATTAAAAGAATGTCAGAACTATATAAACAAATTATATCTAGGCATACATATCAAATTTATGGTGACAGACAAACCACCTGAGACACAATCTTGAAGCGGGACTGCACTATTTGACGTCCTTTTAAGGCACTGTCGGATCAGGCCCTAAAAGGACTTCACATTGCCTTAAAAGGATGTCACACCTAGCAGTCCACGTTCTCGTCGCGCAAATCTAAAAGTTCCTATTCTTTTCATGATGGAAATTTCTGTAAGACTCATTACTATATTTTAGTATGCCAATGACATTGTGGGCAGTTACTTCTTGACTTGTATCGGGAGCGTGAATCAACCTAAGATTGTGCTTAAAGTAGATTGACCATGTTGGTGTGTATTAAAGAGGGATTATTTTAATATTTGTTAAAATTACTGTAGCTATAAAATAAATTTGTCATTATTGCAGCATGTAGGAAGGAGGTTTTCTAGTTTAAGTTGAATACAAAATCATCACGTGACATTTGACGATTCTACAAATGACCTTGCTCGAAGCTTAACAAATTATCTTCTCTAAATTAAAAATATTGTGTTATGGAACTGATTGTGCGGGTAGTGTTGTGTGTTCTTCTTCTTCTTAGTATATATAATGAAAACGATATGGGTTTACTCATGGAACCCTGGATTTTTTAGCACAAAAAAGAGAAAGAGAAAGAGAGAGAGACAAAAATATTGACTTTGCCTGAAAACCACAAATTATGTCCTACGGACTGGCACGCTCTTTATAATGTCACAGTATCGTAGGTAAATACGACTGGGCTTGTAACAAAGGTAAAATCATATAGAAAAACACATTTGAAAGGAAAATTATAAAAGGAAACTTCCCTTGATTAAAATTATTTGTTATGATGTTCACGCTGGTTGGTTTTGTATTTAAAAATAATTTTGTCAATGATCACTGATTGTAACCTGAGGTGCGTGGGTGCTTAGAAGCTCAAAAACATGTTTTTTCGCATAAATTGTTTGAGAGTAAAAGTTCACTGACAATTTTTGAAGTGTAAGCTTGTCAAAATGTGGGTAATGCTTCGTTCTGCTTTGAAACAAACATTTCTCGCTAAAATAGTATACGAGAAAACTCGGAAAGACATTTAACTGAAGTGAGAAATGGAAACAATATTTTGGCTTTTAGTTTATGACACTTTACCTGATATTCAGGTCCACCATCCGTAACAGGATTTCACATGTGTCATAATGTAATTCAGGGAATAAGTGAAAGCTCTTAAACTTGAATACCGAACTACATTGATGCATTTAGCTGTGGTATGCTATACTTGAACCTAAGAAGGTTCTTGAACGTTAAGCAGATGTTGAAAAGATTGAGAAACCTTGAATTTTCCAGAAACATTGTTTTTACAGTGTTGTCAATTATTTATTAAAAGAATGTCAGAACTAAACAAGTATATCTGGGCATTCATATCAAGTTTATGGTGACAGGCACACCACCTGAGACAATCTTGAGGCGGGACTGCGCTATTTATAGCTACTTGCGCCCTCTATGTAGCAAATAATGCCTAAGCGGTACCCGTTGGTCCCCTTTTGGTTATGTTAATTGAGAGCTGATATGACGAGATAACCACCTGTCAGTGACCAAACAGGGAGGTTTAATCCCTCCTTGCTAAAGTATTGCAGACAGGCTTTAAATGGTTTCCCCTGTTAATTAGAACCCTTCCCAGAATATGTTCGTTTGCCTAAAAAGTTTGTGGTGGATGTATAAAACCACTAGGGCTGTTACCATGTTAAAGGTACGACGTCCCATTTAAAGGCCAAACAAATACACATGTTAAATTCCAACGGCATTTCAAAGATAATACTAATTTAGAACTTCCCTAAACAAGGGGGGCTTGAAAATGTCTTTAAGTGGGGAAATAACGACTATTAGTTGTGGAATGGACTTAAGAGCTATAGAGCCAGTAAGTCATAGTCTGATTTTCAGACAATTGTACTGAATGGTCATACGTTTTATGCTGCGCAAAGATTCAATCAGTTTAATCTTGGTCATCACAAGAAGTGGGTAATTGATGTAGACAAATGCTCATGTACCCTTTACAGCTAATTTTATGTATGTTATTACCAAAGAAGAAAAAAGCCAGTCGGTCACTCAATAGTGTCTGACAATAGCGTCTGAATAGTGTCACCACAAACCACAAAACAAGCAGAATAATAAGCAAATATTAATCGACCACGAGGGTAATGGTCCAAACTATCATCGCCGAGGTGATCTCGCGGGGCTACTATCATCCCGAGCCGCGAGGCGAGGGATGATACAATATCAATTTTGTCGGTCATAGTTCTATCTAGCTTTAATGCCCTTGGAACTTTTTAGGAAAAGGCAATATATTAAAGCAACGATTGCTGAATTGTAGCGACAATCGTTCGCCATTGCTGATCTTTAATACAAATTTGACAAGCAGTCATAAATTTATATGTTAGGGGGGCGTTTCACAAAACTTGGCATCAGTGACAAATGAAATCCTTGCTTCAGATTGGTTATGAGCAGATTTGTCACTGATTCTTATATTTTCATTGAAAAAAAGGGCTTGTTGAGTTGCTCTAGCGTCATATTCACTAGGCCAGCTCTCTAACTTCGCCTACAAACTGACTCAGGCGACCCCGGTTCGAAACTGAGTCACGTCTTTCGGATGGTGACGTTCAAGGTTGGTCCACAGACGTAAATAATCATATTTGATTGATACACGTTTGTAAAACCCATATTTCACACAAACACGCCCCTAGGACTCATGATAAATTCATTGAACAGTTGATTCTTCTTGGTTGATTCTATTGTTCGGCTTAATTAGCAGAAAGAGATAGGAGTAAACATTCTCATGACCACCAACCTCGTATTATTATTTTTATTATTTTGTTCATCGTCTTTTCAATAATATTTGAACAATATTAGATGACGATAGCCGGTACTTTGGTACTATTTTAGAATGGCAATCACATGGCCAAAAAAATAATCAACAATACCGGGTTTAATAATTTAACGAAAAAAGAATTTGAACCCGGGCTATACTCTCTCTCTCTCTCTCCATCTGTTGTCATTGCCTTTCTTTTCCCTTGCCTCTTCCTTCTTACAATTGCACGGAGTATATAATGTGCATGTGTAAACCTCGATCACAGAGAAAATAATCACGAATATCGCTGGCACGATTCATCTCCTTCCACTTCTTCTTCTTCGAAGAAGTAGTAGTAGTAGTAGTAGTAGTAGAGTAGTAGTAGTAGTAGTAGTAGTAGTAGTAGAAGTAGTAGTAGTAGTAGTAGTAGTAGTAGTAGAAGTAGTAGTAGTAGTATCAGTAGGAGGAGTAGTAGTAGTATTAGTAGTAGTAGAAGTAGAAGTAGTAGTAGTAGTAGTAGTAGTATTCGTAGTAGTAGTAGTAGTAGTAGTAGTAGTAGTTGTAGTAGTAATAATATTAGTAGTAGTTTGATTTTATTTGATAAGGTTATATTCGAATATTCAACAATACAGCTGGAAGGTGATTCAAGTGAATTTACAAGGTAAAAATAATTCCATAGACATATAAATATCATTATATGCTTTAGCAGTTTTAAACAAATCCAGATATGAACAATACATAGTGCATAAATCATAAATAATGAAAACAATAATAATATCGAGTTCGGTTTGCATACTTGGATGTGGAATAATAGAAAATCAAAGGGTATAAGATCAGATATACAGTTCGAGAGTCGATACAGGACATCTTAATATTGAATTAAGAGAAAAACTATTACTGATCATTGAAACTAAATTATTAAAATGTAACATTTACATGAAGTATATATAAGAAATAAATCGATAAAATACAATTATTAAATATTGTTATGTATGATCTTTTTTAATACGTGATGTAAAACCCGACTTGAAAACATAAAATTACATTTATTAAACTACATTTATTGAAATAACATTAATAATTATTGCTTTGATCAACTTGCATTTATCAAAGTTAAATTTAAAAAGTCAGATAATATACGTTGTTCTTCTGAGTAGCATAGAATGGAAATGAGAATATCTTTTAAAATAATTTATCGGATCAATTTTGTATAAATGAAATGATAGGAGCTCGAAGGGTAAGATCGCAAACATCCAGTCTCACATGGTTTCTTAATAATGAGTTTAAAGGCCGATCATTGATTAGTGAAAAAAACACTAACTGTTCAGGTAATGGGGTCTACATTACATGATAAAGAGATGATTTGAAAAATGTAATTATTAATTATTGTTTTACTCAAACAATACCTGATAAAAAAAAAATGACTAGCAAATATAGAAATTACACAAAATTGCATTAAACTAAATTATATCTCTAAAAATTACATTTCTTTTCTCAAAATAAAATTCCTAAACACTACATTTTATCAAAGTTCTATTTATTAAATCATATTTATCAAAACAATATTCATAAAACTACATACAAATTCAAATAGAGGTTTAGGATGAAATACCTAGACCTATGTGAGGAAGTCGGGATTCCTATTTAGTAATCGAACAATTGATGAAATACTAGAATTGTAATATCTTGTGGTCCTGCATTTCGGTTCATGAAGAAGATGTGAGTTGCGTAACTGCCTTCCAGACAGTGATCGTCGGGACTTCGGAAGAAAGTAACGATGACGAGCTGACGTGAGAAGGTCACGTGAAAAAGAGAGGAGAAGATCTTCTCGTCGTAAGTGGAGAAAATCAAGACGGAGGTGATCCAAAGCACCGCGGTAGGAGTCATACCCTCCAAGGATGACTCGACAGACCCTTTTCTGCACACGTTCCATGTCATTGGATTAAGCAGTGGTCAGTGACGAGGACCAGACACGTGATGCGTATTCAAGTACAGGTCTGATGTACATAGCATAAATAGTAACCATATCAGAGGTCGGGAGTCTACATCTTCTGAGGCGATAAACGATGTAGAGACTTCTGCTAGCCTTCGAAACCATCGCTGAAAAATTGGTGTCCCACTTTAAGTCGGGTTGAAGACGGACACCAGTAACATAAGTGGTCGACCACGGATAAGCTGGTATCAGCGACTAGGAGTTTAGGAAACTGCACTTGCTTTACAAACATTCATGACGCAACATTTAGTAGGGTTGGGCTTCATGTCACTCGACTCACACCACTGGACAAGACTATCAAGTTGAAGTTGGACAGTAGAGGGCTCATTCGCTCTGCGGATTTCTACTACACTGAGGTGATCCACATATTTCCACCCGTGGTTGAATTCACTCAACGCATCATTAATCATGACAAGAAAAATCACGGGACCTAATTTTTGTGCCCTTGGCGACTTCGCATGTAACAGCGGTGCATGTAACTAAGATATGCTTGAACCAACTCTAACTGCCTTTTGTAGTCGTAGTTGTAGTAGCAGTAGTGGTAGTAGTAGTAGTAGTAGTAGTAGTAGTAGTAGTAGTAGTAGTTGTTGTTGTTGTTGTTGTTGTTGTAGTAGTAATAGTTTGATTAAGGAATAAAATTTGAATCGGTTCTTCTCTCCAAGAAAAAAGACAGAATTGTATTTTATCAAGTCGGTTTAGCCTTGCTTACCTGCGTTGTTCTTTTAATTTTATTAAAATGTAACCAATAGAAAAGGTTTTCGTTTGACCTGTCGAAGACCGCATCCTCTTTCTTTTCAATTCCTGTTCCCTTCATAATTTTAGTCCAAATCAACATCGTGACATTTTGATTGAGCAATATCGTACACACAAGAATGCGACGACCTCGTGACCTTCCTGTTATAAGAACAACAAAATTATTCAGGAAAAGAAGCCAATAGTGTTCAAAGTGAAACCATCATTCCTGTATTTCAAAAAGGTGATATATATAGACTAATTTGTCAATACCTTGTAATCCTCTTTCTCTTAAATCCTGCGAAAACTTGTTTATGAAACACTGATTTATATTTTGGATAAAGATGAATATTGAATAACGGTAAATATGATTTTAGGACGGGAAATTCATTTGAACATGCATATTATATTTATTTGAATAAGACACTCTTGAACTATATTATCAATAATAGCCACTCATATGATATATTTCTAGATTCATAAAAATCATTCGACCTTAAAGACCACAACGTATTTTTATTCAAATTATCTTATAAAGATTTTGAGGGCGCAGTGGGGGAATGTTTCGAATTTATTTCCTTGATCTACATTACTATACTTCGTTTAATAGTTATAATTGTTATTATTCTAAGGCCGAGTATAGAGTCCCTCAGGGCTCCATAATGGGTGCGCTCCTCTTCCAACTCTACGTTAATGGTTTATGCTGTGCATCATCATTCATTCATTGTGTCTTATTTGCAGAAGATACTATTATTGTTACCCATGATAACTTCAACTTTAATAACAAAAATTAAGAATAATGAACTATGTAAACTCTAGGAAGATCCGAAGGTAGTACACAGATTATGAGAACAAAAAGTTATGTATGAGAAAAAAAGTGTTACGT
The DNA here is from genome assembly GCA_035222895.1 of Strongylocentrotus droebachiensis. Taxonomy (NCBI): domain Eukaryota; kingdom Metazoa; phylum Echinodermata; class Echinoidea; order Camarodonta; family Strongylocentrotidae; genus Strongylocentrotus; species Strongylocentrotus droebachiensis. The sequence goes on along the minus strand of JAVYIG010000730.1, from coordinate 81,472 downwards.
TTAAATTCGCGAGTTCCAAGATAGTTGCCCTCTAAAAGACTATTTTTGTTTTCTCCGTTTTCTTTTCTTTTTTTTTCTTTTTTCTTCTTTCGTTTCCTATATACTTGTAAATGTATGGGCTGCTTCATTTCATCTAGCCTTTTAGGGGCAACCAATGCAAGCCATTAATTGTGTATACTTATTTTGTATTACATGCTTTCAATAATTATTTTTAAATGTTTTAATAAAGTGAACTGAACTAAAATGAACTGAACTATACCTTTTTCCTGTCTCTTTCTTATAACATAGTTCTAAACAGAAAATGAACGCCAACAAAAATCCGTGCAATTCAAGGTTTAATATCAAATAAATTTATTTAAGAATATTAAGCGTTTTAAAACCCACATTTAGTTTAGTTCTGTACAGTAGCCAATTCTGAAGCACATGAATATGAAACATGAATATTCGAAAATTCCCTAATATTAAGTACTCTTTGCTCCTAATTACCACACTTCCAATTGAAGATAAGCGTACTTGCTGGTCCTTGATATAGCGCGGCTTTTTTTACACCAGATTCTAAAAATATTTTATATAAAACACTGATTTATATTTTGGATACAGATTTTTTTTTAATAACGGACAACATAGTCCCCTGTCAACGCACTCACCCCACCCTACCATGCCTAAACACATCAACCATTCCCGCACATGAATTAATTATAAAATTCACATATCGAAGGAAATCATTGTTTTTAAAGGCATAACATGAAATTCGTTAAGTGTAAATGTATATATTACGTAAATGTATGTCTTCAGTGAAACGTGTTATTTTTGTTCTTATTAATGTATGTGCATGTGCAAATGCGTCTCCGAGTGTTTGTGTTTGAAGTGCTTATCGAATCATGACTTGTATGCTGACGATAATTAACGCTTTGTGGCAGCCTTTTAAAAAAATATCGTAGTACATGATTTAGTTTACATGCTATTCCTTAGGTCAGGGCCAGTGTCGGATAGATTTGTGCGCAATTGTGCGTAAATCCTATCCCTCCATGCGCCCCCTGGTATTTTAAACCATCTGCTCACTTGCCATCATCACCATTTAGGTCACCTTCATGGATGATTGATTCCTTTATCATCAGGAATGTTGCAACAATAACATGCATCTGATTCGAGAATGCATCCTTCTCCTCCTAGCTGTGTCCTGCCTGACTGAAGTGCATTATAGACAGAGAGAATGTTGACAAGTTTGATCCCCATGACTAGTTTTATAGCAATGGCTCTTTCGCTAATCCTGTCCATGCTAACCACTTGAGTAACCCATGTCTCGCTTATCAAGATCTCTACCCCAGTAGTACCATCATATTTACCTTGCCAGTAGAACGTATACCTGACTCCTATACTACCAAGCCAACGGGCGCCGTCTCCTTTCCATCAGATCAATCGTTCTCCGTCTCATCACATCTACTACCTATCCAGACTTTCCTGGCATAGTCCCTATGTTCCATGTGGCTACACGTACGTTGTTCTCCGAACTTGAATGTCTGATCTTGTCCTTCTGACCACAAAACATATTGTTCTGTCTTGCCATAAAAGGAAATTGATTGGGCTTTATTTTACGCCGGATATCCTGCATGTCGCAACCATAGGTGGCCTCTTCCCAGGAATTCTTCCGCCCGTAGCCGTTGGTCACTGAGGCGCAGCTCATATGTCCCTAGCTGCAACCAGGAGCCAGTTGCTCACTTGTCCTACATGCAAAACTAACCGGGGCCATGCTTTGACAGGCCTTACAATACATGGTTACCTGTAGCAACAAAACTTTTGGCCAGACATAAATCGACAATAATTAGCCAATACCTGATAAAGGGGCGCCTTATGAAAAGACTACCAGCCCCCTGTGGTTGTGTGGCCCTTTGGACGCCATATTGAATTTCGTGGTTTCCTGAACCAATGATTAACGTTCTAACTTATCTTAATATATTATTGACCCAGAAAGCAATAGCATGTCTCTCGGACGGATAAAAAGTGACTTATAGCCATTTTTATGTTATGGCCGCCATTTTGGACGCCATCTTGAATTTTGGGGTTTTCTGGACCATCACAACCCATGTTTACTTGTTTCAATGGATTCTCTGACCCCCAAGACTATAGGATAGACATTAAAACTATGTTTATATGATATAATAGGTGATTTATGGTGATTTTAGGTATCGGCAGCCATCTTGGACGCCATCTTGAGAATAATATTTTTCTGAACCTCCGATTTGTTTTGCAATTTGTTTGGGGGGGGGGGGTCAAACCATATATTGACCCGACTATGACAACAACATCCAAACATCGCTGCAGGTCCTTCTCTGATTCTGCGATTAACATAGTATCATCTGCATACCGTATGTTTGTGATATTATGTCCTCCTACCTTTAATCCTCTCTCCTGTTCTAGGTTTCTAAGTATAAACTCAAGGCGTCACAAGCGTATTAAGAAAAACACAATAAAGCAGTGTATGTGGGGATAGAGTATTATGCTCCCACACCAACGAGCAGTTTTCGTTGGTCTTTGTAATATTGTCCAATATTACCATCAGTTGTTTTAATGTAATGATCATGAAACATGACTAGCGGCCCCTTGAATGCTATGGAGGAAAACTAAAGAACAATGTAATTGGGAAAGGGCGCACACCTGCACCCCTATTAATTAGTCACCTATTATTCATAATTCATCGCACTTTGTACCATTTAGGATATGCATGTAAACATATACTCATGATATTATACACACATGGGGCAAATTATTGAGTTGTTAAACAAACAAACCGCTCGTCACCTCGCATGTATTTTTGGACAATGAGCAGGCTTGTCATCTTACGCATGCAGACATATACAGCCAATTAAAAAGGATGTCAGTCATTCAGGATAAGGGCTGTTGTGTTCTACTTTATCCATCAGGATTTATCAAATTACTTTTCTCCCTATGAATGTAGTATTTTGCTATATCCATTAAAGTAGTGCCCTAATTAACGGCCTACACCATTTTTGGGGCGGAGAAAGGAAGTATGAAACAGAAAAAGAAGAAGAAAAGAAAGTGAAAAAAGTGTAAAATGAAGGGGGAAAAATAGTTACTCATACGTAATTAATTAATAACAAGGTTTTTGTTGAATTCCACACATGCACTGCTCGGGAATGTAAGCAGTCATAAGCGTAAGAAAAACACGATAGAGCAGTGTTTGTGCTTACAGAATACTATGGTCCCATACCCCATATTATTATTAGTTATCTTTATGTAATCATCATGAAACATTACTATAGCGGCCCCTTGGATGCTATGGACGAAAAATAAAGAACTATTTGATGGGGACCCCCATAAATTAGTCACCTAGTATGTTCTTACATATCATAATTCATGGCACTTTGTACCATTTAAGATATGCATGTAAATATGAACAGTCAGCATTTACTCATGATATTATTCAAACATTGATCGTGCACAGTCTTTATACAAACAAACCGCTCGTAAGCTCGCATGCATTTTGGGACAAATTAGAGCAAGGGGCATCTTACGCATTAGACATAATACAGCCAATGTGCAGGAACTTAAATAATCTCGAAGGAAAGATTACAAAATGATTTCCAAGCTAATTTGTTTACTGGGCTTTATTAGCATGCTAATACAAGGTAAGTCCCTACTTCCTGATTGTTTCTTACGAACGCCTATTTGACTGCATTCGAACATATTTCCGTAAAATTATATCATGGTAATCGAGAACTAATCAGACGGGAGTGTTAAAATATCCTCCTACAAACATTGTCATATATCTAAGTTCTTTTCTATTAAGTGTCCTTTTACCTTATGATATATGCCCCTCTTCCTTTGTCCATAACATGCGCCCCTAATTTTAACCGACTTGGAGCAATAACAAAAATTATTTAATTTCCCCAAAAGTTCGTTCGCTACGCTCGCTTGCATTTGTCTTTGATATAATTACATGTAAGTTAATTATTAAAGGTAATTTTAGTCTTTCATGATTAGCCTGTGCTTAAAAAAAAATCTTCTTTATAAGATGTAGCTTTATTTCACACTACAACCTAACCAATGTCAACCGTTTGGCTTTCCTCGCTCGCAAATACAAATTCCTATCATCACACTGTGATCGTTGATGCTCAAGTAGTATCTTTGGCCAAGTAAAGATAAAAACAAATATTAAAATAACCCCAAATAGTGTAATCCCAACCATGACGATGTATAGGTATATGCCAATGTCTAACAATTATGGGTGCCTCCTTTTTTAACCCAAAAGCGCCATTTTTGTTAGTGACCCCATCCACTTTGGAAGACGCTCCGCGACCCCTGGAGTTAAGACTGGTGTCTCCCTTCCCATCCAAATGACTGATTCCACGTTACGTCATTGCTCTGTATTTATCCAGGGATAAGCTATTCAATATGAAGCTATATATGTTGTCGGTTCGAGACATTAGGGACTTTTAGATTCGTAGGAAGACAGTGTGGATTGCTACGATCGACGTCTTTTTAATGCACTGCTTTGAATGGACGTCACACGTATCAGTCCACGCAAATCTAAAAGTCCGTATTACTTTCTGTTTGTGACCATAAACTAACCGATTGATGGAAAAACCAACCAACCATAAAATAATCATTATTATAGGAGAAAATCGCCAGAATTATCTGCTCATGTCCTCCTAGGTCGAGAAGCATCCATCGTCCCGGTTGTTGAAACCATTCCGGAAATTACTGTTACATTCGGCGAAGAAGGGTTACTAAAATGTGCTTACGAACGTAAACCATATGCCGTCTATTGGAAATTCTTGAGCGATTCGTCATCGATCAATCTGCTAGTTGTTCTAGATCAATACTACCAGGTCGGGAAAAGATCAGGACCGGGGTACGACGGAGGGCGCTATAACATTACTAACGACTTTTCTCTTCTCATACATGACGTCAGCGTGGAGGATGAGGGCAGATACATCTGTGAAGTATCCGATTTTGAGACCGGTCGAGTGGTTCGCAATTATACCAATGTGACAGTGACAGGTTTGTATTACATTACTGATATAAACTTCATAATTATGAGTCGTATTGTTTGCCGAGTTAACATTTGGTAAAGTACATGTACATTTGAATGAAAATTACCACGTATTGGCTAAAATGGTTGTTTTTTTGGTAAAGAAAAACAAAAAATGTATAACCCCCAGTGAAGCCAAATAACAAAGACCTTGGTTAGGTCGACGTAAGCTTCTTACCAGCCTTTGTTTTGCATTATAGGCACTTCTCTGGTAGTAAATGAATGTATGAGGACAAAGATCACTTTCTCACAGAGCTCGTCCGCTAAGCTCGCTTACATTTAACACTTATGTAATTATGTAACCTAGGTCTTTTTCATTCTTCTTTTACGAAACTGCACCGAAAACAAACCCATTAAGATATATATATTGCTCGCTTGCAAATGAATTTTCAGACCTTTGTACACAACTGTAAAGTACTGATTTGCCCTTTGCTTTGATTTCCTTCTACTTCAATATTAATTAATCTATAATATGCTTTATTCATGAACATTTTATTTATTATAGTTATTTTTATATAGTTATACAGTTATTTCTATTAAAGACACGTACGTTGCTATTGATATTGTAAAATAAATGCGTGTGTAGTCTTACTGTAATGGGATATGTAGACACACATTTAGGAACTCACAGGAAAAACGTTAATAGTTTATTTTGTTGAAATATTTGTAATCTTTGAAGGCTTCCATGGTAGAAACAGATTTTAGCGAGGTTTAAGGTTACACCACGTATTAATTTAAGAGGGTTAGTTGGACCTAAAGAGGGCCCACTTATGCTTTATTTCGACGTGTCGATAGGTTGAACCTATCGTTTTCAGGATGTCTTTTGTTGGTTACTTAAATGATAATGATTATTGATAATTTTCTCTTCTACAGTACAAGCAGTCAGGCCTCTCGTTAGGGTTCACCAATGTGGAAGTAACAATCAAATCTCTTTGGATGTGACGGACAACCCGAATGCACGGTGTATGATCCAGATCACACGTAACCAAAGTCATGTGCAGCTAGATTGCTTCGTTGAGGGCTCTAAACCACAAGTGGACATGTCTTGGGTCGATAATAACACTCCGCAGGACTTATCGAATGATACATCTTTAACATTTACCCAGGGAAAACGAGAGGGAACTGTGGATCAAAAACTAACTGTGATAATAGAGGCTTCTGAATTTCAGTCCGAACAAGAGTACTACTTCACCTGCACCGCTGAGGGGCCGGCAGTTGGCGGAATAGCATCCGTGACTATTGGAATTAGCAAGATTCCCCCTGGAGGTTAGAGTCTTCTAGTTTAAAAAAAAATGTATATTTAATAAATACAAAGTTTAAAGGAATCGTTTAACAATTCTTAATCTGAAATATATGGCCTAACGTGTTATCAATGTCTGTGATATGGTGTAATATTGAAGCCCTAAAAGAAATTGCGCTTCAGAATGATCATGGGCAGTGGATTGTGACGTAGTCCAAATCAGCTCTCCCGTTTTTCGTGTAAAAATATGAGTAATTTCTGTTTTTTCCTCCTATAAGTTCCCTTTTCCCTTTCGAGCAATTTGAAATAATCACAACTACCTTATTTTTTGACAGATTTAATTAAACTTTTAACAGTCATGTCAGTCTATACCTCTCTGATTTTTGTTTGGCTTTGCTTTGCTTTCTTTTACAGCAGTTGTCTATTAGGGTTGGATTTACTTGTAATAATCTCCATAACACTAGTTTATTCCTAGGTGATCATGGTGACATAACTTCAGTTTTACATGCATGAATGATCCCAAATGGTTGACACTACTGTTTTGAAAGATAATAGTGAAAAACATGGTTCGCATCATTTACAAAAACATTCAGGTAAAACAAAAACAAAATTTTTTGTAAAGGGAGGCGGTGCTGTTATTATATTACAAAAGGCAAACGCACGAAACCTAAATTCCGTAAGATAATCAGTTAACTATGCCTTCTTATAATTGAATTATCTTTTTAGTACCAACATCGGAAATAGCAGCTGCAACAAATTCGTCATCGGTGGTGTTAGTTGTAGTGTTGGTGGTGTTGGTGGTGTTGGTGGTGGTTGTTTTTGTCTTCATATCTGTACTTCTCTGGAAGAAATACAAGAGACTACAACACAGAACAGGTAACGATTGTTTATCGTGTAATTACAGTAACTACACTGAACCTTATTTCACAAAAACATACTTTAGGCCTAGATATGATATACCTTATATGAACGTCATAAAGAGTACACCAGGGATAAATCACCTTGCCTCTTTAAGGCACCAAGATCCAAGACGGACCAACAAATTAAAAAACTTATCGTGTATATTTAAACATAACAAAGTTCATTTTTTCCTGTGTAAATCTGTCACTTCTGATCATATTAATACTTGAAAACCAGATCAAATTAAACACTATGATTATTGGACTAACGAATACAAAAGGAAAAGAAAGTAGCAGATATATCAAACTAGTAGAGTAAAGATTGATTTATTTACGTAATTTATTTGTCGACATTATTAGATGATGGTGTGGTCTGTTGTTGCTTTGTTTTGCTTCTATTGCGTTTAAAGACATTCGATGAGAACAATGACGATGTATTCGAGGATTAGTTTTTCATCTCATGTTAAGCTAAACTTAAATATTAGAAAATGGACTAAAACTGAATAAAAATTTAAATACCACGTTGCCAAATTTGTATCATTTTCGTTATGCTTCTAAACAGATGACGATCGTCAAATGGATAAAAGGACAGGTACACTTTTAAGTGAGTAGGCTAAAATTCATTTAAGAACAATTTATACTACCTCTTGAATATGATTTTTTTTAAAGAAATACACATGTAGATCGACCTTGAGGCAAATTTCCCAATACTACTTCTACTACGATTACTACTTTCGTTGCAATAACTACTATTACTTATATTGCCACCACTACAACAACTATCTCTACTGATACTATTTGTAATATTAGCATTACTACTACTGCTACTATACCACTACTACTACCGCTAGTAGTTGTTGTACTACTACTTCTACTAATACTTTTATTATTAATAATGTTACTACGACTTCTACTTCCACTGTTCCTACTACTGTTACTTCTTCTTCTACTTTTGAATATCATTTTAAGCTGCAGGTGACAATAGAGAACAGACTAATACTGACAAAAAATACCACGCTGCCAATTTATGTTTTATTTTATTTACGCTTTTATACAGCTGTCGATCTTCAAATGGATAAGGGGACAAATACGCTTTTAGGTAAGTAGGCTGATAATTCATAAGAGAAGTTCAGTTTATCCCCATAAAAATGAATGAAAAAATAGAATAAATGGGCCTTGAAGCAAATATGCCCTGGGTAAAATAATTTATCCGATAAGGGTTACTACTTCATCTTCTTCCACTTTCCCTACGACTACCACTTCTACTACTATTACTTCTCCTACTACGACCAACACTACTACAATGATTAATACTTCCCATACTATGACTATTATTACTAATATTACTGCCAATACGACAACTATCACTAGTACTACTACTACAACTACTACTACTACTACTACTTCTACTACTACTACTACTACTACTACAAACTACTAATAGTATTACTACTACCACTACGACAATCATTACTACGATTAATTTCACTAATACTATCACCACTACTACTATTGATAGTACCGCTGTAGCAGAACTATTACTACTACTACTACCAATATTACTATTATGAAGGTTTTTATTACAACCGATTCCACTATTACTACCAATGCTAGTTGTACTACTACTACTCCTATTTCTACGATTAACGCTAACACTACCACCAACACTACTACTACTACTACTATAAATTCTACTACTTCCACTAATTCCATCACCATTACTGCTATTGTTACTACTTCTACTTCTACTATTAATATTAATGTTATTAATTTTACTACCACTACGACAAAAACGTATACTACTACTGTACTTATGCTACCACTATCACGACTAGTACTAAAATTGCTAGTTCAAGTACTACTTCCACTATTTATGTAACTGTTATGTCTACTACTACTACTACTATTTCTACGAGTAATACTGATACTTCTACTACCACTACTACACCTACTTCTACTACAACCACTTCCACTACTACTACTTATACTACTACCACCACCACTACTACTACTTTGTAATTGTACGTCTACTGCTACTACTACTACTACTACTACTTATACTACTACCACTTCCACTACTCATACTACTAGTATTAATACGACTACTACCACTACTACTAAGACTACATCCACCACTATTAGTACTAATGTTCCTACTACTTCTACTATAACTAATGTTATCAATGTTATTACCACTACGACAATAAGTATTACTACTACTGCTTATTCTGGCACTTTCACAACTAGTACTATAATAACTAGCTCTAGTACTACTTATACTGGTATTACTACTTTCACTATTACTGCTACTGCTATGTATACTATTACTATTACTATATTTTCTAATACTAATATCAATACAATTATTTTCCCCTTTACTACAACTAAAAGTACTACTTTCACTGCTACTGCAACTTAAACTACTAACACATTCCATGATTTTGTTCCCCCTCCTTCTCATTTATCTATGTATCTCATTTTACTTCTACCCCTCTGCGCCTCAGAATAGTTAACTAGATCGATGGCGCATAATAAATGCTGTATTATTATTCACAATACAGATATATTTGAGGCTTATTTGTTTATCTCATGAAAGAAAATAGAATGATACTGAATATAAAATATATATACCACATTGCTAACTGTTGTTTTATTATCTTTACGCTTTTAAACAGATGACGATCTTGAAGTGGATATTAAGACAGGTACAACATTAAGTGAGTAGGCTAATAATTTATAAGAAAATTCAGACTACCCCTTAAATAAATTTGAAAAAGAAGAACAAAATAGATGAACCTTGAGGCAAATTTAACACGGGTCAAAAAAGTTATCCAAAATATTGTAATACTTCTACTTCTACCACTTCTAATACCACTGCTACAAGTAGAACTACTTCTGTTACTACCTCCACTACTACCAATATTACTACCTCTACTTCTTCTACAAACACTACTACCACGATTACTGGTTCCACTACACGACTACTATTACGAATATTACTACTACTACTACGATTATTACTACTACTACTACTACTACTACTTCTACTACTACTACAACTACTACTACTACTACTGCTACCATTAATAAAGTTACTTATTATATTAATACCACTTCTACATTTATTACTACTAACACTACTAATTATACTAATATCACAACTACTTCTTGGTTTACTAGCTCTAGTACTACTTCTACTGCTATTACTACTTTCACTATTACTGCTACATACTGCTTTGTCTACTTTTACCACTAATATTTCTACGACTAATACTTTTACTAATATCACTATTTCTACACTACTATAATTACTCATACTACTACCACTATAACTACTACATTTTTTCCCCTTTACTAACACTACTACCACTACTATTAAAACTAATACTGCGAAGACGACTATTATTACTACTATTTTAGGGTAATATGCTCCTTGGATGCGAACCCAATTTCATTAGAGTTTACTTTTGGTTGAGTATTACTATTGTAATGTAGGTATATCATAACGGTGGTAAACTATTTGGCAATATCCATATCAATATTTTTGTCGAACCTACTACAATGTTATATATATCTATTTGCTAGCAATAAATGCCATTTGATAAGGTTGTTAAATATATAATGATTTAATTTCTATTTAATATCTCCATACTCACAAAATGTTAATGTATTTAAAATAATGTCGAAAGTCTTCAAAATGTTGTAGACCTATTTTAACATTGACACACATTTCTACTTTTTGTATTCGATGAGCAGAAAAGAGAGTTCCTGATATTAAAAAGAGGTCATTATTAGATACCCAAAGGACCAAAATAAAGGACTATTCACCAGATAGACCAACAACGATGAAAGAAGAAACTGATCACATCAACCTGGGAGTGTTCGGCGTCGCAAAAGCTGGGAAGTCATCTTTAATTAATTCACTCATTTTTTCTCTAAAAGGTAACAATATTAGTGATTAGTTCGGACTTTTATAGGACGAGGGGTTGCTCTATAAAAGCTTTATTGCAAAATATTAAGATTGTCAATATATTTGATTTAAATATTGAATATTAATATAAAGACGAATACCAATATAAATATGAAAATGAATACGAAAACGAATACTAATACAATTATGGATATTGATATACATATGAAAACATAATATAAATATGAATATTAATATGGATATTAACATGAATAGGAATAATAAAATGAGTCTTTCTCTCAATTCCTCTCAATTCTCTAGCATAATGACACATAATCTTGATACAGTATTTCATTTTGGTTGATGAACCTAGGAAAATACCCAGGGGAAGCGGACAACGAGGCCACAACACCTAGGGAGAGAGACACTACTCTACAGATAGAGGAGACAGAACTGACCAATCACATTCATATCTTGAATTACAATGGAATGGTGAAGTACGACCGGACCCAACTAAAGGAGATTTTATATCACATCAGTGAGACAATCTTCTTTACTTTTGCATACAATTTTTATCTGATAGATTTTGGTATTGCTATCAAAATCGCTGTATGATATAGGGGTGACCAAACGTCACGTACATTTGAAGAATTCTGAGAGACGTAATATCCTATCAACGATCGCTTTTTCTATTCTCAAAACTATGTAAATTAATATTTGTATATATACAACCAAGATTTGGTCAAATTAGACAATGTTTCGACAAAATATCATGGAGATACTTCAGATCGTCGTTGCACCAAAAAAAGTTAATAGTCGGAAAGTACAGAGAAATCGTACATGAAAAAAGTTTTAAATTCTTTCTAATTTTACAACTAACTAATTATTTTGATACGGTATTAGAAAAATATCGACAGAGGAGACATTAAATTATATATAAAGTGTTCACATTTGCTCTAGTTTTAAAAAGGGGAACCCTGCAATGTGTGCGTGCATTTTGAACTTTCTCTTTTGTTTTTTTATAGAATTAGCTCGCACTAACGCATCCTTTATTTTATTTTCCCTTCGCCTTTTAACTGTTATTCATTTTAAAAAAATTCGCACAGAGGGACAATCGAAAAAGAAAACTCCAAAAGTCCCGGTTGACTGCACTATCTTCATTTGTGACTATAGGTGAGGACTGTCAGGATAGACATTGTAGCCTTTTTTCAAAACTAAGAAAAGAAACAGTGTATCCCGCTTTAGTTTTTCTTTTTTTTCTTCAAAATGTCAAATATGAAAGAAATGGTGTCTCCTCTATGCCGTTGCCATATATAGCCACGTACCCCTGCCTCCCTCCTTCTCTGTGTTTCTCTATCTCTGTTTATTCATTTTTTCTCTCTGTCATTCTTCCGCAAATAATGTTATAATATTTGAATAGATTATGTATTTATGAAAGTTTGTCATTTCGTTTTTGAAAATAGCAATTGTTATACATATTTGCTTACTCATGATTCATTGTCAGCAAAATACTTATTGTACTTTATATTATTATTGTTATCCAAAAACTGTGTACTTACATGAATGCGGAAAAATCAAATCAAAATTTATCTTTCTTTCTTCCTGTTTATCCCTGTTTATCTGTCTCTCTCTCGTTCTTTCTTTTTCTCTCCCCTGTTTCTCTTCACTGACCGCCAGTAGGGGTTCCTACGATCGCGGTTAAACTACTGGTCGGGTATTACGCATAAACAGGCGGTTACTGTCATAATTTATCAGACTAGACTATCCACCGTTTTGGAGAAGGGTCTACAGTAAATAACTGAAATGTTGGAAAATCTGGAATCCTTAGTATTAAAGCGATAGTTGAGTTCTGTTTTCTGACCGCAAATGCCTTCAAAGTGCATGGTTATGGCTCTTATTCTAATCTATGACATTTATAGTGCCCTTTGAGAACCTAAAATTGCTATGAAGGTAATTTTAGACCCCAAAATGTGTGAAATTTAGCCAATACAATCACATCAATTCAGCTTCACTGTTAAAAAAACACGGTGACCGTTAACTAATTATTTAATTAAAAATAAGAATATATGAGCCGGCTAATTTTGGGTAATATAAGCAACACGAAAATGCGTTTTTTCAGCGGTTTTTTCAAATTTTTCAAAATATCTAATATTTGTGGTGGTACATAAGTATTAAAAATCGTTATATTGCAGCCCTCTCTGAACCGATTTTGATCAAACAAAGATGATTTTGTCATTTAAATATTATGTTCTTTCAAATTTGACACTCAGTTTTTCATTTTCTCACAAAAAATTAGTTTGTGTAGCGCCCTCTGCAACAGAACTCAACTATCCCTTTAAGCTGGTCATGTTACGACACACCCGCAGGCCCTGCAGGAATTCTTAGTAGAATTCGAAAATAACAAAAATGAAAATATATCTCAAATACTTTCTTTTCTAATATAGACAAGACACAAACATACGATTTTTACTGTTTGCAAGAAAAAGGATTTATATGTGACGTCACAATTAATATTTCAATTTTATTTTTCATTCCATGAATCATGAGCAACAATCTAAGAGATTCATGGAGATTTTGTCAAACGAAGTGTACCGCTTCTTCGGTAGGATTCCACACAATTCCGTGAAATTTGTACTTCTGTAAATATTTACTCAATTGATATATGAGAGATATTATCATTTGATAATAATTAACACGATGATCTTTCTCATGCCAAGTAGCAATAGTATGAAATCTGAAAATTGCGATGTTAGTTTTAACACTTAGAACTTGGACTTAAAAACTAAGTTTAAAAAATCCATGACCAAGCTCAAAGTAAGTATCTTTTGCAGGAACTAATACGATATTTACCCCGCCAAACCAACCGAATCATTGTAGGCCTAACTGGGTAACGTTTTCGTTTTGTTTTGTTCATTGGTTGCCAGTCTGATGTCAGTATTAGATAATGGAGGAACTAGTGATAGTAGGGGTATTAGTAGTATTAATAGTAGTAGTAGTAGTAGTAGTAGTAGTAGTAGTAGTGGTAGTAGTAATAGTGGTAGTAGTAGTAGTAGTAATAGTGCTAGTAGTAATAGTGGTAGTAATAGAAGTAGTATTGGTAGTCGTAGTGGCGTTAATGGTAGTAGTAGCAGTAGTATTAGTAGTTTGTTTGTTTTATTTATTCACCATGTAAAATAATTGTTTACAGATAATGACATTCATTGGTTTACATCGAGATATAACACATAGTTGGAACAGTGCATACAAAAAAATGTTTGAAGCGCAACGTCACTAAATAACATATTTATAATCATTAGGTTTAGATAGAACATAGCTTAAAATAAGACATTCTGTCGTTACAAAAATAAAAACAAAATACAAAATCAGGCCCCTTAACGTATTTGAATAACAAGCGAAAACAAGGGAATACACCTTACCTCTTCGTGACATAAATAGCACTAATAGTAGTAGTAGTTTTAGTAGTAGTAGTGGTGGTAGTAGTAGTAATAGTGGTGGTAGTAGTAGTAGTGATATAAGTAGTAGTGGTAGTAGAGTAATTGGTAGTAGCAGTCGTAGTCGTAGTAGTTGTAGTAGTAGTAGCAGTAGTAGTAGTAGTAGTAGTAGTAGTAGTAGTAGTAGTAGTAGTACAGTGAATCCTGTCTATGGCGCCGCCCAAGGGAAACACAGAAATTGGTTTTTGTAGACAAGTTGTCTTTTTAGACAGTTTCCTTTCAAGAAAAAATTTTTTTACGGGAAAAAAGACATATGGTTTTTGTAGACAGGTGGTCACTAAACCAGGTTTGACTGAAGTAGTATAAGTAGTAATAGTGGTAGTGATAGAACTAGTAGTGGTAGTGGTGTTAATTGTAGAAGTCAGTAGTAGAATTCAGTGGCGGATCCAGGTGGGGCCTGGGGATAAAACGTGTAAAAACACGTTAATTTCACCATTTTCGGAGATGCCCCCCCCCCCCCCCCCTGGCGCTCAAAAACAAATTAGTGCTCGATAGTTAATATTATGCATCATATCCTTGTGCATTTGCTTGAATTTTCCAACTTGCAGGTAGAGGAATCATGCTGGTGATACCAAATAAAGGAGAATTTGATGACGATGATGATAATATTAAAACAAAGATGAGTAAGATCTTTGGAATACCAGAAGACCATGTTTGGATCTTCGAAAACTACACACTGGAGAGCCATGAGGAAGATGTGGAAAGAAGTATAGAATTCCTTGATTTCATTTTGCATTGTCTAACGGTTGCAAAGGAAAACCAGCAGTTTCGAAATGTACACTATGGTAAAAACATTTTTAAAAGATAAAAGATATTAAAGGAATTGTCTTTTATCAGAGTTAAAGACACATAACCGTGAGTCCTCTTTGAATCAAATGTATATGTTCTCGGAACTCTATTCATCAATCTAAAAGTCATAGAGATTGATTGATAAACTTCCGAAAAGGTATCAACTGTATCTATCAAGAAACAATCAAATTGCCACAATCATTTCGAGAAAATACGCATGACAAATTTATTCCAGCATTATAGGCAACAATGTGCGTTTAGATTTTTTAAAGAAATTTGCACTCGGGAGAAGAATTGTAAAGGCTCATGTATATCTGCAATTGAGGCCCTGAATGGTTATGTTAATATGATTAACCAACTTGCGATGTCTTTTAATCGTTTCAGTCACAAAAGAGCAAAATCAGCTCCGAGTCGGAAGCCAGTCAATCGGGCGACTGGAATTATATCCATACGAATCTTATTTGAATGACCCACCCCCTTCCTACTCGAAGGCTCCGAGTCAAAACACAATGTAATTACTGTTATTCATACTTATATCATATGGAAACTCATTCGGGAAGGATTTACACTCTAGAGCTAAATATCTAATTACTTTTACCCTCACAAATATTCAGCCTTAGGTTGCATTTTATTTATTTATTTATTTATATTTCACCAGGGTAGCCCATTCAACAAAAAGTTGGTCTTCCATGAGGCCCTGTAAAACATGTATATACAATTTAAAAAGATAAAACAAACAATTAGGTATGAATACATTAATAGAACAGTATTACATATTGAAAATAAATATACAATATCAAACATATTAATCAGTGTCAATTATGATGAATGCTATTATAAATAGATCACTTGCTAAGAGAGTAAAGGATTAAGTAAAAGAAGCGAGAGAGAGAGCTTAAAGAAAAATAGAGGCAGACTTGCAGTCAAAAATAATTTTTAAAAAAGGTGTTCCTCAAAACCTATCCTGATTCAACAGCAAGGTGGAAAAAATATTTCTTAAGTGCCAATTTGAAGGTCTTTACATTACTTATCTGCTTAATATTAGAAGGTAATTTATTCCATAGAGAAGCACCATCATAACTTATTGCATTCTTAAGGTATTCAGTATGACATTTATCAATAATCAGGTCATGACGAGTACATTGCCGTGTATACAAATTATGTTGAGTTGATACTTCTTGAAAAACATCTTTGTGAAAGTCTGAAGATAAATCGTTAAGACATTTAAAAACAAATATACATCTAAAATATTTAACCCTGCATGCCGTGCGTTAGCCTGAAAATACATCGCAACCGACAGTTACAAAGGAACAATAACAATGGAATTATTACGAGTATTGACTTTGAAGAGAAAAAATAACGTTTTAGGAATTTAGCACACAATAAGAACAACTAGAGTAATATTCGGTTCATTCAGTTTTTGAACGTGGTCGTATATTGTATTATAAGTGATTTTTTTTCAAGTTAGATTTCATATATGTTTTGTAAATAGCCGACCCATAGATAGCATATTAATGTTTCTTGTTAATAAGAATTCACATTGAAATAAGATGTTTTTTCCATGAAATTATAAAAATATAAAAGTTTGCGGTGAAGCTATTATCCTGTGTTCTTAGTAAACGGCTCTGTTTACATTAGTCCGATGTAAACCATCACAAACTTTTCTACGCTTCTATATTGAACCTTGTATTTAAATCTTAGTTTGACATTTTTACTGTGATACAACACGTTACAGATATATTTTCATTGTACAAACCATATTTGTGACTTTCCTCTTGGGTTGGAGAACTTCTGCAATTTAAATTTAAAATGATTTCAGCAACATAGTGCAATTGGTGAATGAGGACTATAATTATCATTCCATCAAAGCTACGTTATCAAAAAAGATAATAATCATCTGAGGTGATGAAACTATAATTTTGTCCTCCGGAGGGTCTACAATCAGCATCATTATATTATTATCGTACTTCATAAATCATGGTATCAGCCAAAGGTGGAAGGAAAACTACATGTATACCAATAAAACAGAATCGCTCATTTATTATTTTGTAAGAAAAGCATTAAATAATTTGAAATTAAGTATAAGAAATATTTTGATAAGTTAAACGCAATCCTAAAAATAGCTCGTGAAATGTATGATTGCGACTTGTTAACGAAGAATAAACATAATCTTTGTTTGGCAAATTATAAACGATTCAGTATGTACAAAAGTTCAACGAAATTATTTTATGAAAAACAAATTAATATAGATTCATGTTATTTTATTAAGATATAGTAAATTAATTTGATTATTTCTTTTCAAAATTGCCGTTAATACCTTCGAATCTTGAAAAACACGTATTTCCTACTATTTAAAATTATGTTTAAAAATAATAGATGTTACTTTAAATGTTGTTAATCCATTACATTTCTAAAATCTATACTCCATGATAATCTGTCCCTTTTCATTATTTCTGTAGTTTAGTGGGTAATGTTTTGTGTAATGGGTAGTGTTTGTGTGTATAATTATGTATACTTGTAAATGTTTACTTCCTTTCGTCTAGCCTTGACTTATAAAGGCATCCTTACCATTTAGTTTATATTCTCATTTCGATTACATGCTTCGTTTACTTGATTATGAATGGCTGAATAAAGTGAACTAAATGAACTGTACATGTTTTTATCTCTTTCTCTTAACATAGTTTTAAACACAAAATGCACGCCCAAAAAATATCCATTCAAGTTATAGCTTTAATATCAAATAAATCAATTTAAGAATATTCAGCGTTTTAAGACCAACATGTAGTTTAGGTTTGTGCGGTAGCCAATGATGAAGCACATCAATATTCGCCAGTTCTAAACATGAAATACTCTTTTCTCCTGATAACTATACTTCCATTTGAAGATAAGCGTAAATATCAAGGATTTGTATCCATTTTCTCTAAGTTTTATTATATATATATATATATATATATATATATAGCTTTAATGGTTCTTGTTAATGTGATGATTTTACAGTGTTAGAGTGCCTAATAAGGGTAATCAGCATTTACTTAAAAAAATCAAATAATCATCATCATATGTTAATAATGGTTTTCGTTTGAGTAATTTTTAAAAGAATGTTTATCAAGAGGAAATTAGATAATGATTGTCAGAGGGAAAAAACAAACAAAATTAAATGCAAATTGTGATTTCGTTTGCCAAAACCTATCACAGTTGAGACGAATTTCAAAATATTATGGTCATGGAAAATAACTGAACATGGATAGCTAATTATGGGGTATTAAATAGTATTCAGTGCTTTGGACACTCAGGAAGAAACGCCTGAAATGTAAATCAAACTATAATTGCTATTACCTTTACCAAATTAACAGAACAGAATGAAAATTGGATGGCAAAGCAGTCTTTTTAACTCAAAGGTAGGACTCATAAAAAAATGTGTGCACATATAGGGCCTTATTCGTTTGCACCAAAACGCTTGTAAAGAGAAAGACGAATAAGAAGGGGACAAAATGCGGTATACTTTCAGTGCAAATTTGGATGCTTGATACCCCACCGCTCATTCTAAACCGGATTTTAGTCGTTTTCATATTTTACCTTTGAGCAGGTAAATACCGGGCGATAAATACTGCCTAGCAAATGTTGACAAAGAGAGGGGAAAGACAGGGAAAATCTTGATTTAAAAAAAATATAGTCCCCTTTCCACGCACTCTTCCCACCCTAAAATGTCGCTACACAGCAACCATCGCGCACCTACATACCAAGGTCACACATATATCCACCCACATGCCACTCACACTAACCAGTCTGGCAAACACTGATTTTCCAACACCCCGTCCCTCTCCCTCTCTCATTATCCATCTAGCTCAAATTAATCTTCTTCTTGTGTCTGTTTTGTTACTTGTCAAGCTTGCCCCCCCCCCCCACCAGACCAAAACAGTTTTTAACCACATTTTCCTTTTCTTTCTCTTTTTATTGTGTGCCTATTTAAAGGATTAAACCCATATAATCACTATGAACATGACTGACAAAGAAAGCGGACAAAATATACAGTTCCTCAGGTAGAGAAAGGAACATCCCTTCACTGCTATTATGTAAAAATGTGTAGAACAGGTGTCACATGCATATTCACTTTTTTACATAATAGCAGTGAAGGGATGTTCCTTTGTCTACCTGAGGAACTGTATATTTTGTCCGCTTTCTTTGTCCGTCATTTTCATAGTGAATGCTCCTATGATCCTATGTAATATTATTAAGCAGATAAAATTGATTTAAAGCAATTTCCACTCAGTCAAACCTGTTTTCTCACAATCGTTTTAGCATTATCAACAACATTAATCAAAACCATAAAACGTTTGCAATTATATAGTCAATGCCTGTTTAATTCAGTTCAATTAAAGTAAATTATAATGTTAACATATACATTGTTAACACAAACGTTTGCAGTTACAATGTATGTACCAAAACGCTTGTAAAAATGAAAGACGAATAAGAAGGAGGACAAAATACGGTTTAGTGCAAATTTGGATGCTCGATATCCCAGCGCTCATTCTAAACCGGATTTTAGTCGTTGTTCTTATTTTACCTTTGAGCAGGGTGGGCCGGTAAATACCGTGTGGTATATACTGCCTAGCAAATGTTGACAAAGAGAGGGGAAAGACAGAGAAAATATTTATTTAAAAATATATAGTCCCCTTTAAACGCACTATTTCCACCGAACCATGCCGCTACACATCAACCATGCCGCACCTACATACCACGGCTACATATATATCCACCCACACCCCACTCACACTCAACCAGTCTGGCAAACACTTATTTTCCAACACCCCGCCCCCTCCCTTTCTCATTATCCATCTAGCTCAAATGAATCTTCTTTTTTTGTCAGTTTTGTTCCTTGTCAAGCTCCCCCCCCCCCCCCCCCCAGACCAAAACAGTGTTAACCATATTTTCCTTTTATTCCTATTTTTATTGTGTGCCTATTTTTTAAAGGATGAAATCCATGTTCACTATAGAATGCTCCAACGATCCTCTGTAATATTATTAAGCAGATAAAATTGATTTAAAGCAATTTCCACTCAGTCAAACCTGTTTAATTCAGTTCAATTAAAAGTAAATTATTATGCTAACATATACTTTGAACGATCATTCGGTTTCGTATCACACTTCTGTTAAAGAATGAATCCAAACTTTATTCAGAAAATTCAGAGTAGGCAAAAAACTATTAAAGGTAATACAAAGTTTTGGTGTGGGGTCATGAATTTGGTTCAAATTAACATATTGGAAGCATATGTGATTTTACAATATTCAGTGATCGTTGTCGCGGTTAAAATCGAGTCTAAAGTGATGAAATTGTAATAATAAGCTCTTTATGTTGTATAGCTCCCTCTCAAGGTCAAGATATTGATTTAGTTATAAAACAATGTTTCTTGACTAAAATCGAGCAATTTGCTATTACCGTTTGGAAATTATATTTCACAACTGCATATTCTGAGATTTTCATGGTCGCAGCTATCATTGTATGGCCGTAGGCGCTATTTGAAATTTATCATAATTTACCGGGAGCACCGGTAAATTTTGATATTCATTATATCTCGAAAACAGAAGTGTTTTACGGGCTAATTCTTTTAGTGCTTATAATACATCCGCAGGGGCATCCACATATATCAAAATTGTAAGGAATCACTATCCAGCCAATTTTCAAAATTTACCAAAACTTTGTATTCCCTTTAATTATTTCCTGAAGGAAAAGAAAAATTATCATGAAATTCACTATACATTTACAACATTAAGAAAACCATTGACAAACTAGGCCTAATTTTATCATACAGTTGATCACTGTTGTGTGTATAAAACTGAGGTTAACTCGTACTCATTTGAATATGTATGCAACACTGTTGTGTGTATAAACAAAAGATTGTTCTAAGATGTTCAAAGATCATGACGAGAAATACCAACTGTGTCAAACTATGCGTAATGAAATTATTAATAGGCCTTCAGATAGTACAGACAGCACAAGTTATTTCGTAACCACCGATGTAGGGTCCACAATCCAAGCCCCCACCCACCTGACACCGGACTTCTGTTAAGTACAACAGCGCACCATTCTGATTCCCCCCGGTCCTCGCTTTAGGACCCATCTCTCGGTCCACACACACAAATTCCGTTCTTTTGTGTGTGTATTTCTCTGCCATAATATAACCAGCGTACTCTAAACGCCACTCTTGAGAAGGACATACGTTGCGGGCAGGAATCATCAGTTTGCTGGTACGGCCAGAGGGCGCCCTGCAGACTGCACAGGTCGGAGTATGGTCATGCATTGGTTGCATGCGTGAAGGACCAGTATTGACCTCGTATTCAGAGGAGTGTATTCGGGCTCGGTCAACATGTAAGGAGGTTTCTACTTCGTCATAGATAGGCTCGTCCGGCATACAGAGATAATTTGAGCCGCTACCAGCTTCAGTGAAATATGCACCTCCAATAGAACCTGAGTAAATCACAAAGTAATGTACCACAAAATATAGGTAAACCTACTAAAGTTCAAATCCATCAGAAGCAAAATAAGGAATGATGTAGAGCACCTTAATTCATTGAGTACATTTTTTTATTTTTTTTTATTATTTCTACCTTAACATTAGTGAATGCTAATGATCACTTTGTTATAGCATGACATTTAGTTTGATGTTTTTTGTGATCTTGCATATACTGTATAATTAAGAGTCAACATTACAATAACTCAAAGAAACTTGACATACCTTTGTTTGCATTCACTTAAACCCCAACCTATTCTTGTGCACTTAAGCTTTAACCAGTGAGGCTATCGAAAGCATGAGATTTGTTTGTGGCGATGAAGACTTTTTTTGTCGCACAACGTCAGATTGATTAAAGATTATAATAACATTGAAACTAGTTTGCAAAGACTTTCGAAAAATGAAATCGAGGCTAGTTGATACCCTACTGTGTGTCCCATCATGTTTAAAATACGTTCGCACATTTTAATATGACAGACGGACAAGGCTATTAAAATTGCCTGTTATTAATTTTCAGAAAGTTCTTGCGATCTTGTCAAAACATTTCCAGAGTTTTTCCCCATGGAATATTACCCATCTGTACCAACCTGCATAGATGAGTTCTGCATCTTCAGGACATACATCGTTACCCCAGCGAGTATAAATGACACCAGGAAGACTTGTCATGTTACCTACTGGACGCACTACCGCATCACCGCCGGATTCAGTTGGGTGAGTTTCGGCGCTGGGTATTTCTTGAGGTAAAATTTAAACATCCAGAAGTTTTATTAGAATCCTTTAGATAAATCTAACTGTATTCCAGACGTTTGGCATTTACATTCCGTGGTTTAAAAAAATGCCATTATTTAATAGTGGCAAGTTCAATCGGGTTTATACAAACGGGATTCAGTTGTGTTTGTTTGGTCGTTACGTGAAGTGGGTGTTTCCTCAGTAAAATGTTAAACATTTTAAAATGTCATGTATCAGAATCCATAGACGCAATCGATTTGATTTGAATATAATCAATTATATTATATAACTTAATTTGTGTGTAATTTGCCGGGATTATGTTCTCGCCATTATCAAAAACTGATTGCTGTTATTACATAATAATGTGAAAACACACTCTAGAGAAACCTCCGACTATTCGTCTCCATATCGTATTTTTTTAATTAACACCTATATAGTATCTCTTTGTTGTATAAATTGTCATAGACCGCACAGGAGTTACAATATCCAAATTGTTTTTCACTAACTTGAATTTTTATTCCACAAGCCATGCATTTTCCGGCTTGAATAATTGCAATGTCACAATTTAATATCAATGTTCTAAAACATCTGCATGTCGTGCTATATCGTGTCAGATTGATGTCGTTATAGACCTACCTTGGGGACTTGTCGGTGCATCCCGTCCGTCTCTGCCGTCCCTTCCGGCAACCCCCTGTGGGCCTGGGGGACCGCTTTGTCCAAGAACACCTGCAGGACAAAAAAAACATTGACCTAAAGAAGAAACAGCAAATATATTTCATATCAAGTTTAATGATCTGCGAGGCTTAAACACTTCTGCCTCCATAACATAATATTTTAAGCATAATAGCCCCGTTTGAGTTTTATTCTCAACCTGGATGATAATGGCCTACGTCATACGTTCCATTGATTATTTCATATTTTTTCTAGTTGACGCTTGGATATTTTAGTTTCGAATATTAATATCTCCTATTTTCGGACTTGAAGGGAATTACATGGCCAACCAACACGACCTATGGCTTAGGAAGTTAATTTTGGCATTTAGGGCTCTCTTATTTTTACCTTTTATTCTACTTAACGCATATGTGAGCTTCAATGATGTGTCTACTTCCGTTACGTACAATTGACTAGTACTGCCCTGTGTAATGCAGTGGTTTCCGATTTGATTTTTGGAAAAATTTAAGGTCGATATCTTGCTGGTTACATGCTGGCTTAAAGTTTTCCAGATTCAGTCCGTTCTTTGTTTTTATTCTTGTATCACACGCATCGATCCCACATACAGCGCGCTCTCTCCACTGATCGTGCTATCCCCCAAATTCCGGTCCACTACAGAATGAAAGGAATGGCAAGGTCTACTTTCAACGTTGAGGGCGTGTTAATGTTATTAGCCGATTGGACGCGCGACACGGAAACGGTACAGAGGCTGGACTAGCATAAAAGGCGCCTCAATGCCTAATTTTATTCATAGATGAGCCTTTATGTGCGATGGGTATTAGAGAAATCAAGAAACTTCTGGTCTCCGTTTCTCAAGATATGTTATCAATAACTACTTACAATCTTAAAATATGTTATTATAAGAAAATGGACCTAGTGTTCATACCAGAATACATAGGCCATGAGTATGGTCCGGATGGGTTCTGACCCAAGCTTGGCTGCTCGGCGCCAGATGATGGGAACGATGTCGGGAGAGCCGATGGCGAGTCGAGTTCCCTTCGACGTCGTGTCTTTTCAGGTTCTCCCAGCTCAAACTCAGTCTCGACAGAGTCAGGAGTGTTAATCTTCGCCATCATTGATGGATTCTTTGCGACGAGTTCGAGAGTTGAGAA
Organism: Strongylocentrotus droebachiensis; assembly: GCA_035222895.1. Taxonomy (NCBI): domain Eukaryota; kingdom Metazoa; phylum Echinodermata; class Echinoidea; order Camarodonta; family Strongylocentrotidae; genus Strongylocentrotus; species Strongylocentrotus droebachiensis. The sequence goes on along the minus strand of JAVYIG010000730.1, from coordinate 57,029 downwards.
GGAACGGGTGATCTCAGCAACGGATTCCTACAAGATACAAATTTCCAAAAGAAAATTACTTATACATACCCTCGATATTATGTTCTGTGATTAAGGTGGTGCCTGGTGTCGAATAACTGACGACTCTCTAATCATATGTAATGAAAAAATGCGAGAGAACAAAATGATATAGAGACGGGAACGAGACAAGACAGTACTTTATATGACAAAGATAGAAGAACACGGTCATAATACAAAGAGTAGACAATATCAAAAAAGTGAGAGATCGGAGGTACAGAAAATAAAAACAAAATGATGAGCTGCATGTGGGGTTGAGAAGAAGATGACATTATGCGTCGCATACACACTGCATTCGGTTTGCGCACAGCGGTTGGCGTGGTCTTTCAGTCGCCATTTGAGGTAGCGTCAACTTAAAGGGATAGTTCAGTTTTGTGAGATAATGAAAAACTGAGTGTCAAATTTGAAAGAACATACTATTTAGATGACAAAATCATCTTTGTTTGATCAAAATCGGTTCAGAGACGGCTGAAATATAACGATTTCTAATACTTGTGTACCACCACAAATATTAGATATTTTGAAAAATTGGAAAAAACCGCTGAAAAAAACGAAATAACGCTTTTTACGTCGTATTTCAGCTTATGCCGATGTTGGCTTTTTTGTTGGCATTTTCGTGTTGCTTATATAATGCACAACCAGCTGGCCCAAGTATTGTTTTTTTTAATTAAATAATTAATTAACGGTCACCATATGTTTTTTTTTAAGTGGAGTTGAATTGGTATGCTCGTATTGACTAAATTTTACACATTTTGGGGTCTAATATTACCTTCATAGCAATTTTAGGTTCTAAAATGGTACTAGAAATGTCATAAGAATAACAGCAATAACCATGCACTTTGAAGGCATTTGCGGTCTGAAAACAGAACGCAACTATCCCTGGTATGGAGTCATGAATTTGGTTCAAATAGGAAACATATGCGATCCTACAAAATTCAGTGGTCGTTGTCGCGGTTGAAATCGAGTCTGAAGTGATGAAATTGTAAATAATAAACTCTTTATGTTGTATAGCTCCCTATCAAGGTCAAGATATTAATTAAGCTACAAAACAATGTTTCTTGACTAAAATCGACTAATTGGCTATTCCCGTTTGGAAGTTATATATCACAACTGCATATTCTGAAATGTTCATGGTCGCAGCTACCATTGTATGGCCGTAGGCGCTATTTGAAATGTATCAAAATTTACCGGGAGCACCGGTAAATTTTGATATTCAATTTTTCTCGAAAGCAGAAGTCTTGTAGGGGCTAATTTTTGTTACTGCTTAAAACACACGCACAGGGGCATCTAAATATTTCAAAACTGTAAAGAATCTTTATCCAGCCAATGTTCAAAATTTCCCCAAACTTTGTATTACTTTTAAAGGGTGATTATTCACGGCTAACAAAAATAACAAACAACCAAATTTGCGTTTATGTCGTGGCTTTATTAACATTTTGAGATGGACGCTTATTTTGCACATTTTGATTTTCTGGGTGTCATAACAAAATAACACAGATATATTGAATCATAAAAAATGCTTACAAATGCAATGCTAGGCCCCCCGCCTATGAAATCGAGTGATGCCTAGGCTAAACTTATATATTAAGTCATTATATCAGCCCCCCGCCTATAAAATCGAGTGATGCCTAAAGTTATGCTAGGCCCCCCGCCTATGAAATCGAGTGATGCCTAGGCTAAACTTATATACATTAAGTCATTATATCAGCCCCCCGCCTATAAAATCGAGTGATGCCTAAAGTTATAGAATATAGATGTATATAAAAAAATATTATATACCAGCCTCTCCGCCTGTAAGATCGGATGATGCCTAAGATTAAAGCGTGACACCCTGAGTTTGAAAATGTGTAGGTACAACTAGGTCCCCCCGCATTCAAATCGAATGGGGGCCGGAAAACTAAGAATTGACATGCGAACAAATTCGACTGAATATACATTGGCAACCCCCTCGCATGTAAAAATTGAGTGGGGTCGAAAATTATCGGATGACAATTATTGATCAATAAACTTTTCAGTACCATGTGATTAGTGATTTACCCATACAAAACCGGGTAGGGGCGAAACCCAATGGGAAAAATTCCCCTACGGCCCACTTACTTTGTGCACGACGCAAGTTGATGTGCGACCAGGCCAAATGCCCCCGGCTCTGCATTAACTTCATAAATCACTGACCAATTTATTACATAAACCCTATCCGTACCTTTCATACCTGAAACCCTAAATCCTTTCCGTACTAATACGTATACCTTGGCTACTTCGAACCACCAAGCAATACTTAATTTATGCCACTAATATACTAAAAATACTTTTATTGGTGGAGATAATGGGGAGGTGGTGGGAATGTTTTAGACTCCGTAACTTTTTCTTCTTGTCCATTCAAAATGAAAGCCATAACTAGAATGAAAGCCCCTTCGTGCTATTTTTAATTTGCTGGCGGTATTTTCCGCGCTTGCTTGATAAGCGAACATACGCTTGTACATTTCCTTCCAATGTAATACAAAGTATTACATTTCCTAGCGCGTGAATTTCCCTCAAAAATGTAAACAACCTCTTGACCTACATTTTGTCAGCCTGTCAATAAACCATTTTAAATCGTTGTCTACTCTTTAAATTTTATTATTCACGGCTAACAAAAATAACAAACAACCAAATTTGCGTTTATGTCGTGGCTTTATTAACATTTTGAGATGGACGCTTATTTTGCACATTTTGATTTTCTGGGTGTCATAACAAAATAACACAGATATATTGAATCATAAAAAATGCTTACAAATGCAATGCTAGGCCCCCCGCCTATGAAATCGAGTGATGCCTAGGCTAAACTTATATATTAAGTCATTATATCAGCCCCCCGCCTATAAAATCGAGTGATGCCTAAAGTTATGCTAGGCCCCCCGCCTATGAAATCGAGTGATGCCTAGGCTAAACTTATATACATTAAGTCATTATATCAGCCCCCCGCCTATAAAATCGAGTGATGCCTAAAGTTATAGAATATAGATGTATATATATACCAGCCTCTCCGCCTGTAAGATCGGATGATGCCTAAGATTAAAGCGTGACACCCTGAGTTTGAAAATGTGTAGGTACAACTAGGTCCCCCCGCATTCAAATCGAATGGGGGCCGGAAAACTAAGAATTGACATGCGAACAAATTCGACTGAATATACATTGGCAACCCCCTCGCATGTAAAAATTGAGTGGGGTCGAAAATTATCGGATGACAATTATTGATCAATAAACTTTTCAGTACCATGTGATTAGTGATTTGGAGGCATAATTTGACAAATTACCGCCAAACGAGAATATATTTATATATGATCGGCCGCCAAATCACAACGTTGTCATCATTCTGTGCACTAAGGCAATATCTATGCTTACCTATTTACACTTTGGTGGAATTAACATTTCAATTGGCCAAATTAACCAATGTACATGTACAGGCATGTACTTTTTCGCCCTTAGCTAATTTATAACCCTCTAACAGACTACAGAGTATCGTAATAAACTTATCTCTACAACACCGGCACATCATTATGCCTAATTCATTCCCCTCAAAGAAGTGACTAAACCTTTAATGCCCATTTCGAAATGAAGCATTCGCAAAACTGGTCATTTACCAATGTCCACCTAAACCTGCCCCATATAACCATTATTTACTCTCCGCAACTTTGTTACTCCCAAAATAAGGCACTCTTATCCCAACAACAAAAACATGATCTTGCGGTGCCGGACTCAAACTTTTTTGCGGGATTTACTTTGCTACCCGAACAGACTTAAACATTGAAATATAAGAACGCTGAAATATAAGAACACTGAACTATAAAAACATTGAAATATAAGAACAAACAACGTGTTTTGTAACATTATCATTGTTTAACTACTTGGATGAACCGAGATAGGACAGGCCCTCCTTCAGGTCAATAATAAACCTGTCCAAACCCTCATTGGAGAAATACAATCCGTCCGGCCTATATAAAGCCCTATCCTTATGCCTTATGTCGGGGTGTGGAATGGCCTTTCCCCCATTCCTGCCGGCCAAGGCGCGAGCGTATCGGTTCGTGGCCCTCCTTCTATCGTCTAATTTTTCCTGCTCTTCCGGACTACAGCATTTATAGTCTACCCGTTCTAGGATATCAGACCATATTATTGTCGTCTCAGTGTTCGATGTGATTAATCTGTTCACCGCATTCGCCATCGCCCTCTTCGAACATCCCTCTATGTCATTCGTGCCCACGTGTAACACTAAAACGGTCGGCTTCGTCAGGCCACTGGTAATCGACTCTAGCCATGCGTTTGTTTAGTCCAAGCGAAGGTCCCGCTTTCCAGCCCAATGGATGACCGTCCCCAAATCCATATCGGCGCAGCCAGTCCGCTCCGCCCTGCGATGGGCCCAGAAAACGACAGAGTCGCCTACTATCCATATTTGTTCTGTGGACAAAATAAGAAAAGAGGACTGGGCAGCATTTTGTATTCCAAAAAACATGCGTTAATGTGAACTTGAAATCCCATTGTGTTTTCTTGCTCTTGTTCTGCATGTATGTTTGTTGTCTGCTTGACTTCGTTTTCATTTTCATGTTGTAGCACCATTATTATTATTATTGCAATGACGACCTTCGTCATTGCCTTGTTTTCGTTCACATTATTAATATTCTTACTTCTTCTTATCGTCCGAAAATCCCGTTCGTTTTGCACGTAGTGCTTGTCATCACTAATTATGCCCTTTCCTCATGTCCGTTTCCTTTCAAATTTCATAGGCATAGTTTCTAACATCTCATCAAGGTCACTACATTTTTCGATTTTCGACATCACTCATGCATAACCGTCCAGGCGCGATTTTGTCCGTTTCTGGTCCATTTTAAGGCCTTTCTTTTTTCCTTCCTATCTCCACTATCCTAGATCCTACAAACTTCTAACAAATAACCTGCCCTTCAAAATACCATCTTCATACTCAAAATTCAAATCTGAAACCGACTCCGTCAACAATCTTTCAAATTCTTGAAAAATTGACCCCTACAATTCTAAAAAGTGCAATAACTTTCTTTAACCAATTCCGTTCCGTCTCATCTTCTCGCAGGATCTTTCTTTCATAATTGCATAGAGCCATGCCAAATTTTACGCTCCAATGGCTATGCAAAACATAAATAGCGCCCTCTAAAGTTCTGGGAATTGGCTTTCTTTCTGTGGCCGTATCTCCATAATGGCTTGGCAGACCCGTACCTTTTTTTTTGGATTTAAATACTTGAACATATGCCCTTTCCAGCCATATACAAAATTATATACCCTAACACTGACCGACTTTGCGAAAAATGCCCTCAAAATATGCAGTTTTCAAGAAAATTGAGAAATAACTTCAACTTGCTCTACAATCGCGATCTTTATACCTACGTCAATGAAACTTGGCAGACACATGTATCCATATACGTGACAACTGTCTGCCAAGTTTGGTAAATTTAAATAACGTCAGCGCAAAATTATCGCCAAACATAATGAATTTGCTATTCATTACGTAATAGCGCCTTTAATGCGTGCAGTACATTGCACGCAAATGACAATGGTATCAAACTAACCGCAATAAAATGCCCTTTCGAATGATACCAAATATAATATATATTCACACAATTTTTTTTAAATAAATCATATTTGAACAAAAATCATTATACGAATCCCGCCGAATTTCCGCCCAATATTATAACACGTATCGGCTATGGCGTCATTTTTTCAGACTGCTTTTCGCCCCCTAAACGTTCCTTTTTTTTTTTTTTTTTTTTTGAAATTTTGCAGTGACATTTCGAATTGCGAAACGCAGGGCACCTCATGGCCTGATTTTTAAAATTGGTCAAGGGGGTCATTTAAGACGCCATTTTGTGCTATAAATCTATTTTACATCACGTGTTTCGATAGGATGACCACAGAACAAAAGAGAGTTGTTTACAATAACAACCATGAAATTCTCTTTCTAATAAAATACGGCCTATAAAAAAAAAACATAAAGAGAGAGAGAAAAAACAATTTAACTCCGGTCATAATACAAATCCTGTACGTTTTCTGCCCATGCATTACACGCATTGTCTATGGGGCATATCGGGTTCACGCTTTTGGCCCCCAGAACGATCTTTATTGCAATGACGAACATGCACCAAATCCCATTGGTTTTTGCACGCAGTGCTTGCGAGCCCTTTCTAAATTCTTTCCCCTATCCCAATTTCTTTCAAACTTCGTAGGCATAGTCACTTCCATCCCATCAAGGTCACTGTTGAGGCCTTTCTTTCGCCCTACCTATCTCCAATATCACAGAAGCTACTAGACTTCGTACAAATTGCTCTGGATAGTCCGAGAGAAGCTCTTTCGTTTGACACGTAGAAACATGGCGTCATTGCACGCACATCGTTGTGACACGATTACATTTCTAATTGCTATTTAGCTTATTTAACCTCTCGAGGCGAGGGACTTATTCCTCTGTGTATTATACATATATTCATTCCTGTGTATGCGGCCTCATGATTATTGGCCCCGGACACGTTAAACCTCATCATTCACTCTGTTATATTTTGTACGTATACCTGGCGAATCAAATCAAATCAAATCAAATCAACCCCAACGGTACTTTGCAACATTGCTCATATTTAAACAACCATACGGTATCAATATATCTGCGATGCGCGGAGGAAGCCCATCGACCCATGTGCTGTATTTGGGCGTCCGAGCAGCCCGCCATAGCAGCGGTTGTAGCCGCACCTATACGAAAAGAATGGGAGGAAAACTTCGCCGCCAACATATCTCTGTATGACATGCGTCTCTTTATCATGGCACTGAACTCATGCCTGGTGAGAGGAAGTGAACCATATGAGCAAAAGAAAGCGGCCTCCCCACTTCCCGGGCGCATTTTCAAATATCTAAGGACCGCCTTTACGGGACAACTACCCGCCTCAATTTCGTGTATTGAAATGGTGCAACCGTTTCCCCTCGGATCAGTTTTCGATTCCCTTAAAGAGAGACTCACCCGGCGATGTGGTGCACTGCCGGTGACTGCCACGTCCGTGAAACGCAGCATTCGATCCCGCCTATGCCGTGATGCCACTGTGCGATGTGCGACCAGGCCAGAATAATGATATGGACTCTCCTTTCTAATCAGGCCCAACGACAAAGGCCAGCCCAAAAGGCAAAACCCGAGTATAATCCCGCTGGTCGCTCACGAGAAAAAATAATTCAGCGTTATATATCCAACTAATTATTCCAGTGCAGTGCTAACTTTAGTATTAATCCAAATCCTCTAATAATGTTTTAGACTCCGTAACTTTTTCTTCTTGTCCATTCAAAATGAAAGCCATAACTAGAATGAAAGCCCCTTCGTGCTATTTTTAATTTGCTGGCGGTATTTTCCGCGCTTGCTTGATAAGCGAACATACGCTTGTACATTTCCTTCCAATGTAATACAAAGTATTACATTTCCTAGCGCGTGAATTTCCCTCAAAAATGTAAACAACCTCTTGACCTACATTTTGTCAGCCTGTCAATAAACCATTTTAAATCGTTGTCTACTCTTTAAATTTTACTAAATTACAAATTTATGTTGACTTTTGTTCATCTGTAATAATGTATACATCACATATCTTTTGACTTATTGATGTACATTAATGTCATATATTTTATATCATTTTCTATATTACTTTTTTTCTACCTGCTAGACTCCACCCCTAAAAAAATAACTCAAAAGTAAATGACTTCTGTGACATCATCATGTCAGTCATTGATCAGTCAGCCGTATAAACAAAAGACAATGGTATGTACCTTCCCATCAAATGACCAACTACCATGGGTGTCGATCCCGGGGGGGATGGGGGGGATATATCCCCCCAATATTTCAGGTGGGGGGGATGGCCTGTACAATCATCCCCCCCCCCCCCCAATAATTCACCATCAAAAAAAAAAAATGAAGAGAAAAATTAAGGATGAGAGCCCGATGAGAGTAGTTAATGGTTATTACTCGCAAGATGATCATCAATATACACATTTTGCTATCTCATTTTCATAATACATACATATATACGAAGTAAATAAGACAACCGTATATAAGACAAGAATAAATTGAATTCTCGCTCATACGGCTTCATCAGGAATTGATGAATTTATTAAATTGTTCAATCAACAGCATCATAGAAATGCAGTGCGCCAAATGCAAAGACGCAGCGCAAAAGTAGCAGTCTGCAAAGCACATCAGACAATCCTGGACAGTGTTAACATAGATGAACTCTGTGACGATTTCGTGATGAGATCGGAGACAAGGAGAAAGATTTTCGGACATTAGTATGACTTATAAAATAGTTCTCTAGTTGTTATGTTGTTTCCGTTCACCCTTTTTAAAATTCACGTCATTGTATCTTTATTTTTGTTTTTTTCACTCATTTTATTTCCTGATATTTCCTAAAACATTTTTCATTTTTGGAGAAAGATTATTATGTCACAACTTATTTGTAACACAAATTATTTTCAGTGGGGAAACTGAATTCAGACAAGGATTAATATAGAGAACAGTACAACGAAGCGTCTTCTTTTACAAATAATTTAATGAAACGTGAAAGCTTCCGCGCTAAGCGCGGAATCGGCGAAAATGAATACAGACAAGGATTAAGAGTAATAATTTATTGAAACGTTAAAGCTTCCGCGCTTCGCGCGGTAGGGGGGAAACTGAATTCATGAAGGACACGATACAACAAATCGTCTTCTTTCACTAATGTGAATGCTTCCGCGCTTCGCGCAGGAATGGGCGAAAATTAATTCAGACAAGGATTAAGAGTCGAGAATGGTACATAGGATCTTCTTCTTTCTTTAATCATCTAATGAAACATCAGAGCTTCCGCGCTACGCGCGGGAAAGGCGGAATTTGATTCAAACATTAAGGATTAAGAGTCGAGAATGGTACATCGAATCGTCTTCTTTCTTTAATAATCTGATGAAACGTCAGAGCTTCCGCGCTACGCGCGGAGGAAGGGGAACTTGATTCAAACAAGGATTAAGAGTCGAGAACGGTCCAACGAATCGTCTTCTGTCTCTAATAATTTAGTGAAACGTCAAAGCTTCCGCGCTTCGCGCGATAGGGGAGAAACTGAATTCATGAAGGACACGATACAACAAATCGTCTTCTTTCTCTAATGTGAAAGCTTCCGCGCTTCGCGCAGAAATGGGCGAAAATGAATTCAGACAAGGATTAAGAGTCGAGAAAGGTACATAGGATCGTCTTCTTTCTTTAATAATCTGATGTAACGTCAGAGCTTCCGCGCTATGCGCGGAGGAAGGGGAACTTGATTCAAGCAAGGATTAAGAGTTGAGAATGGTACGTCGAATCGTCTTCTGTCTTTAATAATCTAATGAAACGTCAGAGCTTCCGCGCTACGCGCGGAGGAAGGGGAACTTGATTCAAACAAGGATTAAGAGTCGAGAACGGTCCAACGAATTGTCTTCTTTCTCTAATAATTTAGTGAAACGTCAAAGCTTCCGCGCTTCGCGGGGGGGGGGGACTCCCCCTCCCTGCACGCAACCCCCTAGGGACCTCGCTTCGCGTGCTCACTACCGCCCCCTTAAATGAAATCGTGGCTACGCGCTTGGGAGGGGTGCAACTTGCCACACGCTTCTACCTCTTGATTGCTTTGATCCATTGCCGAAAATATTTTGGCACCTATCATCCCCCCCAACCACGGATACAAATCGACACCCTTGTCAACTACAATAGCATTTCATGTTTTCATATATTAGCTTCTTTTCATGGTGTTATTTGAGGATTTCTGACATAGCAAGTGCTTAAATTGAATTGAATTTTGTGATTGGGCATAAAAACATGCTATTGTGAACAGGTAGTCAGTTGATGCGAAAGGTAATACCGATGTATTTTGTTCACCTAGCTGACTGATGAATGACTGGCATGATGATGTCATAGAAGTCACTTGCTTTTGGATATATTTATTTTTGTTAGTGGTAGAGCTTATCATTACGCATCCAATGTCGTCAACGTTAAATATAGTTCGTTATCCTCGTCTTCCTTGATAAAATGTATGTCTTTTTCATTTCATTTCCAATTTTCCCGAAAGTTTTCAAGACAATATCATTTTTATCGATCATAGTTTTATCTACCTTTATGTCCCAAAAGCAATCTATTGATTATTGCTAAATTTAAGCAGCAATTATTCTCCATTGCTACTTTTTAATACAGCCATGACATGGAGTAGTAATTTACTAGTTCTTGGACTTGGACTTGGACTTTTTTGTTCGCAGGATTTACCAGAAAGGAATCGAAGTGACCGTTCTCACGGTTAACGACGATGTTTTATTTGCTCATTTTCTCCACAATGCTATTTGATTTTTTGTTTTAATTGGCTTGCACCCCATAGATTAAGATCGCGTGCTCGATCTTATATCCGGCTTCCTGGGGAAAGCAGTTAACTTCAGGAACATGTCGAGGAATAAAATAGGCTTGTCAGCAAAAGCTTTAAAATGATTTCTATTTACATGGTAAATAGAAACAGGCTGCTGCATGTACATCATATTATTACAGACGCTACGTTTCGTTTCCTTCAATAAATGTTAAATCTAGGGTATGTTGAATGACATGCTTATGAAAAGAAAATGAATTGTTCGGATGAGTTATCGGAGAGGGATAGAAGTGAACATTCTCACGGTTAAAGTGACTCGGTAACATTGTTGAAGTTTGATGACATTTTTGGTATGAAATGTTCATTTTCATTCTACTGTACTAACCTTCTAGCATGCACAAAATCCTGACAAAATTCTCAAATCACAAAGATATTTATGGTTTTGTTTGAAGGCCTCACTGGTCAACACCCTCTGACGGTAAGTTCTCCCAACTATTTCTGAATTTTCCCAACCGTTTTTTCATGAAAAAAAGACACGAGACAGGCTTTTTAAAATCATTCAGCTCAAAGCTGATGCGTCTTGAGTTTACAACTAAAAATGCAAGATATGAATAATACATTCAAATAGTATGATATAAAATAGGTAAATATAAAAAATTAAGAAATTCAGTAGAGAAATTAATATAAAAGGAGTAGAAAGAAGAAGAAGGAAAAGAAGAGAAAACAAATGAAGCAGTTGCAGAAAGAAGGAAACCTGGTTCATTGTAAAAGTTTTTTTTTTTATAATCGATATGTTAAGACTATTGCTCGAGCTTGTTATTGAAAAGAAGTCAGAATTAAATCTTACGCCTAGCGGGATCTACTACCTATAAGCCAAACAATCATAGCTACAACCATAACCAGGTCCAATGACCTATTGGTTCGAGGCAGGTTTGGATTGAATTGATCTTATTTCATTCATCATAAAAAAACATCATAACAAACATATAAAATACAAAACATGAACAAGCTAAAGAGAAACATTTATAATCGAATACAACAACAAAAAAATGTCATACGAATGTGGAGACAGCTAGGAAAGCCAAAGGCTTTATTGTTGCTGCCACCGAAACAATAATACAGTATAATACAGAATAATATTGTTGTTTAAAACGGTGATTACCAAAAAAAATAATGCCTAAATAGAGGGGGAAAACAAAACAGAACCTGACCGTGTACGGAATCAATCTTTATTTATTTTGTTGGTTTAAAAATGATTTGTATTTCCTTTTAAAAACGTTAATTGATAGACTAGATTTTATATCATGAGGTATATTATTCCACAATTGTGGCTTTTTTAAAAATATAGATTGTTTAGTTATATTTAGTCTTATTTTATTTAAATGAAAATTAAAAGAACTTCGAGTATTATATGAATGTAATGCGGAATTATGACAAAATTTGCTGGAAAGACTAATTGGTATAAAATTATTGAAACATTAATACATAAATATTGCAAAACTATAATTACAAAGATCTAGGACATTCAAAAGTTTTAATTTGTGTGCAATGCATCGTAGAATTTCATTTAATATCATTAATCATCAGCCTAGATCTGACGCTACATTTACACAGAATCCTGTAAAACTACTTTGTCATAGCGACCACCAACATCAGGGCAAGTAAGCACACTCTTGGATAGCAAAGAGTCCTAACAAACAGAAATACTCAATAGAAGATTGTGTCTAAGGGGGTGGAGCCTTTTCAACTATTGGCCCATGGAGTAATATTGCTAATACTGGGAAAAATGCCATAAACGGTACATGTATACTGTAGATGTACATTTACAGAGTTTTATTCCACTCAAAATGCGCATCCTGTCAATAGACATCGATTCATTTTGGATAGCATAAGATGACTTATCCGTCAAAATATCGGACTATTTCCTCTCTTTGTGTGCCATGATTATATGCTAAATCTAAAAAGTATTTCAATGGGAAGCTTTATAGTGTTTTAAAAACTTTAAAGCATGATTATTTATACTATTTATACCCCATATTTCTGCGTAAATCTCACTTGTATGTTTAATTGCTGTGTGTAATATCCAACTTCCACGTGTAAATGAAACACAGTTATCAAATCATACTCAAAATGAAAAGAATATCACTTGAAAGATGTCTGTCATGCAGATAATACATATTCGGTCAACACAATTTTTACAAAAATCTTTCAAATTCTGATCCAAAATTGACATTTTTTTACACCCACATGTTATTTGTAAGTATTTTTGCAAGATTTTAAGCATGGATTCCATGAATTACTCAAATAAATTGCAAACAAATATGATTTGGATTAGGTGTACATACCTGAAGAAACATTATTTGTTTTCTGATATCAGAGATTTTGTCCTCTTCTGTCTGGGTAAGTTTGCCTGAATCTAGAATGTTTTCAGGGTCAAAAGCTACATGCGAGAAGATATATATATATATATATATATGTATAGAGAGAGAGAGAAAGAGAGGTGGACACGTTGAAGCAAAGAGGGGAGGGAGTCAAACTCAGATAGAGGCAGAGAGGGGAGTAGGGGTAATCAAGAGACAGACGGAAAGGTAGAGGAAAGGAATAAGAGAGAGAAAGATAGAGGAGGTCGGGTAATGCCTAGGTCACATATAAACCGGGCCCCGTACGATTTTCCCTACCCGGCGGCTTGCCGTGGATTTAGAGACCGTACGGGAACCGTCCGATTTTCATTTCTACGGCATGTGTGGTCACATATTCTGCGGCGCCCGGGAGGTGCCCTGAGAAAATTGGTCGAGTAAAATTCAAGGCGCCCGTAAGGGTGCCGGCAGGGTGCCGGCAGGGTGCCGGCCGAGTGCCGACCGGTAACCTTACGGGCTCCGTCCGATGAGCAGGTGTACCGATGGCTCCCGGAAGGTGCCCTGTCGGGGGCCGGCCGGGTTCCTCAAGGCGCCCGAACGGTTGCCGTGCGGTGCACTGAACTACAGAGCGAGTCAGAAAAAATGTCCCACTTTTTAAAAGTTGTAATGTTTGAAGTATGAATATTTAATCATGGGTTTCATGATATATCTTGATAAACTTATCCTCCCAATACATTTAGGTACCATTTTCATTTGAATCTCTGCATGCATCACTGAATCAAATATCCAGAAATGGACGATAAATACTAAATTGAAATTGAATTGAAATTGAATATCAGACAATCTTTACAAGACTCCCAGATCGCACTTGCGTCAAGTTACTGGGTGAGGAATAAAACAGTGCATTGAACAAACGCAGTCAGACACGCGCACACACACCCACACACACACATACACGCACATACACACGCATATGCAAAGGCACACGCACACAAATGAGCATTCCATTCCCGACAAGGCCTACCCAAACTGTTACTTTTTTCAGGAATTCTTGTTATCGTACGAAAAGTTGAGTGGCCGCTGTCCTCTTGGTGCGTATTGGCGGATGTTGTGCTTCATGATGATGATGATGATGATGATAATGATGATGTTAATGATGATGATGATGATGATGAAGATTAAGATGATGACAATGATGATGATGATGACATGATGGTGGTAGTGAATGTGTACAAAAGGGAAAGATTTTTAGGGTTATGCCACTGATAAAAATCAATGCTCAATCAGAAAAGGGCTTATTATGAAACAATGGTCACCGTGTGTGTTGTGTGTGTGTGTGTGTGCGCGTGCGTGTGTGTGTGTATTTGTGTTTTTTGTCTGTCTGGATAATTGGATAATTGAACAAAATGGCTGTCTTTGTTCAAAACAATATTTTATTCCTCACCTAGCAACTTGAAAATGAAAATGGTAACTCTATCAAGACGTATCATGAAACTTATGATTAAATATTCATACTTCATAAATATTCATAATTCATATTCAAACAATACAACTTTTAAAAAGTGGCACATTTTTTCTGACTCACTCTGTAGGTGTCCTCTGGTATCCGCATCTCCTGTATTTAAAACTGCGTTGTACATTTCGAGATGCCGCCGTGAGGGACCCGCACGGGCAATATTCATTTTAAATGGCCCCCGGACGGCAGACGCCTATTGTTGTGCATATCACCCGGGGCTATTGAGGGGCCCGTGAGGACGCCGTAGGGTACACGTACGGAACCCTTGAGCACCGCAAGGCGCCCGTAAAGATTTTTCATGAGAATTGACCCCCTAAATCGTAAGGGGCCCGTCCGGAGCCCGCACGGGACCCGTAAGGTGCCCTACGGGCTCTTTACGGGCTTTCTACGGCCTAACGGTCAGATAAAAACGCCGGGAATATTGGGAGCAGCCAACTCAGCACCACGGTGCCCGTACGGCTTAAAAAACTGTCCAGGCGCCCGTAGGAACTTTACGGCAGCCGGTCGGACACCGGCCGAAAATTCCCAAAATGTCTGTTTTTACTCGCCGTACGGGCCCCGGAGTGTATATGTGAAAGCCCCATAAGAGAGGAAGAGGGATGGGTGCATAGAGAATGTAAGAGATAGACAGTTTGATAGAAGCAGAAAATGAGGGAAAGAAAGAGACAGAGAGAGAGAAATAATGAGCAAACGTTTTAGCGTATTAACTTATTAAAAATTTAGGAAGAAAGTGATTTTTAAAAATATTATACAATTTTTTTTAACTTGGATATATCTTAAGTACAAAATTGTAGCCTTTACCCTCACTATCATACATTTAGTAGCCCTTTTTTCAACCGTAGTCCTTATAAAAGGTTTAACGAGGAAGAAAAAGTATCAACGCCAATTAGAATCAATTACGTAAGTTCACATTAACATAGAGACAGAGTATCTTCATATATCAACTGTATAAATAATACATATCAGCTAATTAGAATATAAAGATTAGAAAGTCTAAACATCTGCTCGGCGTTCGAAGATATACATTAAATAAAAAATATAATGATGCTCCGCACACGAAAATAATGTTTAACAAGTTTTCGTTCTATAAAGGGCTATGTCAAGTAATGATTCAATTTGACTTTGAAAAATGTTATAGTTATGCATCAAAATGTTCGCATCCTATCCACCTTCTATCTTTCTCAATCCTATCCTATACATCCTATGCATATCCTATCCCTGGCTTAATTGCGATTTGCCAATCGCAACTAATAAATTTGGTCTAAATCATACACCGGACAATGCTCTTGCAGATCAAAGTAATCGATTAAGTTATTGTTTTTACTTCTTGCCAAAATGTTTGTTGCGAAATTAAACCCCTCTAACACTCGAAATACCTCATTGATGTTGTTTTACGATAGCTTTCCTATTTCTGCACTTGTGTACAAGACAATGGTAGACATTTGCAGTGATAACTAGCATGATTTAAATGAAACCTTCCCATAAACCTTACCTTCATCTTGCGTACCTTCCATTGAAACAGCAACCGCTTGGGTGACTCCAACAAGACACAGACATGAAAACAGAACTAGAGTGATGACAAAGGACGAATGCATCTTGAAAAGTGTTTTGAAAGTAGCCGAGAAAGTTGACAGTAGCCGAGAAATTGTTTTAACATTTACTTCGAAATTAAATGTTTTATAAGAGACTTTCTGCAATCACTTTGATGAGAATATGATTTCGACTGTCCAAGGAGCGGGTTTGCTTCGGTATTTATACCTCTTAAGCCCCTCCCACTCTATGCTAAATTTGGTGACAAGGAGGAGCCCAAGCTAGTTCGGCCAAACCATTTGTGTATTAAGCAGAGTGTCAGTGTATTATGCTGATTTTTTTTTTTTTTTTTTTTTTTTTTTAAATTTCAAATTCTCTAGAACCGTTTACATCAATATGTATTAAGCTGAGCTGAGCTATTGCGCAGAATAGGCTAGTTTGACATCCAGATTGTAATGTGAAAGGGGCAAGGTTTTTATAATGTAGAAGTGCATGTAAAGAGTCGCCCTTTCACATGCGATCCTTAAATATGCTTGTGATGATAGCTTAAAGTGACTTATGATAACAAAAAATTATTTCTGTTTTGTTTGACTCCGGTTGTCCAAACAGGACCACTTAATAATAAATACCATTTTGCTACCTTCAATGCATTTTTAGTTATCAACCCAATAAACAAAATCACGTGAAAATCACGTCAATATCAAGGTATCGACTTGAGGAGAGTTACGTTCTACAAACACCGGACATTTACGTAAATGTGTTAATACGTTTATTGCACTAGGTAACTTGAAACACACGTACACTAAATCACGCAATTGTCACTGCAATATCACCATTATAATAACGTGATTATCCCTACCTTGGAGACCATGGTTTGTAAACCTAATACTCCCGTGTTTGTTTGGTTATGAAATTACATCTTCATAAACGAAATTATCGCGTCACAGAAACACGTGAAGCATTAGTGATAGTTTTAGTCAAAATATCTGCGTGAAATTCACGTGAATATTACGAGGCTGACTTGAGATGAATCATGTTCTTCATTCACGTGAAATTTACGTCGAAGAGGAAATATGTTACCGTAACCCGCGTTCAACCCAATAATAACGCAAATGTTACACAATAAATGAACCAAAATAATGACGTTCTCATCCCGTTTCTGAACATCGTGTCTTGGATCTTCCATAATTACGTCCAGGCGCGCCGGAAGCAGTTTGGGATTAGAGGGGATTGGGGGGGGGGGGGGATGCAAACATGCCAGAGGAGAAAGCTAGTTGCAACTGGTCCAGTTGGTGAACCAGTTAATGCCAACTGGTAACCCTGGAAATTGAAATGGGCTAAATGATCCAGTTGATCCAGGCCAGTTAGAATTCAACTGGTCTAGCTGAGCCATTAGAACCATTTGGTAAAACTTCCAACCAGTTTAACAGCAACAACACTTCAATACTGGTACGTCTGTATTTCCAATGTAAAGGCATTGGTAATAAGTAGACTTACATAATTTAATTAATCGAAAATTGTTCATATACTTGTATTTTATTGAAATTATTTAGTTCATAGTTAATGTTTCCCTTATTCATGTTTAACTAAATGTTATTCATACGAAGTAGCGAAATGTCCTAATAACTAGTAATTTATATATGTAGTATTTTCGAAATGAATTGCACATAACTAAATCATCAGTAATTAAGAAATATGCTGTTAATTCAGATAAATTGTTTAAAAAACATAGATCTGCACGCACCCCATATTCAATATGCAAATTAATTGGTGTCAGCTGGTTCAACTGGAAATATGCCAACAGTCAGTCATCAACTAGTGCAACTGGAAATATGCACACTCCAGTTATCAACTGGTGGAATTAAAAAATGCCAACAGTCATTTATCAGCTGGTGAACATAGAAATATGCCAACAGTCACGGGATTATCACCACGGAACTTAAATGGTAACTGTGAAACCATCAAGACACCCAATAATAACTCATTTTCACACCTGGAAAACACGTATGTCCAGCTTAGATTAGTAATCCGTTTGAGTCACGAGATCATCACCGCGGAATTGCTGGCAACTTTGACTACCATTTAAATAGGTGTTTTAAGACACCTAATAATTACTAATTTTTCACACCTAAATATCACGGATTCACAGCTTAGATTAGTAATCAGTTTTAACTACGTGATCATCACCAAGAAAGTTATGGTAAATTTGAAACCATTTAAAAGGGTGTTTTAAGACACCTAATAATTACTAATTTTTCACACCTAAAAGTCACGTATGCCCAGCTTAGATTAATAATACGTTTGAGTCACGAGATCATCACCGCGGAACTTATGGCAACTTTGACCTCCATTTAAAAAGGTGTTTTAAGACACCTAATAATTACTTATTTTCACACCTAAATATCACGTATTCACAGCTTAGATTACTAATCAGCGTGAGCAACGTGATCATAACCAAGAAATGTATGGTAACTTTGAAACCATTAAAAGAGGTTTGTAAGACACCTCAGAATTACTAATTTAATATAACCAGAGATTCACGGACAGAACAATAAGACGATTAGCCGGTGTAAGTAACGTGATTATTACCATCAACCTTGGATAACCTGTGAAACCAATCGATAAAGGTGCTTACAAGACCAAATAATTACGTATTTATCACCACCATCGGTTAACGGACAAAAAACTCGTTGCTTGGTCAAGTGGTTATTTGGTCATAAACACTTGATTTACAGAGGTAAGTGAAATCACGTTACTCCAGTCGCGTGATAAATTGGTGGTTTTTAGGTTAGATGAAAACGTGAACAGGAGTACCTTTTTTGTTTAAATGAAGGCACGTTTCGATAACGTTTAAATCTAGTTCAAAAGGCACCAAACTTTAAAATCACTTAAAATACACTCCCAAAAGAGGTTACTTTTTAGTGTTTTGTTTATTGGGAAAGATACTATTTCCCTTATGCAGCCAAAATCAAATGCTGTTTTACTTTGCAGGAATTATGAATATGTCATGAATGTCCTATATGTGAAATGTTAACATTAACAGTGTTCCAGTTTTCAAATTATCCAAGGAAATCTGTTCACCTTCTAGACTTCTAACACTGACAGCCACTATTGAGCGACTGACTGATATATTTTTTTTCTTTGGTAATAACATACATAAGATGAGCTGTAACAGATTTATGAGCATTTGTCTACATGCATCGATATCCCACTACTTGTAATGGCCAAAAATAAACTGATTGAATCTTTGTGCAGCACAAAACGTAAGACCATTCGGTAAAAGGGTCTGGAAATCAGACTATTACTCAAGTGATTGCAATCACTTATGTCGATTCGCCAACTAATGGTCATTATTTTCACACATAAAGCCATTTTCAAAACCTTTATTCTGTAGGGAAGTTCTAAATAAGTATTGTCTTTGAAATGCCGTTGGAATTTAAGCTTTTCAATATTTTGGAATTGCAAATGGGACATAGTTCTTATAATAGACTCATTTGTACAATGAAACTCCTAGAACTCCTAGATATCCTAGATCCTCGTGATTTAATGTAATCAAATATGATTTAAACCTTATTTCGTTTCATTATCGTTGACAAAAGTTAAGTAGGCTTACTGCACGCGTTCATGTGCACTGCTGCGCATCGTGTACTTAAAAGTCAAAAGGGAGTTTTCGCACGCCGACGCAAGTGTTGACTACGGGGTATTTAAATGAGCTGTGACCGTCTCCGTACTGGCTGCCGTCGCGATCTAATTTGCATTAGGGAGTTCTCGCAACCGGCGACGCGGCCTTCTACAACGCTATTCTTAGCGGGGGTTTCCGCGTAGCGTCCACTTACTTACTTACAGTAAGTAAGGCGACGATGTTGTAAATCACACCCTTGACCGAAGACTAGAGAGGGAAAGGGGATGGTCACGACAAATGTCGTTCTCTTTGGAAGCACATGAAGTTCACTAAAAAATACCAGACTCTGTCAGCTGGAACCAGACAAAAACTGTGATTAAAAAATCAGTTCAAGATGTATGTAGAGAAAATTGGAAAAGAGTGATCGAACCTTTACTTGTACAGGGAGAATTGATGAAAGTTGTTCATATGAAAAATACTGATGTAACCTGGAAGTCGATTATTTATAACTTACCTCAGAGTGTAATGAAGTTCACTGTTAATGCAGCAATAGATAGTCCTCCTACTAACAAAAACCAGTACCGGTGGGGAAAAAGAATCTCTGATAAATGTAACCTTTGTAATTGTACTGGCACTCTGCATCATGTTCTTAATAATTGTGAAAGAATGCTCGACCGATATACCTGGCGCCACAACAACATACTACGCATCATGCTCAAACACATTAAAAACACTTCAAACAATTCCATCAAAGTATATGCAGACATAGAAGGAGAAAGCATCAATAGGGGCACCGTACCACCAAACATAATACGTACCCAACACAAACCAGACATCTGCCACATTGACAACAAAAATAAGGACATTATCATCATCGCTCACAGTCCCCTTCGAAACAAACATTCACAAAGCACATCAACGAAAACAAGACAAATATGCGAGCCTCACACATGACATAACATCAACAGGGTGGAAGAGCAAACTAATCTGTATTGAAATCGGTTCACGTGGACTCATAACCCCACAAAATAAATACCGCCTAAAGGAAATCCTCAAAATCACTAACTCAACTATAGGTACCCGGAATCCAGGGACGAAATATTGAAAGCCGTTCGTTTTAGTTCTTATGTAATATTCCAAGGAAGACGTGAGCCAGCATGGCAATTGGATCAATGCCTTTAAATTATCAATCTATAATTATACATTAAATTTTCATCATTTCCTGTTTATCAATGAACTTGTAACCATTCTGTACCAAAATGACAATATTTACCGTAATACGTAATTTATCTCGATTCAATTATACACTATTCATTTATGTATCACGTATGGGGGTCTTTTCTTCCTCATCATAATGTTACAATCTTCTTCTTTTACCCTGTTCTGTACTATACCACTTCTGTTTTCCTCTCCTTTTCTCCTTTTCTCCTTTTCACATCCCCTTTTCCCTTTCTCTCTATCCCGGTGCTCCTTGTTATCACATATATTATTACACTGTAACTTGTATTGTTATTGTTAATGTACTTTGCTATTGTATATATTGTTCATTATAACCTGCCGCCTAACCCACTGGGTTGACGGGCCTGGTTTTTGCGTGTGCATGATCTCTAATAAAGACTTGATTTACCTACTACCAGATAGTGGACAGACAAATACTTTTTTTGTATTTTTACACTTAAGAAACATCATAATAATACTTTACGTCCACATAATATTTCACGATTAATCAATTTGTTGTGTGTCTACAGTTTTGTGTTTATACAGCCCAGTTTCTAAAACATGAAAGCCTCTAATTTGGAAATATTCAATAAAGTTTAAACTTTAATGGGCTAAACCTACACAAAAAGACCGCATTTTACAAATCATTTGATTGGAATTTGTGTTTGTTCATTTTAAAGTCTTATTTAAGCTTCAAATTTGGAAATATTTAAAATATTTTACACTATGTTGGGCTGAACTGATACCAAGAGACTGGGTAGACAATTACGAAATTTGTTATTTTTACACTCAATAAACATCATAATAATAATTTACGTCCACGTGATATTTCATGATTTATTAGACAAATTAGATGATTAAATTGTGTAATTATGAGTTTCAGTTTTGTGTTTACATAGCCCAGTTTCTAATGCATGAAAGCATCTATTTTGGAAATATTTTAAATAGTTAAGACTACATTGGGCTGGACTTTCACCAATATACTGGATAAACAATTACTTTTGTGTTTGTTATTATTACACTTAAAAATCATCATTATAGATATTTCCATCCACTTGATATTTCACGATTAGACAAATTTGATAATTAAATAGTGTGGTTATGAGTTTCAGTTTTGTGTTTTTATGACATGAAAGCATAAATATTTCCCGGGTTACCACTTTGTCTCACACACACACACACCCGCACACGCACGCACATACACGTATCACCCCTTTCTTTTACACACCCTTTATCTCTCTCTCTCACTTTTTCTTTTAATACGTGTCTCTCTCCCTTGCATTCTTAATTCTTCAATGGTTTTCCCGCTCTCTTTCTCTATTCTCTCTCTCTCTCTCTCTTCTCTCTCTCTCTCTCTTTACCAATCAGCTAATGGAATATCGTCAATATTATGCTGACGGGTGCACTATGTACAAGGAAGTGAAGCAAAACAGTCGTGATACACTGGAATCACTCTCTCCGGGTTGATATGTTCTGATGTGGCACGTGAATATGCTCCACCCCTTTTAAATGAAGATCGAGACGTTCTAAGCAAGAAGTAGAACTTTAATCAATTTTCTTTTAAATAGTTTACACCGTGTTGCTGAGAATGAGGCTGTTTGGAGTAGTTATCCTTCTCCTACTTGTGGTGTCTACCAACATGAGCGGGGAAAGTGACGAAATAGGTTAGGACAACAAGCGCTTTAGCATTCATGTGTATCTTAAATTGTTTTTGTTGTTTCACTAACCATATCTTTTTCATATATGATACGTATATAAGGTAAGAGTTAGCTAATATGAGAAAGTCAATAGAGATAAATATTTTGCGTATCCTTGAAAGAATTGACTGTCTTTTGAATTAATTGACTGTCCTTACTGTTTTTCCATGGAAATGATTGCAACGTTTGCACAAACTGTCTCTGCGGGGAATCGAACCCGGGTCTTACTTTACCCGTGTACACTAAATGCACGTACCACTAGCGCACGAAGACGTGCTGACTGGTTGGTATATATTCGGCCACACCACATACAATCTCTCTTACCTCTTCAGTAGACAATTTATTCATTTTCATTTCGGTGATGGATGAGGAGCATTGAAATATGACAAGCCGCATATATAGCGTGAAACGTGGTGGATTTTTGCTTGTGGTATGTTGCCTGATACTAAGTGAGTGATGATCTGCTTTGATCTGTATACAGGTCGTAGTTGATGTTGTTTTTGTTGTTGGTATGTTTGTTTTATTTTGTTTTATATATGTTTTATTTAGATGATGGGATGGCAAGTACACCTTATACACCGTCATTCTCGCCAAATCCAAACAAGCTTCCTAGACAATCGACAATCAGGTTTCCCACAACGCCATCCCAGAGAACACGAACTTTGAACTACGTAATGACGTCACCAAGAACAGTCTACAAAACAGGTACATATTTTGCAGCTAATGTTTTAACAATTTTAAGAGACCATCTAGTACTACCTCCTTATAACTGCTCAAGCTCCATACGCAGGGTGACAATCATTAACACAGAACTTTTGATCGATATATTTGTTACCCTTTTCTATTAGATTTAAATTGGAATGTGAATGTTAAAGGAAACCTCGCCCCGAGAAATATCCTAATTTAATCTGAGACATTGTATTGTATTCTCGATTTATCTGCCACAAAACTGTTTGAGAGATATATAATTATTCTTAAAGTAATGTAAAGATTCTCAGTAGTTACAGTACGACATGGCAACATAAGCGAAGTCATTATCAGGTAAACGTATTCTTATTTGTGAATGTTGATCTTTTCATGTAGTGATGAAAATATTACTTCAGTCATCTGCTACTAAAAATAGATAATTGCAATATAATTGGCTACCTTGTTTTCAGCTATCTATTGAATTGAAAGTGCAGTTTGAATGTTGATACCTGGGCCCCGTCTTACAACAAAGTTGCAATTGATTACAAGTGCTTTACAATTTAAATCAATCGCAACTTTGTACTAAAGAGGATGGAAATGATTACATATCAAATAACAATTATTTGTAGTCAATCTCAAATATTGTTAACATGCCCCCCCCCCCGTTAATATTTGTACAGGCACATCCAGAACCACAGCAAGGACACCGACACCCAATAGACCTTCAACACCAACACCAAAACCTAGGAGACGTGTAACACCTACACAAAGCTTATGTGTGACACCTTCGAATACTCTTGTCACGACGTTGCCTCTGATATACCAAAGCTCAGCGTCACCGCACAGCGGTGTGTACGTTAACTCTGCAGCACTGGCACTTGGCATGATCCTGGTCATTTCCTATTTGGTTTTCATCTTAATTGGCTTCTTGGTGTACCGTCGTCTTCAAAAACGTGACTTGGTGGAACAGAAGGCTCGGGACGTGGAGTCGAAAGGGTCAGGTTTTCCCCTAGCACCATCTCCCAACCCAACGTACGTGAATACCATCTCCTCAACCAAGAGCACCGCTGTACAATGCGGCAAAGAAAAGATGTGTTCTCAAGCAGAGCAAACAAACAAACCTCAGGTTGACGTAGGCGGGTACACGGCACTGCTGTCGTCGAAGGTGGTTGATCACCCAGACGATGACGGGTACGAACTCGTCGAGACGATCCATCCTAGTCGCAAGCCTAATCCTAACGTTCGTAAGCTTGGGCTTAAGGTATTTCCAGATGGAATCCATAAATCAGCTGTCCGCCAACAGGGAACTATCTATTCCAACTGTTAGAGGACGACATCAGAGGAACAACCTACAGTTCAATTAAATCACGGACAACTACCCCTTCATTAACTCTTATCAAGCCACAGGGCTTATCCCCATTGTGCCAAGCCCCAAATCCACCCGTGCCAGGTTGTTTTGGAGATAATCTGATTAACGCGATGGTTCTATGAATAGCGAGTGCAAAATACACAGCACAGTCCAATGAGCATGAACAATAACTGCTATTACGAATGCCACATTGCACGCACATGGCACTCAAGCGATAGCTCTCTCGCATGCACAACGCACTATAACGATAGCGTGAATGCAGCCTTAGGCATGCTATATGACTTAAGATCCAAGAGGAGGGGAAGGGGGTTCTCGCAGTCATATTAAATATAAAGTGTATGCCTTGTGATTTTGTACCTGTTTTGGGGCCGCTTTGATGTGACTGAGACCTACAAGGGCACCAACCCTTGCTTTTCTTCAACTTTGGACAGTTATCCCTTGTTCGGACTCGTGTGAAATACATTGCCTATTGTTTTAAAGGTAATTAATTTAAGGCTAGTTGTACGAGGGCTAGTTGGATTCTTTAGCCGGGTTTTTTGTCACGGTACCCTTTTAAGAATAACCCGTTTCGCGTCACCCCCAATCCACTACACAAGATTGTTTGTCATCACCCTTGCGCTCGTCTACTGACATGTACACACGTATGGACATGTTTATTTCTAAATTTTGCAAGTGAGAGAAGCGAGCCAGCAAAAATGATGACCATTTTTAATGTTGTTAATATTTCATATTCAAATCACACTTCTAGATAAGATATACAGTTATGTATGTAGGCACATTAGGTGAATAAAATAGCCATTATAGTCGCTTACGTCGATGCACAAAAATGAGGATATTCGGACATCTTGTTGACCATAATTATTCTGGTCCTAGTTATGCTAAATGTTTATTCATGTATCCTTGAAAAAAGGGGAAAGTTGTAAAAAGTACTAAGTGGAGTATCGTGGTCGAGTGGTTTAGGGCGCTTGACTGCAGATGCGAAGGTCGAGGGTTCGAATCCCGACACGGCACTAATATCATTTGGCAAGATATTAACCTGCACGCGCTACTCTCCACCCAGGTGTTAAATGGGTACCCGGTAGGATGCGACCGTCATTGTTGGTCAAACAGTTTTTGAGCGTCATGTAACGCCTGGCTCCCCAGGGAGTGGAGATTGTGCACACATTGTGTGCGGGCAAGCACTGAATCCAATGACCGGGGTAATAGTATATTTGTAAAGCGCTTAGAGACATTTGTATTAAGCGCTATATAAAAATTAAATATTATTATTATTATGATTATTAATTACCTGTATTATATTCCAAAAGAGACATGCAGTAATCCGTAGATTTTTGTCATTCCTGGTTATTGTAACCTTTACTTTTGCTCTCAATTACCTATGGTTTCACTACCATTGAGGAAAGTTGTTATCCAATGTAAACAAAAAATGAAAATGATCCTATTTGTGTGGAGTTTAATCTATAGAATATGAATTGAATTAAATTGTTTCCTCAAGTACAATTATTTTTGCGTGCTATTTCAAATATCTTTTGGATTGGATTGGATTGGATTTACACGTTAATGTCTGACACTTTTCGTCTAGTTTCCTACATGCGATTCAAAATGTTAATGGTGATAAATTAAAGTTGATATCCTTGTTCAGCGAAGGTTTCTGAAAGTGAATGATCGTTATTTTCAAGCCCTTTCGCTTTGAAGGAAGTTCTAAATTAGTATTATCTTTCAAATGCTGGTGGAATTTAACTTGTTCATTGTTTGGGCCTGCAAATGGGACATCGTAGCTTTAAGCGCCTAATAAATGTTGTGTATTATCATTAATATTTGATATATGTTTACTCACATTTAGTATTCGATATTGTTTATCTCTTATGTGTTGACGATGGGTCGTCATGTAGTCCTTACAATATATTTTGTCTCCCCGATATATTGTTTTCCACAGTCAAACCAATTTAGACAATAAAGCAAATTTCTAGATGTGCATACAAATGTATCTTTTAATTTCAACTTTTTGTATATTTCCATTACTGTTATGAATTATTGTATAAGTGGTGGGCATATATTGGCACGTTTTACACCACTTATCCAAACTTGTTTTAGTTCCCCCTTGTCATATATGTACATATGTAAAATTAAGTATTAAGTTCTGCACAGAGTTCGAGTAAATACGCAAAAACAAAATAAATAATGATCCTCCGTAAAAATACAAATGTTTTACAAGTTTTCACCCTTAGGGCTTTGTCAGGTAATCATTTTATTTGAATTTGAAAAACTGTTATTCAACAAAATGTCTGCATCATATCCCAATAAAATAAGCCAATGCGCAAAGAGAAATAGGACACGAATAATAAGAAGGCAGAAAGAAAGAAGAAGCGCGTAGGAAAAAGTATGACGTAATAATATGTCATTAATATACATAGAGATAGAGTTAATAACTGAATTATTCATACCCTTTGTATTAATCCTTATGTCGAAAGAATTAATATACTACATCAATCACACAAATTTGTGAAAATACACAGAATAACATCCTCAAATATTACATTTTATATTTCAAATCATTCTTATGTATCCAGAAGTAAGAAGAAAATGGGAAAGGGAGGGGAGAAGTCAAGAAAAAGTGATAGTGTGGGAGAGAGAGAGAGAGGAATGACAAGAAAAAAATCAAGAAATTGAATCAAGAAGTCTGAATGGAGAAAAGCGGGGTGGAGAAAGAGAGTGGAAGAATGAAAGAGAGAGCAAGAGACCACTCATACGCATATCATTCAGTCCTCTACAAGTATTTACATTCCATTCCCCCATAATGACTTAAAGGACTAATAATCTCTCTTGCTGAATTACGTTACTTTCTTCCAAAGAATACTGCAGCGTAGCACATTGGCTAATGAATTTCACCTTCATTTACTTTTATTTCCTTTGTTTGTCATTACGTTCCTTTTACACACCCTTTCATGTGATGACACTAATATAATCAATCACTCAATCAATGCCATAAATCGAATGATTGCATTATTGAAATTTTAAATGAGGTATTTAAGTAAAATCTAGCTGCATATCGATTATCATTATTTGATTCATTTGACATGTATCCACATTAATCATTACATTTCATATACATTTTACATATTTTCTTCAGATAATTATCATAAAAAGTCCCACCATTCAAATATTTGTTTGAATTGAAATGTATTTCCATCATCATCCTACAAAGATAAAGGATGGATTACTATAAGAGATTTTAAAAAAATATATATATAAGGACAATAAACGAGAAGAAAACATGGATCAAATAGAAAATGATTCATCCGTAAAAACCGAAAAGGCTTGCCAATTGAAAACCGTTAACGGTTTTGAATTGTGTATCTTAGTTAACTCAACAGGAAAAATATTGACACAAAACAAACATATTTCTGAAAGAAAGTAATTGCTCATGTGGTTGCAAAGGCAAATGCGCAAATGGTGATTTAAGCTTGAATCCTAGCCGGTTATTCAACACATGCTCCTCGATAATGGAGCATTTACGTAATGTAGTCACATTTAATGCACACATCTTTGTTTAGTGCCACGTTACAAATTATTCCTTTTATCTGTTACAAATAATTTTGTTAAATAGTCATAATGCGAATTGCGTAAATTCCGTGCTGTTAGGTATGACAACCCATAGGCCCGAATTCACAAAGAAGGTTTGTCGACAACCTAGGTTTATGTGCGTCATATGACTCGTTTTGACGCGTTTTTACAAACCTAGGTACAAGGTTTGTAAAAACGCGTCGAAACGCGTCATTGGACGCACATAAACCTAGGTTTGTCGACAAACCTCCTTTGTGAATTCGGGCCATCATGTTTGTCCTACCTATTACTAATTGATGTATGCACTTAGCATTCTGGCTATTGATGTACAATTATTTGTAACAGGTGAATGAAATAATTTGTAATATGGCACTTAACCAAAATGGATGCATTAGATTTGATTATATACCTCTCTTTAGAAATCTAGCCATCTGAGTGGTCGAAATTAGAGTCGTGATTTTAGCCATTCCCGTAAAGAAACGATCAATGCCAGTAACGGTTCATAGTTCATGAGCGAGATTCCCAAAAGATTCCGGGTACCGGGAAAATAGTTAATGTTGATAAGATCCCAATTGGTTTACGTGTTAAAACTTACTTTGTGCGAATGCGGATACCAAACAGTGCTTTTTGTCTGCGATTCCCAAATGATTGTAACATTCAGTCATCTTTCCAGCTAAGATTAATAGACAGTGTCTCAGATTTTCTGTGATTTGTTAACCAATCTTTACTCAAGAAAATTATCAGGTAAGAATTCTTGGTAGATTTTGGTGTCTATTCCGTATATAAAAGATATAAAGACTGATTTAATAATCGCGGCATAATTGTTTTGATAGGCTCTCGGGGACGTTACATTCTGCTATCACACCTCGGAACGCCTTGGGGTGATATCAGGATGTAACGTCCCCTTGAGCCTATAAAAAACTATCCCTCTTATAGCAGTCATGTTATCTATACGACATTACACAAATCGTCAAACGCTACGGGCTTTGTTTTATCAAATGTAAAGATTTAGGTCATCAGGGAATGTTATAATTCGGTTAGTGTATAGAGGTGACACGGTACAGTTGTCACAGGAGCAAGTGCCATACACCCTTATTGTCATGACTAGTTCTTGTATTAAGGTACAAGTTCTTTAAGGTCTGCTTCTTTTAAAGCGGCATTGAGATTTTCCATGGAACCATCGTTGTCTTTCCATTCAGCTGCCGGAGT
Source organism: Strongylocentrotus droebachiensis (assembly GCA_035222895.1). NCBI lineage: Eukaryota > Metazoa > Echinodermata > Echinoidea > Camarodonta > Strongylocentrotidae > Strongylocentrotus > Strongylocentrotus droebachiensis. Next base: position 27,836 of record JAVYIG010000730.1, on the reverse strand, counting down.
TGGTCTCGGGTGTTGCTCTTTGAATTCGAAAGATAGCGGAAATCAGGATTTAATTAGGTTGCTAATAGTAATACATTCTAAACGCAATTTTTCTCTTTCACTTTAAGAGTTAATCAAGGAAAGTGTAATAATATTAGTCAAATGTTCATTCATTCATTCATGAGGAAAAACGTACTTAATCCTCGTAATTATTAATATAGGCAGCACTGCTGTTTGAATTTCAGCTTTTCATGATAAGCCATTATGGCCCGAATTCACAAAAGGAGGTTTGTCGACAAACCTAGGTTTATGTGTGTCATATGATGCGCTTCGACGCGTTTCAAACTAAGGTTTGTAGTTGTGAATTCAGGCATATGTGTTTTTACCTAGCAACAATTAATGTATGCAAATTCGCATTCTGACTACTGAAATACAATTACAGTTAAACTGAATAATTTGTAACAAATGGCACTTAACAAAGATGTATGCATTAAATGTTCTTACAATACGAAAATGGCCCATTGTATGTTTCCTATGTAGTTGTTGGTCTGTTGTTGGTCTCCTTAGTATGAGTGAAGTAAAAAAAAAGGGAGTCAAACTTCTAAAATTGTTTACTCATATCAAAATGCTTATCTGCCAAATTTTGTCTTTTTTCAAACCAATAATCTTTATTTTGCGGGGATTTATATAATCCTTTATCTTGGATTCTTCTTCATGCGCTTTGCTAACCTTTGGGATTGAACAAAATAATCTGAGGGTTAAAATGCAAAAGAGAGACGAAATCCTCGATATCTTAAATTAAAGGTTTTTTAGGGGAGGGAAAAGGGCCGGGATAATTGCATCATAATTGAGGGCGCTGCACAAGGTGATTTCTCTGTTCTCTTCGCTTATGATTTCTTATCTTTAATTTCTGTCTTATTTGTTTTGGTCTGGATAATTTCGGTCGTGATTGTGTATGTTTTGGTATGATTATTATACATTAAGCATAAGCTGTTTCATTTGATGTATGATCACCTGGAAGGAAAATTTCTTCTTTTGCTTTGGAAGAAGACAATAAATTATATTCTATTCTACTCTATACTATTCTAATAATATCAACCAATCCATTGGAATTAGTTAGTGGAAATTTTGAATGAATCATGATCTGTTCTCATACCATCAGAAATCAGGCTCTCATCGGGGGTGGCATTGTTTGATATCTGACTCAAAAGTTCCAAGAAATTGACATCATCCCAGAATTTTTCTCCTCTCACGTATTCTTTCTTGTTAAAGAACCGGATATAGACCAGCTCTGCAAAGAGCAAGCTCATTGCACCCTCAGGAGGCCACTTGGTGTTGTCGATGAGGACGGGAATGATTGGTTTCTTCAGCAGATTTGCAAGATTCACCTGAAGAACGAGCGAGAAATTGAAAATAAGCGGAAAATTAAAAACAAAGAAAACTATTGAACGACATTTTGTTTTGGGGATAATTATACACCGGTTTACTAACGTTTCTAATTTCGTGCATACTTTTTAAACAAAGCTTGTTCTTGACAGCATGAAGGCTTTCCCAGGATTGCCCGACATAGCAACAAAAGATGTCTGCAGACTGGATTCCAAGTACTGTAGTTACAGCCATAAACTGTATCTCTGATGAATAGAACCAGAGAAAATGTGGCCGGGTACAAATATTTTTTTCGGTCGTCAATATATCAATAATGCATGAATTCTGTTAATCACACGAATTCAAACGGCCCAGGTATATTAGGGTAACTGAATGTAAGTCTACTTTCAAAATATCAATATATTTTACTAGACGCAGACAATTCGCATGTTTTAATAATTGCGAACTTATGCGTTCAATAAGGCTCGATGATGTAGGCCTACATGTAGTATACACTAGTTCAAAATATATAATATCTTTTACTAGATACCAAGAATTCGCATTTTATGAGACTTATACGTTTAAAGAGATATCACATAATCAAATGTCAAGTAATCCATGGATGTTGTCATTATCTATAATAATAAAAAGTTCTTCCAATAATGCGCTTCCAAAGAGCTTTAGAAATCGTTACCCTAGCTTGAGCTCCGGCAGCCATTAACAGCGCACAGTGCATTTCAAAGAATACTCCTAGCGGGTACTCATTTACTTGTGTGTGGCACATGTAGATTAACATCTTGCCAAAGGACGTTAGTGTTGTGGCAGGCAACGATTACCCAAAAAACTCTTTGAACAAGATTTTAGCTTACTTCTTTGTTACAATTTGGCGAATTCGGGTATTTCTCAGTCACCATGCAGAGCACCACCTTGGAAGACCTTATTCCCTTGTCGATCTTAGCAAACAACTGATCTCCGCCACCCATCTGCCGAATGTCCATCCAGCAAGAAAACCCTGCCATCTCGAGATGCATCTTGATGGCCTTCACTTCGGGCTGGTGGTCCCACTGGTAGCTAAGGAATACTGTCGGGGACTTCCCGGATTCGAGCGAGGAAGCTTGTAACACAAGCGGTTCTGTTAAAGAAACATAAGCATGGGTACCCAGGGGAAATTTGACACCATTCAAGTACACTGTTGGTCATAATGGTGGAATATTTATTTTTACCCCAGTTTAGGGAAGGATTTTTAAAAATTATTTATTTCTAATAGATCTAGATAATGGCATACATTCTCAGATTTTATTGAATATTAATTTGCGAGTGTTTGTTTTGCGTGACTGCTAAATCATATGCTAATCAGCTAGGGAACCTGCGTCCTTAAATCATAATTGACAGTTATGAGGATTAATGCCTCACAAAAGGGCACTAATTTTATCCTGGCGCCTCACAGTAACGAGGCCATTGCTTAGCCCCTGAATCATGACTGTACGCAGTGTTTGCTAGGGTACGCGGCCGCCCCCACAAATCCCCCAAAACGAAGAAAATGCAATAAATTGTCAAAGAATCATTGCATTTTCCCCCGGCCCCCAACAGAAAAAATTCCTCTGTGTGGCCATGCCTTGAACCATAATGCATGGCCCTACAGAGGAATTTTTCCTATTGGGGGCCGGGGGAAAATGCAATGAATTTTTGACAGTTTATTGCATTTTCTTCGTTTTGGGGGATTTGTGGGGGCGGCCGCGTACCCTAGCAAACACTGCGTACAGTCATGATTCAGGGGCTAAACAATGGCCTCGTTACTGTGAGGCCCCAGGATAAAAATCGTGTCGATCAGCTATATTAGTGCCCTTTTGTGAGGCATTAATCCTCATTACTGTCAATTATGATTTAAGGACGTAGGTCCCTTAGCTGATTAGCATAGTAGCACACATATGATTAAGCAGTCACGCAAAACAAACACTCGCAAATTAATATTCAATAAAATCTGAGAATGTATGCCATTATCTAGACCTATTAGAAATAAATAATTTTTAAAAATCCTTCCCTAAACTGGGGAAAAAATAAATATTCCACCATTATGACCAACAGTGTATATACCTAATAAACAGAATTTATCAATCACCAGGAATTACCTTTCCGACTTAACGGGATATTGTCATGCACTTCCCCATCCACCAATTTCCTCATAAAGGAAAGCTCATTATGTTATATTTTCCTCACCCGAAAACTCTCCGAGAGACTTGGTATGGGGAGGGGACGGGTATGCACCTTGTCGTGTGGGGATGTTTACATCCAGATATTGAAAATTGGGTGGTTATTCATTCTATACAAATTTGATATATTTGGGTGCCCCTTTGGATATATTATAAGCACTAGAAAAGTTAGCCCCTAAAACACTTGTGCTTTAAAGATAAATTGTATATAAAAATTTACCGGTGCTCCCGGTGAACTTTGATGAATTTCAAAAAGCGCCTACAGCCGTACAAACGGTAGCTGCGACCATGAAAACCTCAGAATATGTAGTTGTGATATCTAATTTCCAAACGGGAATAGCTAATCGGTCGATTTTAGTCGAGAAACATTGTTTCATAGCTTAATTAATATCTTGACCTTGAGAGGAAGCTATACAACATAAAGAGTTTATTATGTTATTTTTATAACTTTAGACTCGATTTCAACCGCGACAACGATCGCTGAATATTGTAGGATCGCATACGCTTCCAATACATTTATTTGAACCAAATTCATGACTTCTTACCAAAACTGTGTAATACCTTTTCCATTGTATACAAAAAAAATCTTACCGGTGATAGGAGTGCTTAGATATTTGCTGGCCAGGTCATCAAATCCAGCATTTACTAGTGCTGACCTCAATGCCGCCTTTTCCGTCAAAGATGTTTTTCTTCTTCGCCACTTCTTGAGCAAACCGTATGTTCCCATATAATTCCCTCCTTGTCTGGTGTTTTCATCAATTGCGCGACCAATATCTGCGTCTTCAAATCCCAAGGCTTTTCCGAGATCATCGATGTCTGAATTTGTGAATACGGCCTTGGCTATCACCTTCAAGATGTCGTCAAAATCGTTGATGACCACAGAGCTCATTCTGTATTTAGTTATTCAAATAGTCAATATGAAAATTTAAAATAAATGAGTATTCGTACAAGGTCCAAATGCAAGAACTTTCGTCAACAGGGATTTCTCAATGACAACTTGTTTATGGCATGATAATATATCAAGACAGCAACAGCAGCACCAGAAACAACAACAACAATGATAAAGGTTTTGTAGGTATTGCACCTAGATTATATGACACATTTTGCAATATTGCACTAAATACAAATCCTAATATTAAATATAATTATGATTCCTTCTTTTGTAAACCTATAAATAAATGCGAAATCATTGATATTTTTAGCAAGAACAAAAATGGAACGAGTAGTGGTTTTGACGATATTCATAAAGTTTTCTTTTTTTATTTATTTATTAAAATATATTTAATCGGGATAACAAATATCAAATATACATTGTAGATACAAAATCTGTTTTACATCATGGTCCTAAACAGAATAAAAATGTAGTACCCGGAAATATAGCTAATGGATATCATAAAAGCTCAAGGGCAAAGGTAAAACAGAATAAAACTAACATAAGGAAAATACGCATTAGAAGTAGTAAAAAGCAAAAACAAAAAACGACAATGTAATAATTGAAATTTACAGCGGAAAAACATCAAATCACTTTAATAAAAGGCATTAAAATATCACCAAAGAGACTACAAGGGGAGAAAAGATATAAGGAAAAATGAAAAAAGTAGAGAAGGAAAGAGAGAAAGAAAGAAAGAGAGGGAATACGGAGAGGGAAATGGGGAGAGAGAGAGAAGGAGAGAGAGAGGGAGAGAAATAAGCCATGTCAAGAGCAGTATATGAATCAGCATTGTATCGCACAGGTTTAAAAAAGTTTGCCTTTGTACATACGTTTAAAGACATCGATAGATTTAGCATTTTGAAAAGCAAAAAGTAAACTATTCCAGATTTGCAGTTGTGTTTGAAATACTATACAAAACTTTGTGATTCTCCTTGCAAGATTATTAATGATTCAATTCAAACTGGGCGTTTTTCTGACAAAAAAATAGATTATTCCAAGTCATAAAAGTGGTTCTCCAATTATATATTCAAATTAACGCCCTGTATTTTGTCTTCCTTTGTTCTCTAAATTCATCGAGAGATGTATGTATAATCGTATTGTAGCATTTATTGAGAAGCATAATATTTCATTTGTAATCAATATGGCGTTGGACCTTCACGCTCAAAATCTTCTGCTCAGTGATTGATATCCAGGAAATCAATATTTCTTGGGCCTTTGTTAAAAAGGAAATCACATGAGTTTATTTTTAGATGTATCCAAAGCTTTCGATTGCTTGAACCAGGGAATACGTTTAAGGACATTATCTATGTTTGGTATTAGAGGTATAAATTACACTAGTTAAACAATTATTAACACAATCGACAACAGTATTTGTGTCTGTATCTGTATTTTACTCAGGACCTAGGCTGTGGAATTTCTTACTAACTTAATTAAAATACTGTCCATCTAGGACGGCCCCCTCCCCCCTGGTGCCCAAGGGGGGGGGGGGGGGGGAATGGGTGCAAATTTTCAAATTTTCGAGAGCCCCCCCCCCCCCCCAAAAAAAAGAATTGTGCTCACTACCCCCTCCCCCCCCCCCCTCCCCCCATTTGTGCGATTTTATTTTTTAAAAATTGTTGGCAGAAAGGAGTGTTTTCGATTGACAGCGAAAAGGATAACCAGAGCATACTTGTTCTAACATATAGTTGTCGACATATCTTAAACACTGTGTGATATATCTGTATAACCTTTTAGGAGAATGTAGTACTGAGGGTACCGAGGCTCACCATTTTCCAATAGCTAGCTGTATATCAGTTTGAACGAAACTACAGTATCACTTCTACGTTCTAAGATTACATTATACACATATACTCGCGTGTCCATCACACGGCATCGTGTACAATTGTGCGAATATTAAGGCGTGGCGATCAGAATATTCGGTACCAAAAGAACTACCTGTGCTATATACCTCAGTATAGTTTGTGCGGTTGTAATTATAGACTATAGGTATATACACGCTTACCTGACGTATCCCTTGTCCTTGAATTGAATAACGAAGTCGATGTGCTAATCAATATAACGGCAGGCTTCTACAGTCAACCTTGCACATGCATATAGAAGTCTGTAGTTGAGACGGAGCGGTTGTTTTTCTTCATATATCAGTCCCACATACACTAAGTACTGTTATGCGTCAGTATTATCCTAAGCGAGAAGCGAATAGTAGACGATCTGGATGACAGGAAGAGGAGGCGATACTACTTTAAACAGACGGTCCGACTGCCAAGTTTTAAATATGGCTATACAGTGCGTCCCAGAAAAAACGAAACCGAGAACTATCGATGTTTTATCATAACTTATCACAATTATAATTAATAAATGACATATTTCACGCATGACTGATTAAAAGCAATTTGAAGAGAGGAAACCAAAAAGTCTTTTGGTGGGCGGTATCTGAATTTAAAAGGAAAATTGCATTTCTAGAAAGTTCAATTTCTGCCCTTTCATATGACACCTCAATCAGGAAAAATAAGCCAGGAATAACAAAGTTCTGTTTGTTTAAAGTAATGCTTGCATTTCCATAATATGATCAAACGGGTTCGTTTTTACTGGCTGCCTGCCGTTGCATGGAACAAAGTTGACAACAGACTTAACTCCGTTTCGTTGACGATCAGCCATGCACAAAGAAGACGAAAGACCTGATGCATGGCTGATCGTCAACGAAACGGAGTTAAGTCTTTTATCAACTCTGTTTGTTGCAACGGCAGGCAGCAAACTCATTTGATCAAATTATGGAAATGCAAGCATTTTTTTAAACAAACAGAACTTTGTTATTCCTGGCTCATTTTTCCTGATTGAGGTGTCATATGAAAGAGCAGAAATTTAACTTTCTAGAAATGTGATTTTCCCCTTGAAATTCAGATACCGCCCGCCAAACAACTTTTTGGTTTCCTCTCTTCAAATTGCTTTTAATCACTCATGCGTGAAATATACATCCTATGAATTACACCAAGTGAAAGAAGAGGATCTAAGCTTTCCAAATATGTGTCATTTATTAATTATAATTGTGATTAAGTTATGATAGAACATCGATAGTTCTCGGTTTCGTTTTTTCTGGGACGCACTGTATAAATGATTTTAAATGAGAGCAGATTTCGAATCTAAAAGGAAATATGTATAAGTTCTCTAGTTATAAGAATACGAATTTAATTTTAAAACAGATCTGGGCCCTGTTTTACAAAGAGTTGTGATTATTAAAAAGGAAATGCCAAGTTTTGTGAAATCTTTAAAAAATTGGATGGATAGAAATTCTTTACAATGCTGATGTATTTGGATGCCCCTGTGGGTGTATTATAAGCACTAGAAATGTTTGCCCCTAAAACACTTCTGCTTTCGAGATATTGACAAATCAAAAATTTACCGGTGCTCCCAGTGAATTTCAAATATTTCAAATAGCACCTAAGGCCATTCCATGGCAGCTACGACCATGACAGTCTCAGAATATGCGGTTCTGATATATAATTTCCAAACGGTAATAGCGAATTGGTCGATTGTAATCAAGAAACATTATTTTAAGACTAAATTAATATCAGTCTTGAGAGGGCGCTATCCAACATAAAGAGTACATTATTTACAATTTCATCACGACAACGATCATCGTATATCATAAAATCCCATATGCTTCCAATATGTTCATTTGAACTCAAGTCATGACCCCATACCAAAACTTTGTATTACCTTTAATCCAAATCAATCGCAAGTCCTCCAATCAAGGGCAAGTCTGCAGTCTCCCATTCATTATATACACTGTTGATCATAAAGATGGAGTAATTTTTATTACCCCAATTTATGGAATGAGTTTGACAATGAGTTATTCCTAATAGATCTAGATAATAATATACATTCTGAGATGTTATTGAATAATAATTTCCGAGTGTTTGTTTTGCGTGACTGCTAAAGTATGTGTATTCAGATATGTTTATCAAATAGGGGACCTACGTCCATGATCTTAAGTCATAACTGTCGGAAATGAGGATTAATGTCTTACAAAAGGGCACTAGTAAAGCACATCGACACGGTTTTGATCCTGGGGCCTTACAGTTATCAATAAATTATCAATAAATCATTGTATTTTCCCCCGGTCCCCAACAGGAAAAAATTCCTCTGTAAGGCCATGCATTATGGTTCAAGGCATGGCCACACAGGGGAATTTTTCCTGTAGGGGACTTGGGGGAAATGCAACCAATTATTGATAATTTATTGCATTTTCTTTGCTTACCATGCTTACAAAAATCGTTTGATCATACAAACACTTCATTTTGCATTACTCTTTCTCAAACTAAGGCAATTAAACAAAATGCCAATGAAAAGGCAGCTGCACCTTTGAATTAGTGGTGCTAAAAATGATAAGCATTTGATGCTATTTTCTGTTCCCATTTACCATGTCTAATTTGATTGTTATGTTAATGTACTTTTTGTTTGGATGATAAGGATAATAATAATAATAATATATCTTGTTTACCCAGGGTAGCCTCATCAGTATTCATACTGTTCTCCCTGAGGGCACTGCGATCATATTATTACCCCGGTCGTCGGATTCAGGCTTACCCGCACACAGTGTATGCACATTCTCCACTCCCTGGGGAGCATTCCAGCCAGGCGTCATTTAAACTTTAAACCTCAAAATTCATCCTTTATTTCCTTTTTGAGGTGATAAAATCGTAATAACAAATTATATTTATATATATATGTCTAATGTTTACAGCCAGAACATGTAATAAAAGCACCAACCTGATTAGTAATGTCACATTATAGATTTGTTTATTGATTCGTTTATTTCAACATGTTTATGGAGAATAATAACATGATCAGGTAAGCTGTTTTCCATCATGGTCCTGATTAACGACATACTATAGTATAAATTAAAAACATTTAAAATAGAGCAAAAAAATACAAATATTATTAAATGAGGATTACAAAGCATATCCAAAAGAAATCAGATATTTTATTTAAAAAAAAACTACAGTGAGATACACACAAAAAAAATAAAAAAAATAGTAAAACAACAATTGCATGTATATACTCAGGAAATATATCATAACAATATTACTTGTTAGAATAAATGGAAATGTGCTCTTTTGTACCATTAATGACACTTTTAGTAGTATCGGAAACTGGCTACATTTCCTGTCTCTCACTTTTACAATAACAAATCTTAGGTATCATTTCTTCCTCTTTCGGTTTTGTATTTCTCTTTCCTGTATGTGTAACTGTGTACAGTAAAGTATTGGGTATATAGAGAGCAGCACACGGACACCGCCATGATGATAGTATAATTTATTATGGATAGATAAAGTTCGGGTATTTTGAAACCTGTAATGATCAATCTAGAAAGTCGTAGAGACTGGTCAATAAAGTCCTAAGAAGATATAAAAAATGATTAATCAAGTTCAAGTTCAAGTTCAAGTTTTATTTCCACATGTGGTTCATAAAAAACAACAAGTATACATACATGTTCAGACATATAAAAAATACACAATTAACAAACAATAATATTAAGAGAAACAAATAGCGAACAGAATCTAAGAACAACTAAATACATGTAGATATAAACAAAAAACATGTGGGGGACCAACAAAGGCCAGGGGCCTGTCGAGGCTAATTCCCAGAACAATATTAGATATTTTGGATATTGTATATATAAAAAACAAACAAAAAACAAAAACAAATCAAAAACCCACAAACAATAGCGACGTACAGTACATGATAAAACAAAATTAAGTTGGCAAATTAAACAGGCAAACAAAAAAATTATATTGTACCACTATAAGTTTGTGAATTGTTTTTATGTAAAATATACAGTTTAAATTTACGTTTAAAATTAGAAAGTGTCGGACTGTTCTTAATCTCTACTGGTATTGAATTCCAGGATTTTACACCAGTGTAAGAAATTGCTGTTTGAGAGAAACTATATTTATATTACGGTAATCTTAAGTGATTTGGATTTCTGGTACTATGGCTATCATTACAACTATATTTTCATGAAAATAGGTTTGAAGTAAATTTATTCCAGAATTGTGGGCAACAATGTATGTTTGATTCAATGACGAAATGGACGGAACATTCAAATCTATGCAAGAAGAAGAATATCATATTTGTCGATTGTCTTCCGATTTATGTTTGTCTAACATGTCAACACTTCCGAACAGTGTAGGTGTGGAAATAAACAAAAACACTTATTATTAATCAGTTACGTTTGAGTTAGCACCAATTTATTTATCAGAACAAATCCTTTTCACGTTCTTTTTTTCCTTGTCTGTTTCTTATTTCTTTTCTCCGCCCCTAAATGCTGCACGCCGTAAATTAGGGCAAAATTTGTATGAAAATAGAGCACAATATTACTACGTTCATAGGGAGAGAAGTAACTTGATCAAACCTGATGGAAAAAGTACAACACAACAGTTCCTTTCCTGAATGACCACTGCCAGCTTTTTAAGTGGTGAGTATTGCCTGCGAGACGACATAAATGGCAGTGGTAACTGATGATAAAGGGGTAATGATCTAACTTTTTTGATCAGGTTCGTTTCAGATACTTTTCGCGATTCATGTAGTATTTTATTACATGTGTCTATTGTTCACAAATTAAGGTCGTCTGGCATCTGGGGGTGGTCTGGCGGGCGTAACCCAACACTTAAAATGAAAAATATATATATTTAATTGTATCCCTCTCAGCTCGTATATTGAATTCATGATTTCAACAGGAGTGTGTCCAGATCTTAAAGCAGCGAAAGTTATTCCTATTCACAAGAAAGAAAATCCACATGAAATTAGCAAATATCGCCCGAAATTATCATCAGCATACAAGTCATGATTTAATAAGCGCACTCGCAAAACGCCTTTGCACATGCACATACATACATTAGAAGACCAATAACACCTTTTAACCAATGACGTAATATACACATTTACACTTAACTCATTCCATGTCATGCCTTTAAAAAAAAATGATGATTTCGTTCATTATGTGGTTGTTACAATTAATTCATTTCAGATTATATATGTTATAGGTTTGGTCGCCAATGTAGGTTCCTTTCCTGAGACCGCCATCACGTTCAAACTCTCCTACATTTTCAAATTTTGAAATGATTTGTCAACTATATGTTTTTTAAAGGTATCATCATTTAATTGATTAATATTGTGATATAACTATTTATGTAAGTTTAGCTTCTGTTAATAACATATATGTACCTAGTTGGAATATACATAAATAAAATCAAACAAACAACGTTATGGTTAATGAAAAAGGGGGGATAGGGATATTTTGTTTTGTTTTGTTTTTTATTTCTGCTAGTACAAACTAGTACATAATCATATACATAAATTAACAATTATTTCTTCATGATACATTATTATAAAGTTTTCAGCAGATTAAATAAGATGCATACAAACACAAATATTTTTCAATGAAAAAAGATAAATTACAAAAAACGCACGTGCTGGAGAATCATTGTATGCGAGTCTGGTTGAGTGTGAGTGGGGTGTGGGTGGATATGTATGGCCTTGGTATGTATGTGCGGGGCGGTGGTTGGCGTGTATTGCCGTGGTAGGGTGGGATGAGTGCGTGGGAGTGGGACTATATAAATATCGTTGAGAATATGGTCTCGAATGAGCCGTGGTATACCAAGCATCACTAAGAACTTCAATTGGAAGTATGGTAATCAGGAGAAAGTAGTATTTCATGTTAGGGAACTTGCAAATATTGATGTTTCATATTGATGTGCTTCATAATAGGCTACCATACAAAACAAAACTGAATTTGGTTTTCAAACGCTGAATATTCCTAATTTAAGTTATTTGATATTAAACCTGTAAATTGAGAGGATTTTTGGCTTGCATTTTCTGTTTTAAACTAAGTAATAAGAAAGAGACAAGAAACGGGAACAGTTTAATTTAGTTTAGTTCACTTTATTCAACCATTTAAAATCAATTATTCAAAGCATTTAATACAAAATAAGAATACAAAATTAATGGCTAGGATGCACGTTAAAGCTATAGGTAAAACTGAGCAGCCAATTTATTTACAAGTATAGAAAATTATTCATCTAAAAAAGACCCATTACATAATACCTTAATACAAACAACAAATTATATTAATCGGGACAGCAGAAATCCAGATTTACACCGAAATAGTTAAGTTTTCAGGCATTGGGTTCTCTTTTACTTTTCTTTAAGGCTATTCGAAAGATATCGGTAGCCAGAATTAATTACAAAATCATTGTTACCATTTAAGTGATGGTTCTGCAACGTTCAAATCTTTACTAAAACGCAAGTTTGCCTTAATTAATTAGCTTAAACTATCCTTACTTACGCTCTTTTTTTTACCATGTTAGCTATCTCTCTATTATGTTGTTTACTATGTTAAGTTAGTCATTTTAGTAGTTATAAGATTTGTATATTTCTCTGTGTTGATTCTTTTTATATGATTATGTTTCTCGTCATTATGCTAGTACAGCGCATAGAGAAACTTATGTTTATCATGCGCTTTATAAATATTGTATTATTATTATTATTATTATTATCTTAAAATAGTACATGAATTGCAAAATCATCAATTTATACATTACACATGAATCGTTAATGCATTACAAAGGCCACGAATAATAAAAAGGCCATCAATCATTTTGTTTGGCTGATTTGTTGTGTTTGTAAAGCAAGACATTCAGTATTGAAAAATATGCATAGTACAAAGGGCATGATAATTTCAGAAATACAAACAAAAAAAGAAAATTACAAGACATACGACTCTTGTTATTATAGGAACATTGATGAGATATAATACATGATACATCTATTAACTGAGCACTAAATGGTATAAGCGTTATACCAAACAACATGGCACTAAGTGGTATAAGCGTTATACCAACCTACAGGGCACTAAAATAGTGCACAGCATTAACCATTAATATAGAGCTGAAAGATGAGCGGATCCAGTATGGAGCCCCGAAGGACTCTATACTCGGCCTCAGAATAATAACAATAATAATTATTAAGCGAATTATAGACTAGTAATGTAGATCAAGGAAATAACTTTGAAACATTCCCCCAATGCGCCCCTGAAATCTGTATAAGATGTTTGTATAAAATTACGTGGTGGTCTTTAAGGTCGAATGCTTTTTATCAATCTAGAAGTATACCATATGAGTGGTTATTATTGATAATGAAATTCACGTGTGTTATTCAAATCAATAAGTGCATGTTCAAATGAATGGCCCGCCCTAAAATCATACAGACAGTTATATATTTAATATTCTGTTCTATCCGAAATATAAATTAGTGTTTTATAAACAAATGTTTGATGGAATGCTAATCATAGTTCCCATTCACCAATTGCACTCTGTCGGAAAAACCATTTTAAATTTAAATCACAATGCAGAAGTTCACAAATGTCAAGATGAAAGTCATGAATATGGTATATACAATGAAAATATATCGGGTTTATATCAGTATTGTATCACAGTTCAGATGTCAAACCAATCATTCACATATAATGTTCAATATGAAAATGCAATATTTTTTGTAATGGTTTACTAGAATGCGTATGTGAGAAGTAAGCATGTAAAGAGTCGGTTACATTCTCCAGCAAAGTTATAAAAGATGACTTCTTGGGGCAAAATATACAGCAGTAAACGACATTCGAATACTAAACCCTGATTATATTCCTGGTTCAGTCTTCATAAATTCCATGATTGAACGATGAATCTTACCGATTCCTTGTGAAAGAACACAAGATCACAGCTGCCCAACAAACTTTTTGTTTTGTTTATTCTATGGATAAACTATTACACAATATTATTTGAATGTGATTTCTGATTGAAAAGATACAGCAATATCATATTTTACTATTTACACGAAATATATCATTATTTTACTGGAAATAAATTCCCTTTGGTAGAATGTATGACCACGTTCGCATATTAATTAAACAAAATATCACTTTGGTTGCTTTGTTATCATGTACTTAATTCCTAAAATTCTATTTTTTGTTCAAATTCTATATTTTTCCTATTAATCCCATTGTTATTATTACTTGGTAATTGTCGCTTGCGATGCGTTTTCAGGCTAACGCACGGCGTGTCTCATAAAGCTGAATATTTGTGGCGGAAACAAATATTAGATATGCATGTCCAGAGTGTAAATCATTCCCGAATGAGCATTCGAGTAAGAAGGGGGGGAGGAGGGGTGTCAATCAATAACGTGTCATATATGTATTATTTTAGTCGCCCGACTGTCTGACCACCGAATCGAAGTTGATTTGATTTTTTTTTCTTCTGAAATGTTAACAAGACATAACTAGTAATAATAATAATATGTCGTTCTTATATAGCGCATTTCAGGACCGCAGACCATCTCAAAGCGTTTTACAGATATATTATTCAATTCAATTCAATTCAATTCAATAATGGTTTATTATGTAATTTCAAAATACATGCATCATAATTGTCATTTTACATGAAAAGCAGCAGAAGCTGGATTATTCATGTTTACATGCTGACATAATAATAAAGTGACAGGTTGCATTTTTAAATATTTACACGTTAAAAAGATTGTTACAAATACATTCAAAATAACATTACACGTTAAGAATAACAAAAGAAAGATTTATACTCTCGTTTAGAATAAATACATTGGATTTTAAGACTAAACACGACTGAGGTGAAGACTAGTACTGTGTTTGAAAATTAACATGTAGTTAAAAAAGCATTTAATTATGGTTAATTAGATTGATCAAATATGGTAAAGGGCTATTTTTGAAGCGATTGGTTTTGCATTTGAAATTATGATATGTAGGAGTCTGACGTAATGACATTCTAATTTTTTTTTTGAAAGTAGCCAGTTCTGGCATGCTGGGTGAGTTGTTAAAGATTTTTTAAATGTTATACACAGTTCTAGTCTTCTTTCCTCAAGTGTACTTAAATTGCATACTTGACATGCATGTGAATATGACATAAAATTAGAGCCTAAAATAATTTTGCAAACCCTCCGTTGTATTCGTTCGAGACTGTTTTTCTGTTCAGATGTAAGACCACTATGAAACATAGGGGCGCAATATTATAATACTGGTCGTATATAACCTGTGTAGATTAATACTAAATCATTTAAAGGTAAATTAAATTTCTTGAGTTTCCTCAACATATACATTTTTCTATTACATCTTTTCATTAGCTCATCAATATAAAAATTCCACTTTAGATCAGACTGGATGATCACTCCAAGAATCTTAGCACTATGCCTATTACACAACTCGGTGTTGCTAATAAAAAGAATTTCTGGATATGGTGGATTTTTCATGAAACTAACTTGGAGGGTAAAACACTTTGAAGGATTTAGTGGTACTTCCTGGTACCCATTTAACACCTGGGTGGAGAGTGGCAAATGTAGATCAATGTTTTGTCAAAGGACATTAGTGCCGCGGTGGGACCTGAACCGCGGACCTTGTGATTCACAGTCTGGTGACATATCCACTCGACCAAGACACCTCTGCAAATCTGCTAATCATATTTGCATGACAATTCCGAACCTCAATAACAGATATACATGTATCTTTCAAGTCCATATTCAATCCGTGGCAATTTCTTTAAAAATAAAAAATACTTTGTTACCAATAATGCTGGAATAAATCTGTCTCACCTATTTTCATGAAATTATTAAGATAATGTTATTTTTTCTTTAAGATAAAGTATATATATATTCTCAAAACTTTATGGAACTATACTATGACACCAAAATTAATCCGAGAATATACACATTTTATCAATCGAGAGGACTCACTGTTAGGCCTATGTATATTTAAATCTGATACAAAAACAATTCCTCATCTTTTAAATAATATTGCAGGGCCAGGCTTCTGTTTGGCTATTTGAATTATGCTGGTTTTCTTTCTGGATATTTGGAATCTGCTGGTTGTCTTTCTGGATACTTTGGAATCTGCTAGTTTTCTTTCTGGCTATCTCGAAACTGCTGGTTTTCCTTTACAACTGTTAGGCAATGCAAAATGAAATCAAGGAGTTCTATACTTCTGTCCACATCTTCCTCGTGGCTCTCTAGTGTGTAATTTTTGAAGATCCAAACATGATTTGCTGGTATTCCAATGGTCTTACTCATCTTTGTTTTAATGTTATTATCATCGTCATCCAGGTCACCTTTATTTGGTATCCCCACCATGATTCCTCTACCTGCAAGTAAGAAAATTCAAACAAATGCAAAAGGATATGATGCATAATCTAAACTCTCGAGGAAGTATAATAATCACGCCGATATTAAGTTGCATGATACGTTACAGAGATGCCAATTTGTATCCCCCTTCCTCTGCCCATGATTTATAGAGGGCTTTTGAGTTTTGTTTTCTTTCCGATTCTTGATCGGGAAAGAAAAACATCCACAAGAAAAAGTTGAAAGAGAATCCCTCAGACCCCCTCCCCCTTTCGTTCTTATAACAATAATGCCAAGAGATCGTCGCATTCTTGTGTGTACGATATTGCTCAATCAAAATTTCATGACGTTGATTTTAACTAAAATTATGAAAGCAACAGGAAATGAAAAGAAAGAGGCAGTCTTCGACAAGTTAAATGAAAACCTTTTCTATTGGTTACACTTTAATAAAACTAAAAGAACAATGCAGGTGAGCAGGGCTAAACCGACTTGATGAAATACGCTTCTTTCTTTTTTCTTGGAAAGGAGAACCGATCCAAATGTGATTCCTTAATCGAACTATTAATACTGATGTACCACCACTACCACTGCTAATTATATTACTACCACTACTACTACCACTATTACTACGTTTACTACTGATACTACCATTACTACTACCATACTACTACTACTACTACTACTACTACTACTACTACTACTTCAATGACTTATAATACTACAATTATCACCACTACCACTGCTAATTATATTACTACCACCACTACTACCACTATTACTACTTTTACTACTACTACTACTACTACTAATTCCTCCACTATTACAGACATCAGACTAAAAACCACTCAATAACCAAAAACTAAAAAAAAGTTAGGCCTACAAGGAATCGGTCGCTTTGGCGGTGTGATATCGCATTAGTTCCTGCATAAGACACTTACTTTGAGCTTGATGTAAGCATGGATTTATAATCTTGATTTTTGAGTGAAAACTTATCGTTTTAATTGTTATCAAATGATGATCTCATATATCAATGAGCGACTCTTTATAGTAGAAGAAATTTCGCTGTAAAGTGTGGAATCATACCGAAATAGCTGCACACGTCCTTGGACAACAACTTCATAAATTCCTCATACTGTCCCTCACGATTCCTGGAATGAAAGAAATATTTGATAATGAAATGTTGACACCACATACAAATCCTTTTTTTCTGGCATAACGTACAATCGTCTGCTTATGTCTTGTCTATACTAGAAAAGAATGTATTTAAGATAAATTTCCCTTCTTTGTTATAGCCTAAGTCTACTAGGGATTCTTGTAGGGTTGATCCAGGGCTGATAGTGCATGTCTTCTTGTTTCAATGACCAGTGTCGTAGTGTGGTAAAATCACCAGCACCTACTATGGATCCCAAATTTACCAACAAACTGTAGACTTTGCTCCATAATGGTGGATAATCTAGTTCAGAAATTATGACAGTAACCGCCTGTTTTTGCGTGGTACCTGACCGGTAGTTTAACCGCAATCATCACGGTACCCCTACTGACGGGCAGTGAAGAAAAAACAGAAACAATATATATATATAGAGATAGAGAGAGAGAGAGAGAGAGGGAGAGAAAGAGAGAGAGAGAGACAGGGAGAAAGAGAGAGACAGGGAGAGAGAGAGAGAAACAGTCCTCACCTATAGTCACAGATGAAGATTGCGCAGTGAACAGGGACGTTTGGAGTATTTTGTAATGGTTGTCCTTCTGTGAATTTTTTTTTTTAGGAATACAAATTGAAAGATGAAGGGAAAATAAAATAAAGCACTTGTTACTGTCAGCCTATTCAATAAAGAAAAGAAAAAATCCCTTATAAACGGCTGGGTACCCTCACTTAAACATATGAGCATAAGTGAAAAGTTTATATAGGCCTACAATTTGTGCATATTATTACCCTGTAATAAACAGTAGTTTATTTGGAAAAATAGGAAGAATTCCTTCTTAAAAAAAAATATTTGCCTTGCTTCTTCATGTCGACAAGGAAATAACAAACAAAAATCATTCATAGGCATTTTACAAATTAATAACTTCCATATTATGATAGGACATACGTCAGAATTAAAAATGTGAACAAAAATTAATGAAGACAAATGAAAATGAGTACGGCCTTTTAAACTGTTAATGATATTTGAGTAATTTTCCGCTATTGATTTTTTGTTTTTGTGTTTATTTTTTATTTCAATTGGAATGATTAAAAATAAATTTCAGGTTCAGCACGTTTCAATCCGATATTGAATTTTCATATGGAAGTATCTCCAGAATATTTTGTCGATACAGTTTCTTATTTCACCAAATCATAGTTTAGTTACATATATATTTGATAGATTTTGAGAAATCATTAATAATATATCACATGCCCAGAATTCTTCAAATGTACGCTAAATTCGTCACCCTCATCATACAGCGACTTTGATAGCAATACCAATTATATCAGATTTTAAAAAAATTGTATGCAAAAGTAAAAAAAGAAGATTGTCTTACTGATTTGGGAGAGAATCTCCTCTCGTTTGGCCGTGTCGCACTTCACCATTCCTTTGTAATTCAAAAAATGAATGTGATCGGTCAGTTTTATCTCCTCTTTCTGTCCAGTAATATCTCTCTCACTATGTGTTGTGGCCCCATTATCCGCTTCAACCGGATATTTTCCTAGGTTTATCAACCAAAATTAAAAAAATGCATCGGGATTACGTAAATTGGGTAAGCGATTTAAGAGGAATAATTATTGCAAGACTCTATCATCTTTGATTTTTATATTCATATTCATATTCTTATTCGTATTCGTTTATATATTGATATTGATATTGGTATTCATAGTGGTATTCATAGTCGCATCCGTTTTCATATTTAAACTCATATTCATTTTATTTTAAATGAGAAATATTGACAAACCCAATATATAGTGCAATGGAGCTTTAAAAAGCGATTAATTTGTCCTATAACAATCCGATTTAATCACTAATATTGGTACCTTTTAGAGAAAAGATGAGTGAATTAATTAAAGATGACTTCCCAGCTTTTCCTAAGCCGAACACCCCCAGGTTGATGTGACCAGTGTCTTCATTCATCGTTGTTGGTCTATCTGGTGAATAGTTGAGTATTTTAGTCCTTCTGATATCTAATGATGGCCTCCTATCTCGTACTCCCTCTGTGGCCCATCGAATACAAAACGTAGAAATGTGTGATATTGTTACAAAATGTCTACTAACAACTAATGATAATATTCTATATTAATCAAGATTTTGCGAATATGAGGACAAGGGAAAATGGAATTATTATTAATTTAATAACCTGATCCAACGGCATTTATTGATAAAAAAAGATATACAACATTGTTGTAGTTTCAAATAAAATATTGATATGGATATTGCCAAATGGTTATGATATACGTACTTTACAATAGTAATAATCAACCCAAAGTAAACTCTGTGGATTGGGGCTCGTATCCGAAGAGAATATTGCCCTTAAAATAGAAAAGACGGAAATTTGTAGTAGGCACAGTGGTTGTAGTATTAGTAATTATAGAAGTAGTAGCAGTAGTAGTGGTAGTAGGAAAATTATTAGTCGCAGTAATAGTAGTTGTAATAGTATAGTTAGCAGCAGTAGTAATAGTGGAAGTAGTAATAGTAGTAGGAGCAGTAGTAGTAGTAGTTAGTAGTAGTAGTTGTAGTAATTATAGTAGAAGTGGTTATATTAGTGGCGATAGTAGTAGTAGTAGTAGTAGTAGTAGTAGTAGTAGTAGTAGTAGTAGTAGTAGTAGTAGTAGTAGTGGTAGTAGTAGTACAAGTAGTAAGAGTACTTAATGTCGTAGTGGTAGTAACATCAGTAATAGTAGTAGTATTATTACTTCTACTACTAGTGTTAGCGATAGCAGTAGTAGTAGTGGTGATAGTAGTAGTAGAAGTAGTGGTACTAATAATTGGCGTAGTAGTAGTAAGGTCCATTTATCTGAGGTGTTGTTATATATTTTTTAAGGGGGTAGTCTGAATTCCTCGTATGAATTACAAGCCTATTTACGTAAATGTGTACATGCCTCATTATGCATTTGACGATCGTCTTCTGTTTAAAAGCGTAAAGAAAATAGAAACCAAAACTGGCAACGTGGTATAGATAGTTTTATTAAGTATTAGTCCATTTTCTATTATCACGTGCAGCTTAAGGTGGGATGATGTCAAACTAAGCATCTAATAGTCAACAACAAAAAGAACAACATCATCTAATAACGTTTCCAAAAAAGTTTCCAAAAATGAATCATTCTTTACTGTTCTAATTTGATGGATCTGCTATTTTTCCCTTTTCTTTTCTTTCTTTAATCGTTGGTCAAATACGTTTAGTTTTCGAATTGAAAAGGCATCAAATATGATTAGAACTGACGGATTAACAAAGGAAAACAGAAACATGTTTTAATAAATATAAACAATGATTTTCACATTTGGGGTCTGACTTGATGCCTTAAAGGGGCAAAGAGATTTCATAATTCGCTTTCCCTTCATAAAAAGCGGGAATGGCCTGGGTTCATAAGGTATATCATATTTAGGCCTAACGTATGTTTTGTGAAATTAGGTTGAGGGTAGTCAGTTTAATGATTATAATAGACAACTCGATCATGTTACCATATCTATGTTGTGGTCTCTTGTATTTCTTCCATATGAGTACAGATATGAAGAGAACCGCCACCACCACCAACATCACCAATGACGAAACTGTTGCAGGTACTTTTGCCGATGCTGATACTAAACAAATAATTCGATTATGAGAAGGCATAGCAAACTGATTATCTTTAACAAACCTCTTTGTTTTACTTGAATGTTTTTAACCAAAATATGGTGACAAGTAAATGATGTGGACCATGATTTTCATTTTCACCTTTCGAGACAGAAGTGTCAACCATTTGGAATAATTATTATAATTCATGCATATGTAAAACTGAATTAATATATCACCATGATCACGTAGGAATAAACAAGTGTTATGGATATAATATAATCAAATAAAATCTAACCTTAATAGAAAACAAATGTACACAAAAATAAGAAAATCAAAATTAGAGAAGCAGACTGACATGATTGTTAAAAGTTTAAATAAAATCTGACCAAAAAGTTGTGATTTTTTGAAAGTTCTGATAACTATAGATATGGGCATTTCAAATTGGCTGACTGGCTAATGTCACCTTGACGCAGTGCCATTAACCTTTCCTATTTTATTCAATACACATTACTAAAATGTCAATTTTTCTAAAATTATGACTTAGGAGAGTCTCTTTTACAGGATCTATTATAATATGATATCCATAATATATTCGAGAAGTGCCCGAAGGGAGAAGGCAGATGTTACTCATATTTTTTTACACAACAAACTGGAGAGTTGTCCAGCACTATTTCATATTTCACTATTTCATATTATTTTTGGTTGAATTGCATAGGTTTAGTGAAATCTTAACTACATTAGCATTGGTCCGATTTATTTCGAACTTTCGCCATTTTCCCCCTTTTTTCTAATCTTAACAATTGAACTTATGACAAAGGTTTGGTTACACTAAACCTTTGATCGGATATTTTTCTTGAATTGGAAGACTAACCTCCAGGAGAAATATTGGTAGGAGAAACATTGGTGATTCCAATAGTCACGGATGCTATTCCTCCAACTGCCTGGCCCTCAGCGATGCAGGTGAAGTAGTATTCTTGATCGGACTGAAATTCAGAAACCTGTAATATCACAGTTAGTTTTTGATCCACAGTTCCCTCTAGTTTTCCCTGGGTGCTTGTTAAAGATGATACGTTCGATAAGTCCTGTAGAGTGGTATTATCGACCCAAAACATGTCAACTTGTGGTTTAGCGCCCTCAACGAAGCAATCTAGTTGCACATGGGGTTGGTTAGGTGTAATCTGGATCATACAGCTTGCCTTTGGATTGTCCGTCACATTCAAAAAGACACGATTGTTGCTTCCACATTGTTGAACCCTAACGAGAGGCGTGATTGCTTCTACTGTAAACGGGAATATAATACAATATCAAAAATTATCAGCATTTAAGTAACCAACAAAATAAATCCTGAAGGTCATTGATACAACCTATCGAAACGTCCAACTTACCCTGTTTTCAAGAATACGTGATTTTAGTCAGGGCACATAACGACTGATCAGTTCTTCTTGGAGAAAATAACAGATCTTAATGCCCGCGTCACACTGTCCCGGACTTAAGATGGACACACGATGAAGGAAATTTGAACTTCGCACGAAGATGGCCCCGAACTTGGTCAACAGGCAACCAATAGCCGAAGCAAGTACGATGCCTAAAGAAGGTCACACGGTGGCACCCAAACTACTCACGAAGGCAAAACGAAGATGTGAATTTGTAATAAGAAGTGTACCCGCAGGCCACACGAAGGCCACACAATGGCTACACGACGTCGTATTGAGAGTACGATGCGTCCCAGCTAGGTCACGAAGGCGTCACGTGACCTCCCGATGGTATAAAACCTTCGACCGACGCACAGTAGGCCAGGGAGGAACCAAAAACTGATTTATGGGGATTTATTTTGTATAAATCCAGAGGAAATGTTTGGATTTCCAGGGATTTCCGATTAAATGTTATTACCAACATTTTCTCTGATATCTGAGCTTTAAGTTAATACCAGATTTGGCTGCCCGATTGTGCCCGTTATTATGTTAGAGCCGTTTTCCTTGCAACATTGCCCCGAAAAATGTGTTTATTTTGGTCCGCGGTGTCTAAACAAGTGTCACGCGCCCCAACGCGCCGTGATTTATGACCGCGAATCCTTCATAGTTCAGCCGCGGACCCCCAAAACACACATTTTTCGGGGCAATGGGGCAAGGGAAATCGGCTCTAACATAACAACGGGCAAGATCGGGCAGCCAAATTTGGTATCAACGTAAAGCTTTCTTTCTGGAGAAAAAAAAGGGCACCTACAAAGGGAAAATATACAAATTGTTAGACATTGGTATGTACCCATATACATTGTGGTTACATTAACAGGGATGCTCTCAATATTTATTTCTCTTTGTACATCATACAACATATTGTTTAAGCATCATACTTTGCAGTTGGGTATGATGGGTCTGAATATTCATATGCGAGCGAGGACAATTTTTAAGATTTGTGAGGTCGCAGTGCAAAAAATTACATCTTATCAAGATAATTAAATCCAATACTGATGGGGTTATATACTCACATTTTCATAACGGAAGACTGAAAAGACCTTTGATAAGTAACATAATTATATCATCTATGAAATCAATGCGAGTGAGTGTGGCGAGCGAGCTTTGGGAAGAAATCGCCCTAATATTCACTTTAAATTAGGGGCACGTGTAAAAAGAGAAGAAAAGGGGACACTTATCGAAAAGGATAAGACACTTATTACAAAAGGCACTTATGAGAAAGGTAAATGGGAATTTTTCGACGGAATTGGGGCATCCATCAGATTTTGATAGAGGCATTCATAAGAGTTGAAAATGGGAATTAATGAAAAGGGGATAGGTCTCTTTAATTAGAAAGGAAAAGGGGCACGTATCATTGTTAAAAAGGAAATTGTCAGAGGTGTAAAGGGGCATTTATCGCCCCTGAAAAGAGGCACTGACTAAATATGAAAAGGGGTACTTATGAGAATGAAAATGGACACTTTTAATAGGTGAAAAGGGGGCATTTATGAAAAGGGGAACGATTGCTTCAGCGGCTTCAGATGCCCTCACGAATGGCCTGATGTGCCCGATGTGTTTACGATCAGAGCCGAATTTTGAATTTTCCGTCATCGTGTGTCCATCTTATGTCATCTTCGGGACAGTGTGACGCGGGCATAAAGGAGTTTTCAATACAATGTTTTAAATGAAGAAGGGAGAAAACATGTAAGTTACGGATTTTTTACTTTTTATGTGCAAGCAGGAAAGATTAGCACTACAGATATGACCTTTGTCCTCAGACAACTGCAATAGTTCATAACAGAGGCCCGTAGACCTAACCGAGGTCTTTGTCATCAGCCATCATTGGGGGTTATATATTTTTCTTTTCTTTACCAAAAATACCATGAATTTTAGCCAATTTAATGTTGATGTACGTGGCCAATTGTTAACTTGCCAAACAATATACCTTATATATTGATTAAGTTTATATCAGCACTGTAATACATACCTGTCACTGTAACATTGGTATAATTGCGAAACACTCGACCTGTCTCAAAGTCGGAAACCTCACAGATGTATCTGCCCTCATCCTTCACGCTGACGTCATGTATGACAAGAGAATAGTCGTTAGTCATGTTATAGCGTCCTTCATCGTACCCCGGACCAGATCTTACTCCGACCTGGTAGTATTGATCTAGAACAACTAGCAGATCACCGTATGACGAATCGCTCACGAATCTCCAATATACGGCAAATGATTTACGTTCGTAAGCACATTTCAGTAGCCCTTCTTCGGCGAATGTAACAGTAATCTCCGGAATGGTTTCCACAACCGGGACAATGGATGCTTCTAGACCTAAGAGGACATGGGAAAATAACTTTGGCGACTTTTTCGTAGAATATCAATATTTTTGATGGGTTTTCCATCAATCCTATAATGTTTACAAGCAGAAAGTAAGGTCTCAAAGCGACAAACTTATATAGCTTCCTATTGAATAGCTAATCCCTGTATACATTTATATGCAGACCGGTGGCGTAACGTAAGCTCAGTCATTGGAGGGGGAGGGCCGGGCACCAGTCTTTACTCGAGGGGTAGTCTAGTTCTGGACCCTATATAGAATTTTGTAATTCGCCGACTATAAACGTTAAGCCGATTGATGGCGCGATCCTTATTGGCTGCGATATCCCCGAGAACCGCGCGAGATAGGGTCCAGTCTAATTCATACAAGCTGACGTCATTTAACGACTTTCCCTGAGATTTTTCAGGGAAAGCCATTAAATAAGCCGCGCCCCCTAGCCAAAGTAATAGTCTTTGCCTTGCAGCATTTTGAAGTAGTATTGGGGAAATCTGGTTTGATCTAGTGATAAAATGATTTTATATTCCTTAAAAAAAGTGCTATGTTGCATCAGAATTAATCTTAAAAATTAAAATTAGATGTATAATGACCATTAAAACTTTCTCTTTTAACATTATTTCCTCTAAAGATACAATAAGGTCTGAAAATATAAACTACTGTGTTATATACATGCATAGTGTCTTATAAGTCCATGGTGCACACGCTACAGGGCTAGCTACACGTACTCAATAGCGGCATTGCATATCCAACTTCCAAGTTTTCGAACCGTTTGGTGATTACGATTGCATTTAATTGTGTTTCTATTACAGTGACATGTACCTACAGTAATGTACATATATTTCAAACGGCAAATTCATAATTTTATGTCCAATTTTGACACTCTTTCGGGTTGGTGTACTAAGTGCACCTGTTTTATCTTGAGCAACATTCAAATTACGAAAGATGTACAAAATCATTCGTGAGGCGTTACTACTTTTTTCGTTTTCCAGAGTTATACGGGAGTTATACTCAAAATTTCCAATACTCTCGTCACGTGGATTTGTCTTTTTTGTTGATCTGAGATTATCATTTAACTGCTCTATTGTGATTGATTGATTGATTGATTGATTTTTATTCGACAAGCTTCCAACATACAACAATATACAATAATAACAGATCAAAAATAAGTCAGCTTGAACAGGATAACCCACGAAAGCTCGAGAGCTTATTTCCAGTGGGGTCCCTTACAGACATGTATAACATTAATAAGTTTAAAATAGTAATATTTACAGACAGATAAGAAAATTAAAGAACTACTTATTAAAGATAATAATAATAATAGCAACATTAAACTGATGATAGAAATGATATTAAGTACAAGAAGAAAAAGAAGAAGGAGAAGAAGAAAAAGAGGAGAAGGAAGAAGAGGAAAATAATGATGAATTTGTAGAATTTCTATAACGTACGAAAACATAAGTATATACAACATGAACAAAGTATGAACCGACAGAAGAATAAAAATTTCAATCATATAACATGTCATTCACTTCTCTTCTCTGACTGTCAAGTAGGTATTCCTTTAATTTCCTCTTAAAATGATCATAGTTTCCTATTTCTTTTACACCATTGGGAAGGGAATTCCAATGTTGTATGGCATTGTAATAAACGAATTTCCAATACTACCTTACTCTTTCTGGTAAGTTAAAGTTGAATCGGCTATTTCTTGTATTATAATCATGTACGTCAGTAACAAGATCGAATATAATAATTCGACCTAGTATGATATATTTTATGCACGTGATGCAATACGAGTTGTTTTGATCTTTGGTCGACTTCAAGAAAACCAGCTTTAGAAAGTTCGCTGTAGCCAACATAAGTTCTTGGACCAGAACAGTTGATAAATCTCACCATTTTGTTCTGTATAATATTCAACTTCTTTTGATCTGACTTGTTTATGTTACTATACCATGCAGGGTTAGCATATTCAAATAAACATTGAATAAGAGCAAAACAGAGTGTACGTCTTGCTTTTAAATCCATACAACTTTGATATCTGTACAAAAATTTCAGACGAGAATTTGCTTTTTTTACAACTGATTCTACTAAAGATGAAAATGAAATTGCGCTAGCCAACTCAATGCCTAAATACTTCACAGACTCTTTTCTCTTGATTGCTTGATTATTGTGTGTCACTTTGAATTCAAATGACTTTTTAGAACTACTTTTAGAACAAAATAAAATGCTTTCTGTTTTTCCCAAGTGTAAAGAAAGTTTATTATCAATCATCCAATCGACACACGTATAGACAGCTGTTCACTGAGCTTTTCCTCAATATATTTAGGATCAGGATTTGAATAGAGTAGTACGCTGTCATCTGCGTACAATAATAGTTTGAAGTCTTTTATACATGAAATACAATTATGATTTATATAACTTGAAAATAGAATTGGGGCTAAAATGCTTCCCTAAGGAACACCGCATGTTATAGGCATTAGTTTGGAACGAATATCATGAATGGCCACTACTTGGTGTCGATTAGATAAGTAGGATCTGAACCAATCTAAACTTGCCTTATCAAAACCCATTAGTTGTAACTTCTTCAATAAGACGCAATGATTAACTGCATGTATCAAAAGCTTTTTGCAGATCAAGGAGCACC